>WNWU01000025.1:14123394-14135178 GCA_012654045.1 Ptyas mucosa | reverse complement strand
GAGAGAGAAAGAGAGGGAGAGGGAGAGAGAGAGGAGAGAGAGAAAGAAAGGGAGAGGGAAAGAGAGAGGAGAGAAAGAGAGGGAGAGAGAAGAGAGAGATGTCGGGGTCAGTGGGCGGAGCCTTCCACCGGTTTTACTACTGGTTCTATAGAACCGGTCCGAATCAGGGGCAACCCACCACTGGAGCGTATGCACCAAAGACACATTCCTTGTGTGTCCAATCACATATAAAGCATTCTCTTCTCTTCTCTTCTCTTCTCTTCTCTTCTCTTCTCTTCTCTTCTCTTCTCTTCTCTTCTCTTCTCTTCTCTCAGCAGTTATTAAAAATGGTTCTATTTCCTGTTTTTTTAAAAAACATTCACTAAATGCATATTTTGGTCAAAATTAAGTAAATTGGCAATCTCATCAGAGATGGTACCATTCTGATGGAAAGTTAGAATGGGAGGGACCCTGCCTAGGTAGTATCAATATGTAATCTGTAAATTAGCATCATTTACAGATTACAGATTAAAAGTATTGGAAGGGATCTTGTAGGTCATCTAGTCCAACCCCCCCGCCCAAGCAGGAGACCCTACTTTAAGCAAGGCTTTAATGTGATTTCTCAAAGAAAGAAAGAAAGAAAGAAATGCAAGGTTTAAAATTCCAACTTGCTTTTAAGAAAACTCCAACTAGAAACAACACCAGAGGTCTTTGAAAGTTTGCCCCCCCAAACTTGCTTTAAATGGGAAAGATTTATTTGGAGCTTCCAGTTCCAGAGGTGCCCTTAGTTTTCCTATAAAATTCATTTTCATTATTTATTTATTTATTTCGTCAAGCATGTATTTCATGACAGATACAAGTGTAAACATAATTATAAGCACATGAAAAGGATACGAATAAAAGAAAACATTAGGACAGGGATGGAAGGCACACAGGTGCGCTTATGCACGCCCCTTACAGACCTCTTAGGAATGGGGTGAGGTCTACAGTAGACAGTCTAAGGTTAAAGTTTTGGGGGTTTGGGAAAGAAACCACAGAGTCAGGTAGTGCATTTTAGGCGTTCAATTCCAGGCGTTCAATTCAATGCTCCTGCAGTTGTCGTGTTCTAAAAAAACAATGGAAGGTGTTTATTTGAAGGAATCTGTATGGCTTTTTATTCCTACAGAAACCTGATGCCAAGGACCTTGGAAGGACAGATCACCATGGAGAAAACGCCAAGTTATTTTGTGACCAAGGAAGCCCCGCGGCGCATTTACAATATGTCCAGAGACACCAAGTTGATCGTGGTGGTTCGCAATCCCGTGACCCGGGCTATTTCGGACTACACACAGACCCTTTCCAAGAACCCCACCATCCCCAGCTTCCAAAACCTGGCCTTCAAGAATCTGAGCATGGGCCTCATTGATACCACGTGGAGCGCGGTGAGGATTGGGCTTTACGTGAAACATCTGGACCACTGGCTACGTTACTTCCCTCTGTCCAAATTTCTCTTCGTGAGCGGAGAGAGATTGGTGAGCGACCCAGCCGGGGAAATGGGCCGCGTTCAAGACTTTCTGGGTCTCAAGCGCGTGGTGACGGACAAGCACTTCTACTTCAATGAAACCAAGGGATTCCCTTGCTTGAAGAAACCGGAAGGGAGCAGCAGACCCCGGTGTTTGGGGAAGTCCAAAGGACGGCCGCACCCCAAAATCGACCTGCAGGTTGTCCGACGCCTGCAGGAATTCTACAGACCTTTCAACTTAAAGTTCTATCAAATGACAGGGCAGGACTTTGGGTGGGACTGAGGCATCTCCTGGCACCACCAAGGAGGCAGGTGGAGTGTGCCGTGGGAGCAAACGGGAGGCCTTCTCCAAGATCTCACGAAGTACATAACTTCTCCCAAAAAGCCTGTTGGGCAAAAAGGTGCATCTGAAATGCAAACATCCGAGGAACGTTTTCTGACCCCTTACTAATTTATATAATTTCCTTCCAATAAGAGGATGGTTATGCCTACGGTGTACAGAGAGAGTCTTTTAAGGCCTCCCCAGCAAAGGATGGAAAACATAGATTGATTGAAATATTCTGCTTAAATAAATCTGGCCAAAATGGATAAAGATTTCTGAATTCGTGTTGGGTGAGAGAAAATAAGTCAAAGAGGGCATGCCTGGATCTGAAGTGTCCTCGGTGTCATCCAGTCGGTTTTCCTCTTGCATAGGTGATTGATTGTGCAGGTAGTCCTCGACTTATGACCACAATTGAGCCCCAAATTTATGTTGCTAAGGGAGACATTTAAGTGAATTTGCCATGTTTGACGGCCTTTCTTGCCACAGTTGTTCAGTGAGTCACTGCCATTATTAAATGAGCCACATGGTTGTTAAATGAATCTGGCTTCCCCATTGACATTGCTTGCCAAATGGCCGCAAAAAGGGGATCACGTGACCCTCAGGACACTGGAATTGTCGTAAATGTGAGTCGGTTGCTAAGCTTCTGAATTTTGACCACGGGGATGCCACAACGGTCGTTAAGTGTGAAAAACAGTCATAAGTCACTTTTTCGGTGCCGTTGTAACTTCAGACGGTCACTAAGCGACTGTCGTACGTCGAGGACTAGCTGTATTTCATGTGGGTGGTGTAAAGACGTCAGGTTACAGTTTCACTCCAAATCAAATAACCAGCCTTAATGGTGGGTGGTGATAGAGCATCGTGAATGTGGAATTTACTGAAATGAGTCAACGTGCTTAAAGTCCAGATGCATTTTGGGAAAACTGTCGTTGTGCTAACCATTTTGTGAGAACTTCTTGCTGTGCCCCAAAACTTTCTGGTTTATAAAGAACCAAGATCAGTATGTTCTTCATACTTTTCAATTGCACGATTGCAACATTTCAATTGCACGACACACATTGCATGCCTAGCATGTGTTTGTGTGCAGTGCGAGAAAGCACAACTACCTAATTCAGAATCTGCACACTGAAGTGGAATAAGATGCTGCCACTTTTCCAAGGTTTAGATTGCATATAAAGAATTAATAAATCTCCGTTTAGCTAAACAAGTAACCACTGGTCGAAGGAAAACCGAGAGTGTATTTTGCACAGAAAAAAAACACAGGCTGTGGTACAGTATTTCGTTGGCGCTTTCAGCTCCTGAGAATTTCAGCTTTTTTAAAATTCAAATTTCCAGCCATTATGGCAGAGATGATATGCTTAAATGTACAACTGTTAGTTGCACGCTACCCTAAAAATCAAGGGGTCATTTTTTTCCCCCTGAGATTTATGGGAAGATATATTAGAGGTCTGTGGAGATTCTCAGTCATCCAGGTCATGGTGCGTTTGCAAAAGGCAACTGGATTGTTTTTTCTTTGAGGAAGAAAAAGAAAACATTTCTTTTCTATCCAGGAAAAAAAAGAAAAGAAAAAAACAAAAGAAAATGTTTTGTTGTCTCAAAAGTGCTTTTTCAAAAGGCAACTAGACTGTACTTTTGAGACAACTAGAGTAGTGGCCAAAATTGTGGAGACCTTTGGGGAAAAGTGTATTTTTGAGGTTTGATGACTAATAATACCACTTTTTTGGGGAGCTTCAAGATAATCATATTCCCAGGGGTGAAATGCTCCCGGTTCGGACCGGCTCAGGCGAGTAGGTAGCGATGATGGCCGATGGTTTGGAGAACCGGTAGCAATGGCAGCTGGAGGCTCCGGCCACCTGCCCCATTCCCCGGACTCCTACTGCTCACCTTTCTCCCGCGGCTGGCTGTCAGGGAAGGCAAGCGCCCAAAAGGTACCGGAGTCGCTCGCTCTCCTTCTTGAATGAGCTGCTCCGGTCCACGCGCCGGTTGCGCAAGCACACACCCAACCTGCCACTGAATTAAATAAACGGTGTGCGCTTGCACAGCCGGCACGTGGACCAGAGCGGCTCATTCAAGAAGGAGAGTGAGCGACTCCGGTACCTTTCGGGCGCTTGCCTTCCCTGACAGCCAGCCGTGGGAGAAAGGTGAGCTATAGGAGTCTGGGGAATGGGGCGGGTGGGCTGAGCCGTGGGAAAAAGAAATTTTAAAAGTTTTCCTACTGGGTTCTGTGGGAGTGGCTTGGTGGAAGGGGGTCTTGTGACTGAGTGGGCGTGGCTGTGAGTGACATCGAGTTGGCCATGCCCACTCAGTCACAGGATACCCCCACCACCAAGCCACGCCCACAGAACCGGTAAGGAAAAAATTTAGTTTTCACCCCTGCTTCACCCCATTGAAAATCTATGGAACCGACTAAAGAAACTGGTTAGTCAAAAGCGACCCAGCAATAAAACCCAGTTAATTGAAGCAATCCTTCAATCTTGGTTTCCCATGATAACAGCTGCAGAACTAAAAGACTTTGTTCGCTCCATGGGAAGATATTGTAAGGCCGTCATTCATCCTAAAGGTTACCCAACTAAGTATTAACTGACATGGAACAGTTATACTGTAACTGCTATTCTAATAGCAAATCTTCCCTAAAAGTGATTGCATTACATTCTTGATTAAATTGTCTTTCCACTGATATATAATTTTATGGTATTACTTCCCCCTCAAAAATGGTGTTATTAGCTAGTTTTAGAAAATACACTTTTCCCAAAAGGTTTCCACAGTTTTGGCCACTACTGCATGACTTGGATGACTGAGAATCTCCACAGATGTTGAAATGTTCTGTTTTTCTTCCTCAAGGAAGAAACAATCCAGTTGCCTTTTTAAAAAGCACCTTTTGAGATATACTATGAGGATTTTCCCAAAAAATCTTATCCATCACTGCTGACCGAACCAGCATACCTTATACAAAATGTGATAATTGTGCAGCAGGGCCAGAATTTTCATTTCTTCTTAGAACACCTGTGATCTGAAAATATATAAAGCCAGGGATGGGCTTCAAAAATTTTAGCAAGGAGTTCTCCGCCCAGTTGCTAGGTGGGCATGGCCATGCACCACATCAGGAGGGACGGATGTTTTTGCCCTCCCCGGGCTCCGGAGGTTTTTCTCAAGCCTCCAGAAGGGTGAAAACGGCCTCCCCAGGCTCCAAAAGCCCTCTGGAGGCTGGAAATGGGCCCATTTCCAGTATTCCTGAACTTCTGGTAATAATAATAATAATTTTATTGTCATTGTACCAGTGGTGGGTTTCAGCAGGTTCTGACCAGGTCTGGAGAACCGGTAGTGGAAATTTTGAGTAGTTCGGAGAACTGGTAAATATCACCTCTGACTGGCCCTGCCCCCATCTATTCTCTGCCTCCCGAGTCCCAGCTGATCGGGAGGAAATGGGGATTTTGCAGTAACCTTCCCCTGGAGTGGAGTGGGAATGGAAATTTTACAGCATCCTTCCCCTGCCACGCCCACAAAGCCATGCCACACCCACAAAGCCACACCCACAGAATCGGTAGTAAGAATTTTTGAAACCCACCACTGCATTCTATGTGTATACATAGTATACCTATACAACGAAATTCACTTAACACCCAAAGACCAGGTCCAACTTACATAACAATCCCCAAACACACTCCCACCCACCATAATTCCCCACCCCTAAACCACCCAAATCTCCACACAACAGACCAACAGCTCACTGATGGTGGCCCTTTAGTTCATGGTTGAGTGCAATGATAGCTCTGGGATAAAAACTATTCAGAAAATGTGTGGTCCGAGTTTTAATTGTTCTGTATCTTCTGCCAGAAGGCAACAGTCCAAAAAGATTGTAAGCATGATGGGAAGAGTCTCTGAGAATGTTATGCAACTTCCTCAAACAGTGAGATTCAAAGATGTCTTCCAGAGCTAGTAGCTGGAGTCCAATGACATTCTGGGCAGTTTTAATGATTCTCTGTAGAGTTTTTCTGTCCGCTACTGAGCTGCTTCCATACCATGCAAGAATGGTAGGCCCGTTTTTCGCCCTCCCCAAGCCTCCGCACTGGGAGAGGAGGGTTGAGTGAGGCCAGCCAGGAGTGGGATTTGGGGGTTCTCCGAACTGCACAGAATCTTTGCTAGAGGTTCTCCCGAACCCCTGTGAAATCCCAGCAGCCCACCCATGCATAAAGCTGCCTTTTACATGTCACTTGGATGTTGCAAGATGTGCTATTTGTTCATGGGATCATCCAGGTCTTGTCCACTCACAGTGTGTGACCCGTTGGGCACAAACAAAGGACCAAGCATGAATGCATCCACCTGACTTAATAGGTAGCAGCCAACGTGACAAACCTTTTGGAGATGAGGCAGAGATTCTATTGTTATTTTTAAGGATTGTTCTGGGAAAGGCTAACCCAAAGGTTGGGTAGAACAAGGAACTTCAACAAGGGTTCCTGTAGGACAGGGGTGTCAAACTCGATTTTATTGAGGGCCACATCAGGGTTGTGTCTGACCTTGCGGGCCAGGGTGGGCGTGGCCAGGATGGGCATGGGCAGCTTGATGTCACTCATGTCAGGGGTGTCTGTGGTGGCCCAAGCGCTCCACCAGCAAAAACAGGCTCCAGAGCTCCATTTTCAGCTGTGATGGCTTGCCCTCTGCCAGTGAAAACGAAGCTTGGGGTGGGATGTATGCGGTCCCCCACCCCCGAGCTCCACTTTCGCTGGCAGAGGGCAGCAGGAGGCCATCACAGCTGAAAATGGAGTCTGGGAGAGCTGCACGCTGCCCTCCCAAGCTCCATTTTCACTGGCAGAGGGCAGCAGGAGGCCATTGCAGCTGAAAACGGAGCCTGAGAGAGCTACACGCGACTCTCCTGATCTCCACTTTCGCTGGTAGAGGGTGGTAGGAGGCCGTCGCAGCTGAAAACGGAGCCTGGGAGAGCTGCACGCGGCCCTCCCAAGCTCCATTTTCTCTGGCAGAGGGCGGCAGGAGGCCGTCGCAGCTGAAAACGGAACCTGGGAGAGCTGCACATGGTCCTCATGAGCTCCATTTTCACTGGTAGAGACACCGTGGGCTGGTCCTTTGCTGTTTCTAGGACAGTCCCGTGGACCAGATCTAAGCACCACCACCCCCTGGCCGGATTCGGCCCCCAGGCCTTGAGTTTGACACCTCTGCTGTAGGAACTTTTGGTCATAGCTAATAAAAAAGAAAATAACAAAAGTAGAGTCTGTTCCACTCTCCAAATGTTTTTGACTGGTTTTTCTTGTTCATCCATTCACAGGGGGGTACCGCATGGATTTGCAAAGCACACACAAAAAAAACCCACTAGCAATGTTCTCTTTTATACATGCTGATAACACAGAGATGAGCAAGATTAAAAACAAAAAAAGGATGGAGTGAAATTTAGAGGTTTGCCAGATTTTGCTTTCTTAACGTCTTCATGGGCTGCAATTTTTGTACAAGTAATGATTTGGAGATCTTAAAACGTGCCACAAGGGATGGGCATGTACACCTCCTCTTTCAAGAGGGCTCATTAATCTGTTGGATGACTGACACAAAGAGAACAGATGTGTGATACTAACCTGCTTGCAGTCTCGCCAGTGTTGCAAGCACAATCGCTTTCACACACCCACAGAAATCGTTGTCTTTCATTTCCAAGCTACGCAGTACAAGACATATTTGCCAGCTACTGCCAAAAGGAAGGACTGTAGTGTGCAGCTACTCCTCGACATATGACCACGATGGAGCCCAAAATGTGTGTTGCTGAGTGAAACATGGGTTAAGTGAATTTTACCCCATTTAACGACCTTTCGTGCGTAGGTGTTCAATGAATCCCTGCAGTTGTTAAATTACCGTGTTTTCCCGAAAATAAGACCCTGTCTTATAGTTTTTGAACCCCAAAATAAACGCTTGGCCTTATTTTCAGGGAGGTCCAGGGGTAATATGCTCCCGGTTCAGACCAAATCGCCCGATCTGGTAGCGATGGAGTCAGGTGGTTCGGAGAACCGGTAGCAAAAATCCCTGCCCCCCCAATGCCCAGCTGAGCCGCACAATCATCAGAGGCTTTTTTTTTTAACTTAAAAGCATTTTTCTACAACCTCTTCGGCGGAAAAAATGCTTTTAAAAGTAAAAAAAAAGCCTCTGATAATCGCACGGCTCAGCTGGGATCGTCAAAGGCTTTTAAAAGAACCCCCCCTTTTTTTAAATGCCTCTGACGATCCCAGCTGAGTTGCCTGATCAGCAGAGACTTTTTAAAAAAACTCAGCTTGGATCGTCTTTTTAAAGGCAACTCAGCTGGGATCGTCAGAGACTTTTGAAAGCATTTCCGGCAAAGAGGTTGAGAAAAAAATGGTTTTAAAAGTAAAAAAAATAAAATGGGCCACGCCCACCCAGTCACATTAACCCCCCCACCAAGCCACGCCCACAGAACTGGTAGTAACAAATTTTAGATTTCACCACTGGGGAGGTCTTATTATTTTGGAGTACAAGGAGGAAACCAGAGGAAATGGTGGAGACTGGTTGTGCATGCATTTAAATATTTTCGGGGAGGGCTTATTTTCAGGTGGGCTTATTTTAGTGCATGCGCTCTAATGTCCGATTGGGCTTATTATCAGGGGATGTCTTATTTTAGGGGAAACAGGGTAGTATCACAGCCATTAAATTGGGCTTCTCCATTCTTTGCTTATAAGAAGGTTGCGAAAGGGGATCACGTGACACACACACCCCCCGCCCGGGACAATGCGACTATCATAAATATGAGTCTGTTGCTGAATTTTGGCCACATGACAAATGGGGATAGTACAATCATCGGTGTGAAAACTGGTCATAAGTCAGTTTTTTTCAGTGCCAGTTGTAACTTTGAATGGTCACTCAGTGAACTGTTCTAAGTCGAGGACGACCTGCACTTCCACTGACCATGCACCTCAACATATGGTGCTTACTTTTACACTCATATCTTAAAACGGTGCAATGCGCAGCCGCCACCAAAAAAGCTGATACAATCCTGGGTTGTATAAACAGAGGCAGAGAATCAAGATCACGTGAAGTATTACTACCGCTGTATAAAACCCTAGGAAGGCCACACCTGGAATACTGCAACCGATTTTGGTCATCATACTACAAAAAAGAAGTTGAGACTTTGGAAAAAGTGCAGAGAAGAGCAACTAAGATGATTAAGGGACTGGAGACTAAAATATATGAAGAACGGCTGCAGGATTTGGGTTTGGCTAGTCTAGAGAAAAGAACTAAGGGTGACATGATAGCAGTATCCCAGTATTTGAGAGGCTGCTACAAAGAAGAGAGGGGGTCAAATTAATCTCCAAAGCACCTTCAAGGCAGGACAAGAAACAATGGTTGGAAACTAATCAAAGAGAGAAGCAACCTGGAATTAAGCAGAAACTTCCTAACAGTGAGAACAATTAACCAGTGGAACTGCTTGCCTCCAGGAATCATGGGTAATTCATCACTGGAGGTTTTTAAGAAGAGAAAGTCACTTTTCTGAAATGGTATAGGTTTTCCTGCTTGACCAGGGGGCTGGACAGTGGTGCATTTCAAATTTTTTATTACCGGTTCTGTGGACTTGGCTTGGTGGGCGCGGCATGGCTTGGTGGGTGTGGCTTGCTGGGCGTGGCAGGGGAAGAATACTGTAAAATCTCCATTCCCACCCACTCCAGGGGAAGGTTACTGCAAAATCCCCATTTCCTCCCGATCAGCTGGGACTCGGAAGGCAGAAAATAGATTGGGGTGGGGCCAATCAGAGGTGGTATTTACCGGTTTTCTGAATTACTCAAAATTTCCGCTACTGGTTCTCCAAACTACTCAAAGTTTCCACTACCGGTTCTCCAGAACTGGTCAGAATCTGCTGAAACCCACCTCTGGGGCTGGACTAGAAGACCTCCAAGGTCCCTTCCAGCTCACTCATTCTATTCTGTGCTTGGGAAACCAAAATTGCAATCTGAGCATCTCTTTTAACCTGTGAATCAACCTGGTCCTTGTAACTTCATTGTTTAACGTGCTCTCCCTCTCTCTTTCACACACACACACACACACACACACACACAGTTGCCATTGTGCCATGGAAATGACATCCCAGATGGCCCCCGGGCGGGAGGGGGGACGGCTTGGATATCAGAGGTCTTGGGGAGCGGGGAGAGCCTCCATTGTCGCTTTTACTGGCAGCCTCCCATGATAGACTGTCCCCGGCTTGTTTAGGTTTTGTTTCCAGCCTGACATTCGACCAAATTATTCTCCACCCAGGTCTTTCAAGATTGCTAAGAGCTGGGGGAAGCTTGCATCTGAATGCCTGCATTGAGGCCGAGAGGGGCCATTGAGATGCAAAGAGACCCATGGAAAGCTGGTTTCTGTCTCGGCCTTATGAAAATGGGGAGGGGGGGAGGCCGAGGGCATCTCCTTCTCCCTCCCTGCTTTGACAAAAGCAAGCTTGAATCTCCAAAAAAAAAAAAAACCCACACAATGATGGATGGAGAGGGTCTTTCAAGAGCCTCTGACACCACCCCAAAGGTCTGGAAGGGAGCCGTAGCTGGTAGGCTCATTATGGGCATTCTGTGGTCCAGGAGGAGACTGGGAAGGGCAGGAGGGGGGAGGAGGAGGAGGAGGAGGCAAGCTGACCGCCCAGATTAAGACTTTTGAAGGACTACATGAACCCCCTGTTTAAACTAATTGCTGGCCCACAGCTCAAGGGGTCAAGTGTTTTGCATTCATGGCATTGAGCGGCCGCCACTTGTGAGGTGGCATCTACTTCATTTGACGAAGACAATAAAAACTGCCCTTTGTATGGGGAGGAAAGGGGAGAAGGGAGACAGATCAGCTCCCTCCAGAGCAAAACCTTCAAATAAACAAAAAATTTTGGGTACCGCTGGGGGCTTTGAGGAGTAAGACATTTTACAGAGGCCAGAAGGAGCCAACTCGCCGTCAGTTTTGTGGGCAATCAGGGGAAACCTTTGGCCATCGATTTGCTAGATCTCCCTTGGAAAGAGAGTAAGTTATAATGGGACGTCTGTAGAGATTCTCCGTCATCCAGGTCATGGTTGTCCCAAAGGTGCTTTTTCAGGAGGCAACTGGACTTTCTGGTTTTTTCTTTTGAGGACGTTTTGCTTCTCATCCAAGAAGCTTCTTCAGCTCTGACTGGATGGTGAGGAATGGAAGGATTTCTATTCCTTGCAGACAGCTGGTAATTTGCATCCTTTTAGAGAGTCATTGAAGCACTTGGAGGTTTACCTGTGTCCTCAGGGTCACCTGAGTTAGTGCTCCTGGTTCCTGTCATCTGTAATTTTTCCTCTGGAAATCCTTTCCTACTCCCACACCACTCCAAGGGTGTTCATCCCAAATTGTATAGCTAAAAGTCTGTAGAGTTTCTCAGTCATCCAGGTCATGGTTGTCCCAAAGGTGCTTTTTTTCAGGAGGCAACTGGACTTTCTTGTTTTTTCTTTTGAAGACGTTTGGCTTCTCATCCAAGAAGCTTCTTCAGCAACATCTTCAAAGGAAAAACAAGAAAGTGCTTGAGTCAACCTTGAGTTGGTCAGGATCAAACTGCTGGCAGTCAACAGAGTTAGCCTGCAATAATATAAGAGCCTGGTGGTGCAGCAGACTAAACTGCTGCTGTTAAAGTAGCACTTAGTTGCCAGCTGCCTGCAATTACTGCGAGTTCGAATCTCACCAGGCTCAAGATTGACTCAGCCTTCCATCCTTTTGAGGTAGGTAAAATGAGGACCTGGTTTGTGGGGGCAATAAGCTGACTTTGTATAAAATAGGACACTGCTCAGGGGCACCCAAAAAGCCCTACTAAACAGGTATATACAAAAGTATGAAGGCTATTGCTTAATGCATTGTAAGCCGCCCTGAGTCTCCGGAGAAGGACGGCATATAAATCGAACTAATAAATAAATAATAAATAAATACTGCATTTTAACTACAGGGGAGGGAGGAAGGAAGGAAGGAAGGAAGGAAGGAAGGAAGGAAGGAAGGAAGG
>WNWU01000025.1:14101468-14114960 GCA_012654045.1 Ptyas mucosa | reverse complement strand
ATTCTATTCTATTCTATTCTATTCTATTCTATTCTATTCTATTCTATTCTATTCTATTCTATTCTATTCTATATGGTGGACATCGCAATACCTGAGGATAGCCAAATGGAAGAGAAAGAAGTAGAGAAAATCACAAAATAAAGACCACCTCAGTTTATTCCTGGTCGCTTAGTGAACTTCAAAGTTCCAATATTTGAGGGGTTGACACCAGTGGTGGGATTTAAATTTTTTTACTACCGGTTCTGTGGGTGTGGCATGGTGGGCGTGGCATGGCTTGGCAGACATGGCATGGCTTGGTGGGCGTGGCATGGCTTGGTGGGCGTGGCAGGGGAAGGATATTGTAAAATCTCCATTCCTTCCCCACTCCAGGGGAAGGTTACTGCAAAATCCCCACTTCCTCCCGATCAGCTGGGACTCGGGAGGCAGAAAATAGATGGAGGCAGGGCCAGCCAGAGGTGGTATTTACGGTTCTCTGAACTACTCAAAATTTCCACTACTGGTTCTCCAGAATTGGTCAGAACCTGCTGAAACCCACCTCTGGTTGACACAAAGAAGGAGTCAACCTATTCTCCAAAGTACCTGAAGGCAAGAAAAAGAAACAATGGATGGAAACTAATCAAGGAGAGAAGCAACCTAGAACTAAGGAGAAATTACCTAACAGTGAGGACAATCCATCAGTGGAACCGCTTGCCTTCAGAAGTTATGGGTGCTCCATCACTGGTGTTTTTTTAAAGAAGAGACTGGACAGCCACTTATCTGGAATGGTATAGTATCTCCTGCTTGAGCAGGAGTTGGACTAGAAGACCTCTGGGGTCCCTTCCAACTCTTATTATTCTGCATTCTGTGTTCTGCAAGTTACAACAGACTTCCCTGGAGGGTGGAGGTGTACTTACAACCCAATTCCAAAGTTCTAACAGATGCCCTCATTCCACAAACATGTGATTGCATGATGGGCACTTGGCAACGGACCTGCATTTATGGCCATTTGAAACATGTCACATGACTGAATTTTAAGATTTTGTTTCCCGAAAAACAACAAAACTGGCCCATCGCGAGCCATCGATTAATTGCTGCAGCATTCCCTTAACAACTATCACAAGAAAGGTCAGAAAATCAGGTCGGTCACATGGGTGACCCAACTTATGACCGTTACAACTCACAATCCTAAATTGAGGACCATCTGTAGAATGAAGTTGGTCTCCTGAACCAGGGCGGGGGAGGGCATTTTTGCTCTCCACGAGTTCTAGAGGATTTCCTTGAGCCTCCAGGAGAGCGAAAAGGGCCTCCCCAGGCTCCGGAGGCCCTTTGGAGACCGGAAACTTCCAGTAGGCCCGTTTTTCGCCCTCCCTGAGCCTCCATGTGTGCCCTGCACTTACCTGCATCCCAAACGGGCCATGTGTGGACTCCTGGGAGGGGTGGGGTGGAGTGAGTGGGCCAGCCAGGAGTGGGATTTGGGGGTTCTCTGAACTGCACAGAATCTTAGCTAGAGGTTCTCCCGAACCCCCAGCAGCCCACCCCTACTTCTAGGCCAACCTCCTGCTTAGGTAGGAAACCCTATACCGTTTCAGACAAATAGTTATCCAATCTCTTCTTAAAAACTTCCAGTGTTGGAGCATTCACAACTTCAGGAGGCAAGTTGTTCCACTGGTTAATTGTTCTCACTATTAGGAAATTTCTCCTTAGTTCTAAATTGCTTCTCTCCTTGATGAGTTTCCACCCATTGCTTCTTGTCCTGCCCTCAGGTGCTTTGGAGAATAGGTTGACTCCCTCTTCTTTGAGGCAGCCCCTGAGAGATTGGAAGACAGCTATCATATCTCCCCTGGTCCTTCTTTTCATCAAAGTAGACATACCCAATTCCCGCAACCATTCTTTATATTTTTTAGATATTTAATTCTTTAACACCATCAGACAACATTTCCCTATCCAAGGTCCTTGGGAAGGACTTAATAGGTGGACAAAAATACCAAATCCAGTCTAAACATCTAGCTTGACTGCAGTCTACCATAATAATATATGAAACTTGTCTGCTGCCTGAATCTCAGCAACTCTGGGCAGCAACCACATGTTGCATGGAGCCTGACCAAGAAAGGGTCAAGTGGGCCAATTAACTGGACTCTATGTTCCTGTTAATTATTTTATTATTTTGGGGCCTTCAGGTCAGTCATGACTCCTGGCAACTGGACATCTTCTGGCAAGACTCCAGAATCTTTCTCTTGCGCCCGATTTCCTGCGCTGAGAAGGAGTGACTGGCCAAGGTCATCCAGCTGCCTTCAAGAGATTCCCCAAAGGGTCACTATACGAACTGTTGTAAATTGAGGACTAGCTGCAGCTACTATATCAGAGTTGCAAATGTTTTTAATCCCAGAAGATGGCAGCATATTTCTTTCATGTTTTTCTTCACTGCCACCTAGTGGTCTTACTAATCTTTGCAGCCCAGATCTGCTGAACCTGAAATTGGAGGAGTACCGTATGGTTCCCAGCCAGGCCTTTAATATAAGCTAGCCAAGCATACTGTGAGAACATAGCTAGCATGTAAAGTTGCTGTATTACACAGGCTGAGATGCCAAATTAACCATCAATGCTTGGAATTCCATCACTGATTGAATACAGAGCTGTATGGTTGAACAGAGCATGCCAACGGAGCTTAAGTTTTGAAAAAGGAAGCCTGCCTCTTTCTTAATCAGAGTAGGGTGAAGGAGGCATGCAAGCAAATTTCAGACTTTGTTTCCCTCATAAAGTGTTTCGTGTTTGTTGCCCTTTCAGTCTGGCATTCATCGAAGAAAAGAGGAGGCTGAATAAAGCTACACTCAGTCAGTGCCTCGGTGCCTTTTTTCCAGAATATTTTCTGCATCGTTTGAAAAATGGCTTTGATGATCTTTTAAATGGGATGGAAAGCCCTGTTGGAAGAAAAAATCCATCTGGTTCAGTTCCAAGCCAGGAGAAAAGCGCTGGAAACAAAATGGAGGCTGGAGGCTGATTGAAAAGAAGATCCATTTATTGGTAAGCAATCCCAGAACCAGGGATTGTGGTTCTGGTGCAGCTGAACAAATGGTTGAAGGAGTGGATGGATCTTTATAGGTTGCTGTGACTTTGAAGTTGGAACTGTTCTGTGGGTGGTGCAATGAAGGGGGCTTGTGTTCTGAAAGGGTGTTGGGCAATTCCTATTGCGGCTAATGGCTTTCGTCCTGTGTTGGATCTTGGGTGAGGGGCTGCTTTTCTAATCCTACCAAGTAGTTTTGAAATATCCTGTCTTGAATGGATTTCTGCCTCCAGTGTTTGCTTTGCTTATGAATAGAGCCATCTACATATTTGCCTTCCTCTTTCAATAAGCTATTTATCTCTTAAGTGCTGGCATCTGCTGTGGGCAGGGGTGAAATCTACTTGCCTTCCCTACCAGTTCGGAAGTGTGCCTGCCGCCATCATCATATGTGGTTTTACACCCTCTGTGCATGGCCAAAGACTTCTAGAGGGTCAAAAACAGGTTACTTCCTGGTTAAAACCGGGAAGTAACGATGTCTGGGCAGGTGGGCAGAGCCTTGCACTGCCGCCGCTACCATGTGTCGCTGCCGCTACCGGTACATTTCACCCCTGGCTGTAGGCTATTAAGAAAGACTTGGGGACTGCTTTCTGTCTTTAAGAGCATGTTTCTCCATTTCTCCTTTAGGGAAATAAAATATTCTGCCTTTTTAATATTTCCCAATATTCTTCTAGAAGGTGGGGGGCTTCCTACAGCCCAAAGGACTTGGGGATAGGAGTGGAGGTAGAAAAGCTATTTAAGAGAGGAAATGGGATGGCAGAAGTATGAGACTCAGAGTAACTGTCTTAAATACACTTGTAGGTAAAATTGTGCAAGAGAATTAATGAGGAGGCTTTCAAGATTATGTTGTATTACCCTACTATCATAAGGATTTTTTCCAGAAATCCAAGTGCTTCTTGTTTCCTCAGTCTGCCAAACTCACAGGGCTTCACACTCAGTAAAATTTTCAGAACATGTTTGTTTACCTTTCTCTTTTTTTGATTTGTTTCATTGGCCTTAACTCAATCTGAGTGGATAATAGACTGTTGAGATGTGTGATTGGCACTTATGGGAGTGGTATGGGAGGGGGGCTGGAAATGTCAAAACAGTGGTCACGATCATAAGATTAAAGTTCGCCTCCCTGTAATTTCCAGAGAAGAAAAAAATGAGAGGTAGGGAAGGAAGAAGATTTTTATTTATTTGGAAAATTTATTATAGCTGTGTTGGAAGCAATATCCATCTGGTTCCGTTCCAAGCTGGGAAAAAGACACTGGAAACATGGAGGCTGATTGGAAAGATGACTTAATAATGAAGCAGAACAACATAGATGGTCCTGGGCAGCTGACCACATGGAGTCGAGAGTGGGGAGGTTTTTATACCTTCTCTTGGGCTTTGCACTTGAGCTTCCTGTTCCTGTGCAAGAACATGTATTCTATTGGCCATTGTAGGTGTCATAGCTGGTTCTGTAGGTTGTCTGAGCTATGTTTGGTTGACGTTTGGAGGGTGATGCAATGTTCTTAGGAGATTGTGCAATGTGGTGAACTCTGCTCCTAGGTGGTAGTGGGTTAATCATATTATGTCCTGAAGGGTCATAATATTTTTTTGTAGTATCTATTTTTTTGTAGATATCTGCTGAATGCTATTAAGAAAGGTGGGGGCTGCTTTATCCCTCTAAAAACATGTTTCCATTTCTCATCCAGGGAAATATAATATTCTGCCTTTTTAATATTTCTCAGAATATTTCATTCTTCTAGGAGAGGGGTGGGCGCTAGGAAGTAACAAAGCATAATCAGGGGTGGGATGGCTGAAGTCCTATAAAAGAGTCAGCTTTTAATTAGAAGCCTCGGAATCCCATCTCCAGCTGGTTCATGTCATTGTCCCATACTGGAATGGTTTAAGAACAATGCTTTTCCGCAAGGATTCTTTTTTCTTCTTCTTCTTTCATCGTAAGTTCTCCCTCCCTCCCTCCCTCCCTCACACACACATGTGCCATTTCTTCCATATGTACATCTCTATAGTTTGAAAGTAGGCAAGAATGCCTGAACCTTCACGACATCAAGCCTATATCCTAGCTTGCAATCTGAAATGTTCTTCTTTGAAATTGGAAGCAAAAAGGCAGGACAACTTCAAAGAACATAGAATCCTAGGGCTGGAAGAAATCTTGGGAGCAGAGGTGAAATCCAGCAGGTTCTGATAGGTTCTGGAGAACCGGCAGAGGAAATTTTGAGCAGTTTGGAGAACCGGCAGTGGAAAGTTTGAGTAGTTCGGAGAACCAATAGCAGAAATTTTGAGCAGTTCGGAGAACCGGCAGCGGACATTTTGAGCAGTTCGGAAAACTGGCAGTGGAAATTTTGAGTAGTTCAGAGAACTGGCAAATACTGCCTCTGGCTGGTCCGAGAGTGGGGTGGGAATGGAGATTTTGCAATATCCTTCTCCCAGGAGTGGTGAGGGAATGGAGATTTTGCAATATCCTTCCCCTGGAGTGGGGTGGGAATGAGGATTTTGCAATATCCTTCCCCTGAAGTGGGGTGGGAATGGAGAGTTTGCAATATCCTTTCCCCAGGAGTCGGAAGAGAATGGGGATTTTGCAATATCCTTCCCCAGGAGTGGGGAGGGAATGGAGATTTTGCAATATCCATTCCCTGCAATGCCCACCAAGCCACGGCCACAGAACCAGTAGTAAAAAAATTAGGATTTCACCACTGCTTGGGAGGTCTTCTAGTCCAACCCCCTGCCTCAAAGCTGGAGTTCTTATACCATCCTGGACAAATGGCTATTGAATCTCTTCTTGAAAACTGTTGTCTTAAAACTCTTTCTCGTTCTATTGTGATGTTCAGCTTCTTTGCAGCATATCTTTATGCAAAACCCCTGGCCTTTTCTTGCACTTGATTGAAGTTCGGTATTTAAATAAATCTTTCTCTTTTCTCTTTTGATATCTGCTTCACCTATTTTCAATACCTTAATAGAGAGCAATTACATCTTGCTCTTTTTTTTTTTTGCATTTTAGCATATTTGTGTTTCTTTTTAATCGTGTCACACACACTTCCTAACAGACAGGAAGCAGCAGGTGAAGCTAAGCAGAATCACATCGGATACCTGTACAATTAGTACAGCCCCTGTTACGTGGAAATACCCAACCCCAAGCTAGCAGGGCAAGGGTTAAATACCCCCACCCATCTGACCTTCCCCTTTGACCCCTCCTTACCTTGTCTCCACCTCCCAGGTATATAAGATGTTGCCAGTGGTCCATGTTCCATTCCTGATGTTCACCTGCAACAGATAAGATGATGTAAATAAACATATACTGTTTATAGGAAACCACGTGTCTTGATTTATTGGGTTCGATCCTCAAAAACAATCCAACAGCCCCCCCCGCCCCCCCCAGGAATATGTGCTCTCTCCACTTTTCTTCTCTCTATATACCAAAGACTGCATCTCAAATGATCCATCTGTTAAACTACTGAAGTTTGCAGATGATACAACAGTGATTGGTCTCATTCAAGACAACGATGAATCCGCATACAGACGGGAAGTTGAACAGCTAGCCTCATGGTGCGACCGGAACAATCTGGAATTGAACACACTCAAAAAGATACTATGTTAGAAGTGAGAATCAGAAGAGCAAAACAGTTGGATGACCATTCTAAGGAATCCTATGTAAAATGACCATTGAGTTCAAGGAGTCAAATCCTCTATCTCCTATTTCCCCAATATTACTCTTCTCTGGCCTGCCTTACTTGAGATTAAAATCCTACAGTCAAGCGCCAGGGAAATCAGGAGATCCAGGCAATTCAAATCTGTATAAAGATTCATCGCAAGCTGAAGCTCTCTACAAGAATCCGAACTACTAACAGCCAAAACAATTTAGTGGCGGATAAGGAATTCATGGTGGGATGGACTTAGATCTCTTGTTACTGCAAAGGGACTCATGACTGATGATGCATTGGTACCTGAAAGCAGCAAGGAGGTGTAGAATTGCTCTGTCCATCCTAGGTATTTGTACAATACTGGTGAGATGAGACTACTGCCCAATACCTTGAAGGAAACATTTACTGTGAAAGCTGCAAGCCTTTTTTTAATTCCTATGACCATCTATGTGTTAACCAGCCTATCCGTATCAGTCACAAGTTCTGTGTGTGTATGTGTTACATCAGTGGTGAAATGCAAATTTTTTTGCTACCAGTTCTATGGGCGTGGCTTGGTGGTGGGGGTGTCATATGACTGGATAGGCGTGGCCAACTTTTAAAAAAAACTTTTTAAAGCATTTTTTACTACCGGTTTGGGCAAATAGGTAGTAAAAAAATACTTTTAAAAAGTTTTTTTAAAAAAGGTTCCGACGATCACAGCTGTGCCGCACAATTGTTGGAACCCTTTTTTTACTTTTTAAAGCATTTTTTTACTACCTATTACCGGTAGTAAAAAAATGCTTTAAAAAACTAAAAAAAAGGTTCTGAGTTTTTCAACGATCGCGCGGCACAGCTGTGATCGTCGGAACCTTTTTTTAACTTTTTAAACATTTTTTTACTACCGGTTCGCCCGAGTTCACCCGAACCGGAGTGAACCGGTAGCATTTCACCCCTGTGTTATGTGCAGTTGCATGCGAGTGAATGTAAAAAGGTACAAAAGCAGCAGGACTTTAAAAAAAAAAATCGATGCTCTGATTTACTGATCTGTGTTTTAATTTTGTTTCTCTCCTTTTTGCTTCTCCCCCTGGCCTTTGCCTGACATTGACGGGGTGACATCTGGCGTGAAAGCCAAACCACCTAATGTGAACATGACTTAGCCATGTCAAACAAGGCAGAAGGTAGAAATCAATGGCCATCTCTAAGCACCGCTAATCAAATATTGATGGGTTGGCGCATTCGAAGGGCAGCAGGCAGCAGGGCAGGGAAAGTGAGCCCCCTTGTTCATTCATTCTGCGGTATTTTTAAAAAGAGCAAAAGGCAATACGGTGCACCTTTAAGTGCTTGTAACTGCACAAACATATTTCTGCCTAGACCACACTGGGATGCATTTAACAAATAAATATGAAACTATGGGCAGCGTTTGTTATTTTTTAAAAAATAAGTTTTTATCAAACATATTTCAACCTCTACACCACGTTTCCACTCTTTACAGCATTCCAGTATCGGTATCACTCATATTTACATAGTTTCCGATTTTATAGATTACTATTCTATATATTCTATAATTATTTAATTAGATAAATTTAAATTGTAGCAATATTTACAAATATATACAATGTTTTCCCATTTTAATATGACTCTTAAGTAATCTTTATGTATGGACTTCATATCTATTTTCTAATCAATATACCAAATCTTATTCCAAATCTTATTCAATTTCTTCTCTGTCTTTTAGTTCCATAGTTAACCTGTCCATCTCTGCACAATCAAGCACCTTTTTTATTATCTTTGCATCAGAAGGACTGTTATCTTGTTTCCAATTTTGAGCAAAAGTAATTCTAGCCGCGGTTTTTATATAGAGTATAATATATTGGAGTTTTTTACATAGGTTTTCTCTTATTATGCCCAATAAAAATAATTCCGGTTTCAACTCAATTTTTTGTTCCGTAATTTCTTCTAACCATTTCTTTATTTTGACCCAATATTTCCTAGCTTTTGGGCAAGTCCACCCCATATGGAAGAATGTTCCTTGTTTGTGATTACATCTCCAACATTCCACTGATCTATTTGGAAACATTTTCGCCAGTCTTGCCAGGTGTAAATGCCAACAATAAAACATTTTGAATAAATTTTCTTTGTAAGCTGCTGACATTGTTAATTTGTAATTTTTCTCCCATAGTTTTTCCCAGTGTTCTAATTCAATTTTACAACCAAAATTTTTAGCCCAAATTATCATGGTCTCTTTGACTGTTTCTTCTTTTGTTATATTTTATATCCTTATATGTGCATGAAAAACTCAATGCAATTGGTGATATTCTAGCTCCTAAACACAGAAAGCTATCTCATATTCAACAATAATTTTGGAAATAATTTTTCCAGAAATGTGTGTACAATGAAAGACATCACTTTGAAATGTAATTTTCCATTTGTTTCCTTGAATCTTCTCTAGTAATGTGTTAATTTCATCATAACAGCTACATATCTGATTTTAAGGCAGTAATCTAATACAGATAACTTAACAACTACAATTGAGCCCAAATTTTCTGTTAGTAAGCAAGACGGTTGTTAAGTGAGTTTTGCCCCATTTTGCGACCTTTTTTGACACAGTTGTTAAGTGAATCACTGCAGTTGTTAAGTTAGTAACCTGGCTGTTAAGTGAATCTGGCTTCCCCATTGACTGCTTGACAGAAGGTTGCAAAAGGCGATTGCATGACCCCGGGATATTGCAGCCGTCATAAATGTGAACAATTGCCAAGCATTCAAATTTTGATCAGCTGACCACGGGGATGCTGCAACAGTCATAAGTGTGAACAACGTCATAAATCACTTTTTTCAATGCTGTTGTAACTTCAAATAGTCACTAAACAAATGGTTGTAAGGCTAAGCTTATTCCAAGCTAGCATGAAATACATAGATTTTGTTATCTAAAAATATGGTGATGAGTCTTTCATACCATCAGAGACACATGTCAGATGCAAGGACCAGAAGTGTCCAGAGAAGGGGGTGGAAGTGACAGAAAGTTCAAGATGGTAGCTATGACTAAGTCCCATCCCTTCATTACATGTATCACCTGTGCTGTGTGTGTAAAAATGATTAGGGGACTGGAGCAGAGGTGGGTTTCAGCAGGTTCTGACTAGTTCTGGAGAACCGGTAGTGGAAATTTTGAGTAGTTCGGAGAACTGGTAAATACCACCTCTGACTGGCCCCGCCCCCATCTATTCTCTGCCTCTGGAGTCCCAGATGATCAGGAGGGAATGGAGATTTTACAGTATCCTTCCCCTGCCACGCCCACCAAGCCATGCCACGCCCATCAAGCCACACCCACAGAACCGGTAGTAAAAAAAATTGGATTTCACTACTGGATTAGAGGGCTGGAGGCTAAACATATGAAGAATGTTTACAGGAACTGGGTTAGAGGTGGTATTCAGCAGGTTCTGACCAGTTCTGGAGAACCGGTAGTGGAAAGTTTGAGTAGTTTGGAGAATCGGTAAATACCACCTCTGACTGGCCCCGCCCCCATCTATTCTCTGCCTCCTGAGTCCCAGCTGATCGGGAGGAAATGGGAATTTTGCAGTATCCATCCCCTGGAGTGGGGAGGGAATGGAGATTTTACAGTATCCTTCCCCTGCCACACCCACTAAGTCATGCCACGCCCACCAATCTACGCCCACAGAACCGGTAGTAAAAAAAATTGAAACCCACCACTGGACTGGAGGGTAAAACATATGATGAATGATTGCAGGAACTGGGTGTGGCTAGTCTAGTGAAGAGAAGGACCAGGGGAGACATGATAACAGTGTGCCAATCACACTTGGCCAATAAGAATCTTCTTCTCTCCCTTTTCTTCCCTCCCCTCCCCTCCCCTTCTCTTCTGTCTCATCTAGTCCTCTCTTCCCTCCCCTCTCTTTGGCTTTGAAGAGGCAAATTCAAAATCTTTCCATCATCATTTGCTTTGTAAGCCTTCCTCAAAATGTGTTGCTTCTTTGGGAAGTGATGGTTACATTTATTTAGGGGGGGGGGAGAAAGGGGAAGGAAGCCTGCTTAATCTTTTCCCGAATCTTTTTTTTTAATTATTACATAAGTATTTGTTTCCCTGCTTTTCTCTTCTCTTCCATTCTGGATTCCCTGCTACCTCCTTGAGACATCTGCTTTCTCCGCAGAGGGGCCTTTGAACCTCTCCCTCCTGCACTATTCTTGCCCAGTGAAAGAGCAAGGAAACTCTGTCTGAAACTTCTTTTTTTGTTTTGGTCTTCCCAGCAAATTTTACATATGGCAATGACACACGCAACGAAGTGAGGGAAGAATGCAGATCCCGCCCCTTTCCACTGCTGCTTGCCAAACTCAAGGAAGAAACTGCTTTTCATCTTCCTAAAATGAAGAATGGTACTTGTTCAGTGTTCATGAGATGTGTTCCAGTGGTGGGATTCAAATTTTTTTACTACCGGTTCTGTGGGCGTGGCTTGGTGGGCGTGGCATGGCTTGGTGGGCATGGCTTGATGGACATGGCAGGGGAAGGATACTGTAAAATCTCCATTCCCTCCCCACTCCAGGGGATGGATACTGCAAAATCCCCATTTCCTCCCGATCAGCTGGGACTCAGGAGGCAGAGAATAGATGGGGGTGGGGCCAGCCAGAGGTGGTATTTACCGTTGTTTTTTTTTTAAATTTGATTTATATGCCGCCCTTTTCTGGAGACTCAGGGCAGCTTACAATGTGTTAAGCAATAGCCTTCATACTTTTGTATATTTATACAAAGTCAGTTTATTGCCCCCATAATCTGGGTCCTCATTTTACCTACCTTAGAAAGGATGGAAGGCTGAGTCAACCTTGAGCCTGGTGGGATTTGAACTTGTAGTAATTGCAGGCGGCAGATGTAAATGGATGTTAATAACTGCCTTAGTCTACTGAGCCACCAGAGTTACCGGTTCTCCAAACTACTCAAAATTTCCGCTACCGGTTCTCCAGAACTGGCCAGAACCTGCTGAAACCCACCTCTGATGTTCCATAATTATATATAATTCAGTCTCCATGAATTTTGGTGCCTTAAAGCGTCAAAAGCTAACAATGTTCAACCCAGGTTGGTGGAAATCCTTTTAGCAGTTTTCAGTTTGTTTCTATTACATTTGCCCTTCGTTCATTTACTTGTAAGTCTCCTCCTTCAGTGGACATAGAACTATTGGAGTACGACTCACCAATGTTAAATTGCCTAAAATTAATTTCAATTAATTTAATGTAAACTTTTTAAAAAGCAAAAAAAGAGAGAACAAAATAATAAAGTACCATATTTTTTGGAGTATAAGACTACCTTTTTTGGTGAGGAAAAGAAGAAAAAGAAATCTGCCTCTGCCTCTGAGCAATTTTGCCTCGCTGCAGCAAACAGCAAACAGCCTGCTTTACTTTCATTTTCGTTTTCAGCATAGCTTGATTAGCACAAGGGGGAAAAAAATCTGCTCCAGCAATTTACCTCTTTGTAGCAAGTAGCAGAGCCCTGCGCAAAACAGCTGAGAGCAAATCAGCTGAGAGTCGGGAGGCCGATCCAATCAACTTGTGCTAATTAGGCTGTGCCAAAGCTGAAAGGAGCTGTTTTTTCTTGCTGTTTGCTTGCAAGGAGGTAACTGCTGTAAGGCAGAGGCCAAAGGGCCACTGGGTGGGTGGGGCTACATTCGGTGTATAAGACTCACCTAAATTTTCACCCCCTTTTAGGGGGAAAAGGTGCGTCTTATACTCCGAAAAATACGGTAAGTAGGTCTCCCTCCCACCTCAGGCACAGGATCAACTGAGATTGGAGAAAAATTTAAACTCCATTGTCAAATAACATTGATTGTACGTCAACAGCCTTGATGTACAATCACAACTGGGACAAGAATTTCAATTGCTAAGCAAGGAAGTTGTTAAGTTGTCTAGTGAAAAGAAGACTTAGGGGTGATATGATAGCAGAATTCCAATATTTGCCACAAAGAAGAGGGGGTCAACCTATTCTCCAAAGCACCAGAAGGCAAGACAAGAAGCAATGGATGGAAGCTAACCAAGACGTGACCTAGAACAAAGGAGAAATTTCCTGATGGTGAGAACAATTAATCAGTGTAACGGCTTGCCTCCAGAAGTTGTGGGTGTTCCATCACTGAAGACTTTCAAGAAGAAAATGGATAACCATTTGAAATAGTATAGGGTCTCCTGCTTGAGCAGGGGGTTGGGCTAGAAGACCTCCAAGGTACCTTCCAACTCTGACAATGTTCTTGTCAGGGCTCTGACGAATGCCCTAATTAACTCATGAGCCTCAAGCCAAGTTTCAAAAGAAATCCAGTTATTTATTAGGGGCAACATGTCGGCAGCTTCCCAAGTGTAGTCAACTCTGCAGCATGTAATTTACAGATCAACTATGACCCTGTTTCCCCCCCCCCCCCTCCTCCTCTCAGGCTGTGTCATAAATCACATTCTCGAACAAGGCGCTTTCCGGGCTATAGAAACCACGCCTCACAAACTGGCTCTGGTAATCTGAGATCCAACCTTGGAGGAAGATATGTGGCTGCTGAATTGCTCCATCAGTTATCTCCCCTTTCTACCCATGGCAACTCCAGAGCAGACTAGAAATGCTTTGCGAGTTGACAATTCTAAGTAAGTCACATCTGATTTTTTTTTTGCCACTTTGAGCAAATCACTGCAGTTATTAAGTTAATTATGAAATTGAAGGGACATAGTAATTAGATTTACTCTAACTCCTGCTATTTGCTTCTGCTTGTTGCGCTGAATGTCAGGAACATCAGGCTCAGTAGAATAGAATAGAATAGAATAGAATAGAATAGAATAGAATAGAATAGAATAGAATAGAATAGAATAGAATAGAATAGAA
>WNWU01000025.1:14061981-14097745 GCA_012654045.1 Ptyas mucosa | reverse complement strand
CTATTCTATTCTATTCTATTCTATTCTATTCTATTCTATTCTATTCTATTCTATTCTATTCTATTCTATTCTATTCTATTCTATTAGTTCAGTGCTTCAAAAATCACGTCTGCCAGCTTCTTCAGAACTCTGGAATGTCATCCATCAGGTCCAGGTGATTTGAACTCGTCTACAGTAGAAAGATGCTGTCTTATCATTTCCTTCCTCATTTTGATTTGTATCCCTAATCTGTGTTTTAACGTACTGCTTTTGAAAGATTGGATTGTTGTTGTTGTTTTTCCTTTTGGGTAAAGAGAGATACAAAGAATGAATTACCGTATTTTTCGGAGTAAAAGACACACTTTTTTTCCACCTAAAAGAGGCTGAAAATCTGGGTGCGTCTTATACTCCAAATGTAGCTTTTTCTTCCTCGCTTAGCCTGCTTTTCTCATTGCTTCTCTCTCCAAAGATCAGCTGTGCTTTAGAAGCTGTTTTTTATCCCCAGCGCTCAAAACCAGTGAGCAAACTAATGTGCTGAAACTGACCAGACTACAAATGCTAGCCAGATGAATACCTGGTAGGCAGAATTTCCCCCCCTTATTTTCCTCCCCAAAAACTAAGGTGCGCCTTATTCTCCGGTGTGTCTTATACTCCGAAAAATACGGTAAGTAGTTTGCTTTTTTTCCCTGCTGCAATGCATTTCTTTAGCTGCATTGTTTGCAAACCTTCAGTAATTTTCCAAAAGTCGATTTTCAGACAGCCCAAAAAGTATTACCATTAAAGCAAAACTGGTGCAGGGTATATGCTTCCAGGTACCTTCCTTTAAGACCTGCTGAAAAGTTTTTTTCACATTAAAACGTAGGCATTCCCTCGATCCCAACCTTTTCCCCTTTCTCCGGTTTGCTTTCTTTTTATAACTGGAAGACAGATAGAAATCTAAAGAAATCCATCCAAGAAAAGGAATTTCCCACCCGACTCTGCATGCACTGAAATAGGCTCAGGAAATGGTGGGGCTTTGCTTGGTCTGAGAGACGGGACGGATGGTTGCTGCCAATGATTAAATTCTCCATTTAATGCAGGCTGAAACTGTGTCTTCTCTTTCCCCATCCATCCCAGCCCCGTGCCCCCAAACGGTCCCCTGATCAAAGCCACTGGACTGACTATTACCCCCCACCCACCCGCCCACCCCTCTGAAAGGGAGCCAGGAAATGAAGGGCCTTTTCAATCCCCAAAAGTTTCCCAGCTTGAAACTCCACTGCCTGTCAAATGCAATGATATGGCTGATCTTCTTTTCCACTGTATTGAATTTTTTTCCCCCCTTCGCGAAAGGGAAGGGAAGGGGGGCAGGAAATCTATAGAAAAAAAACTAAAATGAAACTTTTAACACTGTAACATCATAGAAATTGATGGAAAGCCCTGCCAGATGGAACAGCAAGAAGATAAAAGGCATGCCGAAAAGGCCCATCATACAAAGCAATCCAAGGGAAAAAAATGTATGTTCTCAAATTTCTGGAGCACTGATGAGTTATTTTTACAAATAAATTCACAATTCCAGAAGCAACACAGCTGCATGCTGATCAGAGGGGAAATGCCTTTTTTCCCTGCATGCTGTGGAAGAAAGCATTTTTTTTTAAAAGGTGCCAAAATGTATTTGAAAACCCATTTCTGTTCCTTGCTCCTTCTTATCACCAGTCTCTTCCGATTCCAGAACTTCCAGCAAGCCAGAATTGATAACAGATTAGATTCAAAGATGAATGCAGCAATCCACAAAAGTGATTAGAAAAGGAAACGTGTGAATTTAATGAAAGGTGCTGACCAAATAATATGATAATGAGTCAGCAGTGTGCGGCGGCAGCCAAAAAAGCCAACACAATCCTAAACTGCATTAACAGAGGGATACAATCAAGATCAAGGGAGGTACTAATACCACTCTATAAAGCCTTAGTAAGACCACACCTAGAATACTGCATCCAGTTTTGGTCACCATACTATAAAAAAGATGTTGAGACTCTAGAAAAAGGGCAGAGAAGAGCAACAAAGGTGATTAGGGGACTGGAGGCTAAAACATATGAAGAACGGTTGCAGGAACTGGGCATGGCTAGTCTAGTGAAGAGAAGGACCAGGGGAGACATGAGAGCAGTGTTTCAATATTTGAGGGGCTGCCACAATGAGGAAGGGGTCAACTTATTTTCCAAAGCACCCAAAGGCCAGACGAGGAATAATGGATGGAAACTGATCAAGGAGAGATTCAACCTAGAAATAAGGAGGAATTTTCTGACAATGAGAACAATCGGAAGTTGTGAGAGCTTCATCACTGGAGGCTTTCAAGAAGAGATTGGACTGCCATTTGTCAGAAATGGTGTAGGGTCTCCTGCTTGGACTGGGGGTTAGACTAAATGATCTACAAAGTTCCTTCCAACTCTGTTAATCTGTTAAACTGCAAGAGAGTTATTTCCTTATTTTCCAGAACATAAAACCCTCCCGAGATTGCTGTCTTGCAATCTCCTCACAAGAAGCAACTATCTGGAATAAATTATCTCAGGTCTTCTCCTTTCCTGGTCCACTTGCTGGTTCTTCATCCCACTGTAGTCCTTAGCTGCAATTTTTGTGAAGCTATCTTCAATCCAACATTCCCCCCCCCCCCTTGGGAAGATGGAATTTAAATCGGACGAATAAATGAATTCAGGCAGTAATGCTCCATCATTCCTTGATTCTGATCGCTGCCTGATTTGGGTATATGACCCCTGGCAAAGCACTCCGAAACTTGATCTAGAAAACCCCCATTTCTGTACTAGATGTATATGAACCACCAATCCAGCAGATCTGTGCTTGATATTTTTTTTTCGCCAAAGGGAAAGAAAGAAGTTATTCAGATAACCACATGATTCATCCTTTTTACCTCTGCCTCCTTTTTTTGAATTAAGCTTTTTCATGATAATTCAATCCATGTTGGTGTCAGGAACAAAACCCATGAAAACTATACACTAGATGCAGCCAAAACTAGGTAATAGACAGAAGACCAAAAAAAAAAAAAAAATAACCCACCACAGATCCGGAAGAATGTCATATGCCAGTAATTTGATCCGTGCCTTTTCTTCTCTCCCGCTTCTTGTTTGAATGGAGGCGGTGAGTTGAAAACAAATGCAGGAAACTTGAATCTCCCTTGTATGGACTCTTCCGACAAAAGTTGAAAATTTGCTCTAATTGGAAGAGATTTCCAAGGCCAGATAGTATCATCTTCCAGTCTGTTTTTGCTATCTGGTTGGAAGACAACTCTAGAAGTAAAGGGGCTTACGTACCTCTGCTACAGATGAGGGAAAACAGATTTTCTGAGTAAAGCAATATATAGCCCTGCCCCCCCCCCAACGAAGCACTAAAATGTTTCCGCATTACAGAGTTTGGGGCTGTTGTGTTCTTTCTTCCATTTTCCTTCTGCGCAGACCCAAAATCCAAAGCGTTTGGCATCTTTGTATACAGAACTTGAAGGCACAATGCCACTTAACAATTCTGCTTGCATTTGACCACTGTGTGCAGTTTTTGGTCATTGCACTTCAGAAGAGTTTTTAGGTATCATCATCATCTCCTTTTTATGACCCCATAATCCTTTGCGGGGTGGAGTCTGGGCAACTGAATGGAGCTGTGTGTTTACTGGCAGGATGCCCTTCCTGTCACCAATGCGGAGTTTTGTTCAGCAAATATATTCTCAGTGTGCCCAGAGAGAGAAATATCTGCCTCTACCTAGGATCAAACTCACAGCCTCCTGATTGGGAGGCGAGAGCTCCACCTCTAGCCCAACACACCACTTAGGTATCTACATGTATAGCCACCTACAATGATCAGAGGTTAAGGAACCCTCATATAAGGAAGGTCTACAGTTGGGGGTTATCTCTTGGAATGGGAGGAGATGGAGATGATGATGATGATACACACTTCAATCCCTGGAGACTTTTTATCATGCCATTACTTTCATTACATGTTTTTTTTTCTACTTCCCAGTATAAGGACACCGCCCTGAGTCCTTCGGGAGAAGGGCGGTATAGAAATAAAATAATAATAATAATAATAATAATAATTATTATTATTATTATTATTATTATTATTTATTATAACCTGTCTAACCTAGTGCAACATATAAAGAATGGTAGCTGGAATTGGATATGATATTTAATGAAAAGAAGGACTAATATCAGGCCTGGAAGCCATCTTTTTCGTTGGATCTTCAGGCCTGCCATATTTACTACTGTGAGAAACTGGGAGGGGGGATTGTGTGGAGCCAGGGTGATATATAGTCATAACAACATTCCTTTCTCAGACAGTCAAGGACATCTTGCCCTGCACCTGGAGGGCTGGAACTGGGAGGCATCTCCAGTTGGGACAATGCTTGGATTGGGCCATGTGATGGACATGCGGATGCTGGACAGGGACTTGAACTTTCTTTTGGGTGGGGAAAACCTGGAAACGTTCAGATTCAGGTTTTCCCAGATGTGCCAATATGACATCTCTAATAAAATGGAACTTTGAGAAACTTCAAGCCTCAGAGTCTTTTTTCATTGTATTACTTGGAACCCTGACAGGTGACATGATAGCAGTCTTTCAATATTTGAGGGGCTGTCACAGAGAGGAGGGGTTCAAGCTATTCTTCAAAGCACCAGAAGGTCAGACAAGAAGCAATGGATGGAAGCTAATCAAGGAGAGAAGCAACTAAGGAGAAATTTGTTGGCAGTTAAAACAATAAATCAGTGGAACAACTTGCCTCCAGAAGTTGTGAATGCTCCAACACTGGAAGTTTTTAAGAAGAGATTGGACAACCATTTGTCTGAAAGGTATAGGGTATCTTGCTTGAGCCAGGGGTTGGACTAGAAGACCTCCAAGGTCCCTTCCAGCGCTGTTATTCTATTATTCTGTTAACCTCCAGTCCTAGGATTTCTTGGTAGTCTCTCAACCAGGCACTTAGCTTTTTTAATACTGAACTTTATTTTATTGTTAAGAAAAGTGCTTAATTATTCAACAGCTTTCCTTGCCCAGGGTACATGTTGTCTTAAAATAGTATAATAAAACAATGCTTTAATCTTCAAGTGCTTCTTTAGCTAAAAAGTTTGTTGTTTTCAAAACCTTATTATTCCACTGTGTTTAAGTAGAAATCAATTTTAAAAAATTGTAAAAACTACATTCAAATCAAATCATTTTGTTTTCTCAGTCTCAGACCATGCACAAGAAAAGGACTAGCAATATAATAAATAAAAAAAGAATACAAATTATGAGAAAACTCTAAAACAGTTAACAATTAGCAATTCACAATAGGAAGAAGGAATTGGATGGCCTCTAACAATTATAGCTATTGATAAAATTTTGCAACTTTCTTAGAGGTTTCGGAAGAGGCATTTCCCTCACAGCAATAACCTTGCTAAGCAATTTGAACCTGGCTCTCAGCATTTTCCAATACATCTGTCACTAAATATCCTACAACAGATTTACTACGGGGTAATAGGCATTGAACACAGCGGAACTTACAATAATCCTCAGAGTAGCAATGAAAAATAATCCATTTCATGCACAGCCAAGTAGTCTTTATTTTCTCAATTGTTGCTACTGATGTTTGGATTGTGTTTGCTTCGTATTTGCTAAGGTTACACTGAAACTGAATCATTTATAAGGTTGTCTTCAGCTCGATCTGAAGATGGGCAAAGTTTAAGGAGTCCCAAGAAGAAATACCTCCTGCTATTTTTCAATAAAATATATGAAAACATTAGACTTGATGTACGATGGATAACAGAATAACAGAGTTGGCAGGGACCTTGGTGGTCTTCTAGTCCAATCCCCTTGCTCAGGCAGGAAACCCTACACCATTTCAGACAAATGGTTGTCCTGTCTCTTCTTAAAATCCTCCAGTGCTAGAGCACCTACAACTTCTGGAAGCAACTCATTCCACTGATTAATTGTTCTAACTCCCCTTATTCTTATCTAACCAAGGCAGTAAAACAAGCCTTCCTTTTAGGCTACTTTTTCAATGTAATCAACAAGGCTTATAAAACACTTCAATTCCTTCTTTTCCAATTCTTGGAGATCCCCCCCCCCCCCAGTTCCCGCCATTTTTTTTGGAAATTTTCCCCCCCCCCCAAAAAAACCAAGTTTTTTGGTTTGTCATTGCCTCTTTCCAAAGCTGGCTGTGAGTTGAAGTCCACCCATCTTAAAGTGGCCAAGGTTGAGAAATACTGCACTAAGCTATGTTCCAACCTGAGTGGAAAACCCCAGCCACTAAAAGCAGTCAAAAGATAGAGGGAAAACTATGTTGCCCTATCCTGATCACAACGTTTGCGGACAGACTTGAGAGACCAGGAGGTTGGTTCTATAAACAGAGGCATAGAATCAAAATTCTTTTTTTTGACACACTTGAACACTGGGCCCAATCTAACAAAATGAAATTCAATGTAGCTGCTATTCTTGAGTAGCATAAAGCCAAATTAAGGCAAATAATTGTCCCATTGCTTCTCTCCCGCTAATCAAACTGCAGCTGGAATATTTGCTCTGTTGTAAGCCCCACATTTAAAAGGCGAGCCCCTCAAACTTGGGACACTTCCTGTGGGGAGGAGGAGGAAGAGGGGCAGGTAAAACCCGGAGAGCCCAGCCAGGCAGGGTTTGGTAGATCTGAGGCCAGGAAAGGAATAGCAATTAAATTCAATGTAGAGAAAAGTAAAGTTTTACACAGGCAAGAAACCAGGCTTAATAGCAGTGACTGTGAGAGGGATCTTGGAGTCTTAGTGGACAACCAGCTGAATATGAGCCAACAGTGTGCAGTGGCAGCCAAAAAAGCCAATGCAATTCTAAATTGCGTTAACAGAGAGATACAATCTAGATCAAGGGAGGCACTGATACCACTCTATAAAGCCTTAGTAAGACCACACCTAGAGTACTGCATTAAGTTTTGGTCACCACACTATAAAAATAGATGTTGAGACTCTAGAAAGAGTGCAGAGAAGAGCAACCAGGATGATTAGGGGATGGAGGCTAAAACATACCATGAACAGTTGCAGGAACTGGACATAGCTGGTCTAGTGAAGAGAAGGACCAGGGGAGACAGGATAGCAGTCTTCCAATATCTGAGGGGCTGCCACAGAGAGGAGGGGGTCAAGCTATTTTCCACAGCACCCAAAGGCCAGACAAGGAATAATGGATGGAAACTGACCAAGGAGAGATTCAACCTGGAAATAAGGAGAAATTTTCTGACAGTGAGAGCAATCAACCCATGGAACAGAAGTTGCCTTCGGATGTTGTGGGAGCTTCATCACTTGAGACTTTGAAGAAAAGATTGGACTGCCATTTGTCAGGAATTGTGTAGGGTCTCCTGCTTGAGAGGGGGGAGGTTTGGACTAGATGACCTATAAGGTCCTTGCCAACTCTGTTAATCTGTTAAATCACGTGAAGTATTTAGTACTGCTTTAAAAAGCCTAGTAAGACCACACCTGGGATACTGGGATACAGTTTTGGTCACCACACTACAAAAAAGATGTTGAGGCTTTGGGAGAAGTTCAGAGAAGAGCAACTGATGATCAAAGAGGCCTGGAGACTAAAACATATGAAGAATGGTTGCAGGATTTGGGTTTGGCTAATCTAGAGGAAAGAAGGACTAAGGGAGACATGATAGAAGTATTCCAATATTTAAGAGGCTGCCCCAAAGAGGAGGGGGTCAATTTATTTTCCAAAGCACCAGAAGGCAAGACAAGTCAAGGTTGACTCAGCCTTCCATCCTTCCGAGGTAGGTAAATTGAGGACCCGGATTGTGGGGGCAATTTTTTTGTATATATATAGAAAAAGAACACTGCTTGGGGGGGCCGAAAGCCCTATTAAGCAGGTATATATAAAAGTATGAAGGCTATTGGTTAATGCATTGTAAGCCACCCTGAGTCTCCGGAGAAGGACGGCATATAAATCGAACTAAGAAAAAAACAAACAAACAAACAAACAATGCATGGAAACTAATCAAGGAGAGAAGCAACCTGGAATTAAGGAGTAATTTCCTAACAGTGAGAACAATTAACCGGTGGAACACCTTGCCTCCAGAAATCATGGGTGCTTCATCACTGGAGGTTTTTAAGAAGAGCCTGGACAGTCACTCATCTTAAATAGTATAGGATCTCCTGCTTGAGCAGGAGGCTGGACTAGAAGTTCTCCAAGGTCCCTTCCAGCTCATTCATTCTATTCTGTGCTGGGAAACCAAATTGCAATCTGAGCATCTCTTTTAACCTGGACAGCCACTTGTCTGAAATGGTAGAGGATCTTCTGCTTGAGCAGGGGGTCGGACTAGAAGACCTCCTTTCCAGCTCTGCTCCGCTCAAGCCACAATACGGTTGTTCTCAACGTTTGTTGTTAACCACTGCCATCTATCCAAATTTTTGCAACCCGAATTAGGGTCGCACTTGTATCTCTTTAGGGGAGCACAATACGTTGTCCCAGGTTTAGGGTTTGGGACGCTGTGCGAATCCACCGAACTTCCTTCCACAAAAGTTCTGAACTCGAATCTCTCGAGAGTAAGCAAGGGAATTGTATTCCTGCAAAGGCTGAGCCATTCTAAACATCGCGTCCGGTAGGGGGCTTCGTCGTAACTACCCGCGGGGCACTTAGAGTCCGGGAGAAAAGAGAAGGCGCGCCTGCGCGGTGCCAATCCAGCGCTTCGGAGTGGCGCGCGTGCGTACGGAGAGACACGCTGCTGCTTTTTTTTTTTCCCCCGCCCTTCGCCGATTGAGCTGAGGAGATCGGCGCTCTGAGGCGGCTTGGCGGTTCGCGGGTTCCTTGGTTTTTTAAAGGAACTGTTTAAAAATAAAACAATGTTTACTTTACGCACGTTATTCACACCCCCATGTTTTACATTGTTAAAAAAGCTGGGTCTGGGATCCTTTCCGGCCTTCTTGTCAGCCAAATAAAAATGGGGAGACAATTCTCCAAATTCCCAGCTGTCCTTGGCCATGCAGGCTGGGGATTCTGGGTACTCTAGTCCTTACACTGGGGGATGGGGGGGGGGGGGCTAAATTAAAGAAAGTAAAATAAAATACGCAGCTGCCCCATATACTCTTGCCATACTGGCCATTTTACATTTATTATATTTGAGCTGTGTTATACTCAAATATAGTAAATATAAATATTTATTATACAATATATAGGAGCCTGGTTTAGCTCAGCAGACTAAAAGCATAGTGATCAACACCAGCTGTCTGCAATTACTGTAAGTTCGAATCCCACCAGGCTCAAGGTTGACTCAGCCTTCCATCCTTTCTAAGGTAGGTTAAATGAGGACCCAGTTTGTGGGGGCAATAAGCTGACTTTGTATAAATATACAAAAGTATGAACGCTATTGCTTAATGCATTGTAAGATGCCCTGAGTCTCCGGAGAAGGGCAGCATATAAATCAAATTTAAATTTTTTTAAAAAAAAAATATATAAAACATAAATATCTACAGAGGGAGAACTATATAGAAAATTGTTTCTTCACAAAAGCCCCACAATTTTGCATTACAAGGCTGATGCTTTTGTTATGCCAATAACGGGTCAATTTTCAAAAGGTTCTGAGTAGCCTACAAATAGAATTTAAAAACTATCCAAAACCACAATAACAATCCACTTTTTGTCATTGGCACACCATTTGTATTCTGTTTATGCCAACCAAAAGACAACAGTACAAGAATTAAAAAAAACTATAAAGCGTGGTCATAAAACTTGCAATAAAAAATTAAATCAATATCAGTTAAAAGGGGTTTTGTTCCTGTGAGGAATTTACCTCAGTCTCCCAAGAGATTTCTCCTTCAGAGCCCAAGATTAAAGCCTAATGGCATTTAAAAATATATTTCAAACGTAGGCCACACATTTTTTCTATTTTTTGACAGCGACAGTGGTACTAAGTCATTGGCACAATGTATTGTCTCAACTTCACATGAATGGGACATGTAAACTATGGTTTGTGTGACGGAATTGAGTCAGATACATGTCAAACTGAGACTTGTTTGAGCCATGTAAATAGTTTGCTTCAATTATTATGTAAAGCCATACATCATGTACAAATCACAACATATCATGTAAATATGCTAATTCCATATGAAGTAAGTCATGGACTAGATCACTATGTCTTCTTCAACAACCCGTGGTTAAAACAATTCATGGCTTTACAAGATGGATAAATACAACTATAAATCCTTTTATTGGGAGCCTGAATTGTATTTTTTTCCCCTCAGCCCATGCAGTTCCATATATCTAATCTCAATATCTATCAGTATCAAGCACTCTTCCTAAAAACAAGAGCTTTAGGAATACTTAATACATTAAATAAGATAAATAGTTGAATCTGTTTTTAAAAGGACATTCTGACTTATGGTTTCTCCAATTTCAGATAAAAAGAATGGCATATTCCATTTCGTCACAAAATATTGTAGCCATTTCCGATCTGCACCCAAGCCTTGCTCATCCTGTAGGTCTAAGTATCATAACAATATTTTGTTCTCCAATGAAACTGTATATAAGTGTACTCTGTTATAAAATTATGTAATTGCTCATAGCATTGGCAGAAGTATTAGAGACAAAATAGTCCTATGTCTCATGCACTCTCAGAAAATGAAAACTGATATCTCTGGCAAAAGAGAATGGATATTACAATCATCTAGGACAGTGATGGTTAATCTTTTTGCCATCGCATGCCAGGAGCGGGGGGGGGGGCTGCGCACATGTGCTCATACCCATAATTCTATGTGCACGACCCCCCCACTCCTGGCATGTGATGGCATGGTGGGCCCAATAGGCTTGTTTTTCTCTCTCCCCAGGCAAACGGGCCATTTCTGACCTCCGGAGGGCCTCGGGGGGAGCCATTTTCGCCCTCCCCAGGCTCCTAGAAAGGCTCTGGAGGCTGGGGAGAGGAAAAAAATGGCCCTTCGCCACCACCACCCCAAGGCCCTCGGAAGGCAGGAAACAGCCTGTTTCCCTACTTCTAGTGGGCCCAGAAGGCCTGAAAATCAGCTGGCCAGCGCGTACATACACACTGGAGCTGAGTTCGCGTGCCCACCTATATGGCTAGGCGTGCCACCTGTGGCACGTGTGCCATAAGTTTGCCATCACGGATCTAGGATGATTGAACTAAGTTAAATTATGGAATTTTATGAAAGGATAGCTGGGTTTGTTCTCCATGTTTAACTCCCATCCTTGGTTAATAAAAGGGCAATTAATACATACTTGAAATAAATTATAAAATGGCTGAATGTGATAGCCTGTTTGTGTCTGAGTTTCCATAACATTAAAATATATATATATATGCTATTTTAGACTAGTGAATGTCAGTAATGACCTTTCTCAAATCAGTCAGTTTAGCCACCTCAGCAAGTTTTGTCAATTTCACCAACCTTCCATAAGTGGGTAATGTCAAATCTTTCCATATGTGTGCATATAATAGTCTTGCTGCAATAATCATAGATTGAGATAATTTTCCATGACTGCTTTCTAATTGCATCCACCAGCTTCATACTTGAAGTACATTCTAGATTTCTCTGGCATCATGTACCAACAATACATCATTTCATAAAAATTATCTTTAAGATCAAAATAGGAATTTCAACCCTTTTGACCACATATTTTTCCATTGAGCCATCTGTATATTATAACCAAAATTCTTAGCCCACTTTGTCATACATTTTTAACCTGTTGTTCCATTTCAAATTTCAGTAAAAGTTCATATATTTTAGTAATCACATGTTCCTAATCAATATGAAATTGCATTTCAAATTCTGTCTTACTTTGCTTCATACCATAAGTCTTTTAATCCATTTTAAATCTTTCTAATAACTGTAAATGGAAAAACCATTGATAACTATATCCTGCCATTAGTTTCTATCTTGGCTTAATTTTATAGTTCCCTTTGGTAATTCTACAATGATTCTGGTGTGTTAACCACTTGTCTTTGTCTTTTGTTTCTCTTCTGTGAAATGTATTTTTGAGCACAGCCTGAATTTATATTTATTCCATATTCTCAGTATGGCACTAAACCTAATAAAATGGTTTTTAAAATCTATTTAATAATACCCAAATATTTTACTTTTTTCTCAATCTTTTTAGATTGTCAGTATCTTCATCTTCCAATTATTAATCTTAAAATTTACCAGCAAACCAGATCATTTAATTTCCCCGTTAATGTCTCTAATGGATCCTCCAAACACTATAGCCAGGTCATTGGCAAATACCCTTACAAGTTTGTTTTAATTTTTATTTCCATTATTCTCTCATCTTATGACTCTGTTCTATTATCTGAATAACTAAAATGAACAAGAGTGGAGACAGCAAGCATTTTTGTCTTCTTTTCTGAATCTCACAAAGGTTTTTTTTGGCTAATTCTCCATTAACAATTATTTGGGCTTTTTATGTGGTAAAAATCAATCTTATGTATTTAATAAAATTATCTCCAAAATTCATACCTTTCAGAACTCTAAAGAAGAAAATTCAGTTAAAACTATCAAAGATGTTAGTTGCATCTAAGAAAATCAGTGCAGTTTACTTTTCATTATGTTGATCCTAATATCCAATACAACCAATATTCAATATATTTCTAATATTATCTTGTAATTTTCCTTTAGATAAAAACTCACATTGATCTTCATGAATAAAGTCCTATAAAATTATTTTCAACCATTCATCCAAAATCATTTTAAACAACTTATAGTCATGATTCAAGAAAGAAACTGGTTGATAATTTCTTGTTAAAGTCAGGTCCTGGGATTCTTTACATATGAACACTGTATTTGCTTCTTTCCAAGTGTCAGGAATCTTTCTATTCTGTAAAATAAATATCCATTGTTTGTTGTTAAGGTTGTAAAATTTAATCCTCAAAACATAATATGTTGGCAGACCATCTGGGCCAGATGCCTTTCTGATTTTAGTCTTTTTAATAATTTTGCAAACTTCTCTTATTCTTACAGGTACATTCAAAATTACTGATTCTTTGGTAAATTCTGTTTATATAAATAATCATAGTAGTGAAACACTTCCAGGGTATTTGCATTATCTGTTTTTACAATGTTTCCTTCTGGTAACATTGGTATCATTTTCTTTTGTTTTTCTTTGTGCAGCTCATATGCCAACCATTTTCCTGGTTTATTTGTAAACTCAAAATTTCATTCTTTTGCATAATTCATCTTTATTTCCGTCTCACTGTTAACATAGATAATTGCTTCTGTAGAAAGGAAGTAATTGTCCTGTCTGAGGACTATTTAAACTTTTCACTTTTTATGGAACCCCAAATCACTTGTGTGGTATGCATACTATCAGGACAAACCCTAACACAAAATCAGATTAGCAATTTCCTCCTAATAAAAATTAAATGATATTATTCAACCATAGTTTGTATAAAGTTAATTTTTATTTTTATCCCACCTTTACTGTGTTTATAAATAATTCAAGGTAGCGAGCATAAGCTAATACTCCTTCCTTTTTATATTTTTCCTACAACAACAACCCTGTGAAGTGGGTTGGGCTGAGAGAGAGTTATTGGCCCAAAGTCACCTAGCTGATTTTCATGCCTAAAGCGGAATTAGAATTCACAGTTTCCTGGTTTCAGACTGGGTTGTTACAACTACCTTGTAATCACAGAAACATTTCCAAACTATTAACTCATGGGTCAGCTATATTTGTCCAGAAGGGTTTATTTATTTTTCAGCAATGAGAAGAGATTAAATATTAGAAAAAGAACTGAGCCAGAACCTTTTTTTTTTTTTGTCATTTGACTTGGTAAACAAATCTTGCTTTCAGTCTGTAAAAAATTGGTTTATTTGTCAAGCATTAAGAGATTCATCTTTTAGGAAGTTAGTAGCAAATAGTTAGATAGGGGTATGTGTAAATGTATGTGTTTCCTTAAAAGTAAACAACTAGCTCCAGAAAACTACATTGTAAAGCATTACTTCAAAGAAACAATATATAATTGGGTCACTAAGTCACTGTTTTAAATTATGCAAATATTGTATCCAGTACTCTAAATAATGTTACTTGAAGACAGAAAAGAAAAATAACAAAGAGTTGTTTGGCAAATGGACACAGAAGTTTTTTCTTTTCCCCTTGATTAGCTGAACAGTGTGGCTACAATCCCAATTGTACACATTTGGGAATCATTCACTCAAAATTAAAGATATATACAAAAGATTTAGGAATAGATCTCATGCTTTTAATTTTGAATTATGGGATTTTGCTTGCTTAAAAGAGACTAAATAATTTTGTAAAGATAAAATTTAAGAAGTCTTTGAAGTAAATACTGTTGTAAGTCCTAAGGCATTAAATGACATTTTGGATTCCAGGAACCAGTTCTTTTATTATCAGTAGAATTATGCACAGGATATGTTGCCATATAATTAAATTACTGTGAGTAGGAAACTAAAAACATTTTGAACGTAGATTAATAGAATATGTTTTAAAAAGCAAATTTTGGGATACTTTGAGGAAATTATATTTTATTACACAGATACTCTGAATGAACTCATCCAGATAAATGGAGGAATTGTTTTCTTGCCCCACCTAGTGACTAAAATGATCACTGAAATTTAAGAGACTGTTTTTCAGTACTTGTTAATTGTGTTTACCAGTGCTGGAAATTAAGAGAAATAAAATTATTGATTGTTTAAATTCTTTGAAACGTTTTATTTCCATGACATACTCGTAACAACTGCATATATTTACTTAAATGAATCCTTCTGTAGCTGGACAACAAAGTAAAAATTGATTAAATAACTGAAGCTCAGAATAGCTATAACTCTTAAATGAAAATAGGAGTGTTGTTCCTCTAATTTGGATACTCAACTGTTCACACATGCATGCTTAGAAGCTGCTTTTACTTAGAAAGATATGGGTTTTTTTGGTTGATTTACACGTTTGAATATAATAGGAAGTTGGTCCTTCAAATAATCCATTCTTGAGAGCTCATGGAGGCAAAATAAAATGTGAGTTATATTAAACATGTGAAGAATTAGGACCACCCACCATTACTTCCTGGAATGCACAAAAAACTACAAGCTTTTATTAAGTGAACACAGTTCCCCCCCCCTAATTAGTGCCATCATCATTTCTGTTATTCATTCACTACCATTAAAAGGGTTCCTTATATTACTATTCTTATTATTCATAATAATAATATCCCTTATTATTTTTCACACATCTTTTTCTATATTGCAAGAATGACTTCTGTTAATAAATTAATGTTTCTGTCAAGTATGTTAAAATAGTTAAAACGTGTTTTTAATTAATGAAGGAATATAGAGAGTCTGTGAAAAGAAATCCATCCTGTACATCTGTATTTGATGTATATATTCTGCAATCTCTTTTTTTTTTCTCCTTAGAGTATAATTGGTGTGGTGATTGGGAAAACAGATGCCAAAGGCTTTCCGGACAGAAAAAGTAAAGTGGTTTTTAAGTATCTTATTCTCAGTTTCCCAGGCTCTATCTTTCTGTCAGTGTCTTGACTAATTAAAAAAAGAATATCTGGTGCAATCTTTTCTGTACAGACTATGTTGAAATGACAATAGCTATTTCTCAGGTACACTTTGCACAAGTTATATAAGATCATGAGAAGTGATAGCACCACTCTATAGCAATAGCACTTACTTATATACCGCTTCACAGTGCTTTACAGCCCTCTCTAAGCAGTTTACAGAGTCAGCCTCTTGCCCCCAACAATCTGGGTCCTCATTTTATCAACTTCAGAAGGATGAAAGGCTGAGTCAACCCTGAGTTGCTCAGGATCAAATTGTTGGCAATCAGCAGAATTAGCTTGCAATACTGCATTCTAACAGGAAGGAAGGAAGGAAGGAAGGAAGGAAGGAAGGAAGGAAGAGCACTTAGACTTATATACTGCTCCACAGTGATTTATAGCCCTCTCTAAGCAGTTTACAGAGTCAGCATATTGCCCCTAACAATCTGGGTACTCATTTTACCGATCTCAGAAGGATGGGAGGCTGAGTCAATCTTGAGCTGGTCAAGATCAAACTGTCGAACTGCTGGCAGCTGGCAATCAGCAGAAGTAGCTTGAAGCAGTAGTGGGTTTCAATTTTCTTCACTACCGGTTCGCTATTGGGAGCGTGCAGGTGTGCGCGGTGCTTTGCAAGCACATGGCGCTTCTGCACATGCGCAGAGTGTTTTTCATGACATCCGGGCAGGTGGGCGGAGACTCCCACCGCCACTGCTACTGGTTCTCCCAAACTGGGACAAACCAGTAGCAACCCACCACTGGCCTGAAGTACTGCATTCTAACCACTGTGCCACCACGGCTCCTCCTATACTATACTAGTGAGGCCACACTTGGAATACTGCATCCAATTCTGGTCACCAAGATACAAAACAAGATGCTGAGGTCCTAGGAAGAATTCAGAGAAGAGCAACAAAGATGATAAAGAGTGTAGAGGCTAAACTATATGATGAAATGTGAAAGGAGTTAGATAGGCGTAGCCCAGAGGTGGGTTTCAGCAGGTTCTGACCAGTTCTGGAGAACCGGTAGTGGAAATTTTGAGTAGTTCAGAGAACTGATAGTAAAAATTCTGACTGGCCCCACACCCATCTATTCCCTGCCTCCCAAGTCCCAGCTGATTAGTAGGAAATGGGGATTTTACAGTATCCTTCCCCTGCCATGCCCACCAAGCCATGCCACACCCACAGAACCGATAATAAAAATTTTTGAAACCCACCACTGGTGTAGCCTAACAAAAGAAGTATTAGGGATAACATGATAGCTATCTTCTGGTACATGAGGGGCTGCTACAGAAAGGTAGGGGTCAGCTTATTCTCTGATGCACCTGAAGGTAGGACAAGAATCAATGGGTGGAAAACTGTCAGAAGGAGATCCAACCCAGAAATAATGATAAATTTCCTTGACGGTGAGAACAATTAAACAGTGGAACAGCCTGCCTATCAGAGTTGTGAGTGCTCCATTGCTGGATTGGACAATTTGTCTGAGATGGAATAATGTCTCCTGCCTTGGGCAAGGGGTTGGACTAGAAGAACTCCAAGGTCCCTTCCAACCCTGTGGATTCGACTGTATTCAACTGGTGATAAGAAACTCAACTTTTCCCCCATATCTGTCATTTTTGTTGATGTGCCTCTCAGTACTCTTAAGGATACGTACCAGGGGTGAAATCCAGCAGGTTCTGACAGGTTCTGGAGAACTGGTAGCAGAAATTTTGAGTAGTTCGGAGAACCAGCAAATACCACCTCTGGCTGGTCCCAGAGTGGGATGGGAATGGGGATTTTACAATATCCTTCCCCTGCCATGCCCACCAAGCCACACATGCCCACCAAGCCACGCCTACAGAACCAGTAGTAAAAAAATTTGGATTTCACTACTGATACGTACCTGTTCCTTAGTAATAATAATAGGGAAAGGCATTGGGCCTTTTTGAAGCAATGAACATAAGCAAAACATTTTATTCATTATGAGATTCAATACTAAAGTTCACACTAGTTTCTTTTCCTAAACCTTTTCTTCTCATTCCAGAGAAAGTTTAAAAATTATGGTGACCTCTAGTGGTATGAATGAGATTGCTCTGCAATATTTGCATTGTAATTCCTCATCCATCAACATTTATAGTATAGGTCAGTGATGGCTAACCTTTTTGCCATCGCGTGCCAAAAACGGGAGGAGCATGGTGGGGTCACACGCATGTGTGTCCACATCCATAATTCTATGCACCCTGCCCCCCCCCCGTGCTCCCCCCGCTTTTGGCACGCGATGGCATGGTGGGCCCGGTAGGCCCATTTTTTGCTCTCCTCAGGCTCCAGAGCCTTTATAAGAGCCTGGGGAGGGCAAAAACGGCCTTCCCCACCCCCTCCAGAGGCCGGAAACAGTGTGTTTCCTGACTTCTGGTGGGCCCAGAAGGCCCGAAAATCAGCTGGCTGGCACATGCATGCATGCTGGAGCTGAGCTCGCGTGCCCACCGATATGGCTCCGCGTGCCACCTGTGGCACCCGTGCCATAGGTTCGCCATCACGGGTATAGGTAGTCCTCAATTTATAACAGTTCGCTTACTGACCATTCAAAGTTAACAACAGTACTGAAAAGTGACTTATGACCATTTTTCACACTTATATACCATTGCAGCATCCCCATGGTCATGTGGTTTACATTCAAACGTCTGGCGATTGACTCATATTTATGACGGTTGCAGTGTCCCAGGGTCATGTGATTCCCTTTTGCAACCTTCTGACAAGCAAATTCAATAGGAAAACCGGATTCCCTTAACGTGTGTTACTAATGTAACTGTGGCAGTAATTCACTTAACCAATGTGTCAAGAAAAGTCGTAAAATGGAGCAAAGGTCACTGAACAAATTTCTCATTTGGCAACATAAATTTTGGGCTCAATTGTGGTCGTATGTTGAGGACTACCTATGTAGCATTTCTTCTTTGCTGCTGCTGCTTGTATCTTAATTTCCCTGTTTCCTGATATACTACGTGTTTATATATAACGGAATGGGCCTCTGAAACTGAAGTGCTGACAGTTCACAGAAACAACCAGTGTCTGCTATAGATGTCAGGCCCCAGAACTCAGTTTGATTCAAAACCATTATTCATAGCATGGTTTAAGTTTTGTAATAGCAGACAAAATATCATCTATATATTATATTATGCATCTCACACCAAATTCAAATATTAAATAGCATTCCTAAATATACCCCTCCCTGCAGATATTGGATCAGAACGATATACTTTTTGCTTTACCATTCGTGATTCCCCATCATGGTTCATAAATGTGAATTCCTGGGGAAGAGAGGACTATATTAAATCACTTTCAGAAACCTTTAGACTTGGTGATTGTGGTAAGCTGGAATTTATTCTGAACATATTTCAATATGTTTTTCTCTTCCTTAAATCAGTATAATGTGGCTGTGATCTTAGGGTGTTTTTCTTCAAGGAATTACAGACCTATTTAACTGGAACCAATTTTTTTCCAGTTAGACTAATTGAAAGAAGTTATATTCACGTATTCTTGTTAGTGAAGATGTCATAAAGACATAAAAAATTATAATGTAATTTCCCATATTCCTTCTTAGATCATTGTACTATGTTTTTACTCTTCTAAAATGTTTCATAAGTATAAAAGTAATTGGAGTCATCCCCTACAGTGAATGTGGGAATAGTCTAGTTAATTCCCATTGGCACAATGGGAATTATTTTTGAATAAAATACATACATGGTATTTATTATATGTTGCACAGCCTTTCTTTCATTTAATTATTTTCACTAGAATAAATGAATCTTTAAAACATCCCCAGTGTTTCTCAATAAAATTTTATCATGCGAGCCTGGAGACTTAAAATATAATTTAATATTATTATTTTTTATTATTTCTGGTAATTATTTTATGTGTATATTAAGATCACTGCCAGCTCTTCCTAATTTTCTATACGGTCAAATAAAAGCTATTTCACACCTAGTTTACCTTCACTGGTCACAAAAACCTAAACCAGGCTAGATCTAGTTAATACTTAAATTCTACAACAGAATCCCAGAGCTGTAGGCTAGACTGAAATAATTTTTTTAAAAAAGAAAATGACAAATGGCACCGATGGCACCGATGGCAAATCACATCCTTGTTGTGGCTAAGAAAACTGCATGGATGTGGTTCCTGCAGTCACCAGGAGTTACCATAAGCCTGGTTCCAGAGCATCTTTATTATTTTTCTCTCTCTTTCACTTGAACAATTAAACCAGGAGAGATAAACTTAATCCAGAAAAAAAACAGCCAGTTTCTTAAGAGTAGGCAGATATTTGAGGATGGAATTGTTCGAAGATCTCTCTCCTTACCAAATTTTATTTGTGTTGGAATTACTAGAAAGGGAAATTAAGAATTATTACCCCAACCTGAATCATTTTAGCTGATCAAGGATCAGCCAGAGATAACCTTTATTAATATTGCTGCCCTAATACTGATAATAAAAATATTTTTTTCAATACTGTTGATAGCTGATACGAGCCTAAGAAAAGCCTGGGCAGGGCTGCCCCGTATTGCAAGGGCTCCATATTGGGTGAAGAGTAGATAAAAGCCACAGATCACCCATTCCCGATTTAAATGGTATAATCTGTGCAAGGTTACTGGTGGACAGAAATTAGTAAAGTAAATCTAAATTTTAAGTATTTCTAAAAAGCATATACAATTAAAAAGCCTATACTTTAATCATGCTGCTTTTTACCTTGTACATTATTTTGTATTCCAAGGTAAAAAGATACTATGCAGCATGTATCTGCATATAGCATGTATCTGCATATCATTAAAGATACAGCATCTTTCCAGGATAGGCCAGCTGCCTTCTGCATGTGCAGTGCAATCTTGGAAAAAGATATGTTTGATGTAAGACGTTGGGGTGTTGCAGGCAGGAGATACGTATGCCAGATGTTATGAAGTGGTGCACAGCCTACTTCTTTTATTTTCTTTTACTAACCATTTGGCTTGGATTGAAAATGATTCAAATCATTCACTCTGTAGATTCTGCTCATATGGCAAACCCTAGGACTGGTTTGTAGGTATATCGGCCCACTTGTAAACTGTCGTTTGAATTTTTTAAATCACAGTCATAATTGAAAATCCTCTAGTACAGACAAAAGAGGTAGAAAAAGAAGAAAAGTTCAACCCTACTACAACAAGGTAAATAAAAAAAATAGAATTCATGTGGCTGGAATAGATAGATTATTGATTATAGATTATCAGAAGATGCAGAGGATTATGACTGCACAATTATACAGGTAGTCCTCGACTTACAACAGTCTGTTTGGTGACTGTTCAAAGTTACAACGGCACTGGAAAAAGTGACTTATGACCATTTTTCACACTTATGTCCTTTGCAGCATTTCCCATGGTCATATGATCAAAATTCAGAGGATTGGCAACTGGTTCATATTTATGACAGTTGCAGTGTTCCAGGGTCATGTGATCAGCTTTTGCGACTTTCTGTCAAGCCAAGCCAATGGGGAGGTCAAATTCGCTTAACAACTGTGTGACTAACTTAACAAATGCAATGCTTTACTTAACAAATGTGGCAAGAAAAGTCGCAAAATGGAGCAAAACCCACTTAACAAATATTTCACTTAGCAACATAAATTTTGGGCTCAATTGTGGTCGTTACTCGAGGACTACCTGTATACAAGCTAGGGAAAATATTCTACATGAATATTGTACATATCAAAAGAGGCACAATGTAGAGTATAATTATTTTGGCTTCTGGTTTATTGGAGTAATGTAATTAATATCCAAATCAATGTACAGAGATTTTTTTTTCTTTATTGTGGTAACAAAATGTTGTAGAAGCATTTTTCCTGCAAAGCACTGCAAGCAAAACTTGCCATACATAAGACAAAATCTTGAATAGTGCACTTACCTGTATTCATCTTTTATCCCTATCCAAAAATAGTAGAGTAATAGTAATTTTATTTTCCATATCCAGAAAATAGACATAAAATATAGCCAAAACAGAAGGAGGCCAGCCTATTCTCCAAAGCACTTGAGGGCAGGACACACAATAATGGGGGGAAGACATCCAACCTAGAATTAAGGAGAAATTTTCTGACAGTGAGAATAATTAATCACTGGAATGGCTTGCTTTCAGAAATTATGGGTGCTCCATCACTGGAGGTTTTCAAGATGAGATAGGGCAATAATTTGCCCAAAATGATGTAGGGTTTCCCACTTGAGTGTTGGACTAGAAGACCTTGCTCCTCCCTTCCAACTGTTATTCTTTGTTTTATGTCCTTTACATGTTGTGAATTCATGCCATATTTATGCAGTACCTCAATAAATTACCTTGATGTTAATGTTAAAAAAATATCCTAATTATCATCTACAATAGAATTGGAAGCATTGTTTTATTTTGTTTTGTTTTGCTTTGTTCTAAGGTAATCAGTAGCTTATGTTACCTTCTTCACAGTGAATGGCCTGGTAGGCAATTCAGGAAGTTGAATACAGTAGTTCAGTGGCTCTCAAGCTGTGGTCTTCAGACCCTGGAGGGGGGCATGATGTCATCATAGGTGGTCCACAAAGGCTTAAAGAAATGTTGGGATTTAAATCTTGAGTTAAGTTTTGGGAGTCGGTGGCCAGGGTCGCTGCATAGTTCATTTCATTGGGTTTGCATCCAGGGTACAGAACTGCAGCCTAAAGAATCATCAGTTGGTAACTACAACGGGTAGCTGTACTTCTAAAAGATGCATTTCATAACATATATGGGCTGTAAAAATTCTGATGAGATTCTTGTTCCTCATATATGATAGGCTTACCTTTGTTACAAAGCTTAACTACAGTGTAAAGGACAATCTGCTTCCAATATTTTTTTTTAAAGTTTTGAATATGTCAAAATAAATTTAGAGGTCAGAAAAAGTAATCGACAATTGCTATTTGTAATGGTTTAATCTGTCACTCATACAGTATTCAGATATAAAAAATTTGATGCAACCAGAACAATACATGTGTATTTAAAAGTTGTAAAATGTTATGTGCCCACTTGTCAGCAGTTACAAACTATTGCTTAGTGAAAATCACTCTGTGGTCAGAATCTATGAAGCAGATACCAGACTGCTGTCTCTGTTACATCTACCTGTAAAGAACTCTCAAGATTTTTACTCATTGGGGGATATTGTGGCCAATGGACAAAGCCTGGATGGAAAAATAATCAATGTTCTTGCTGCTGTTAAATCGGTAAGTCATGCCAACTGTAATAAATCAAAGAGAGCTCTCATTATAGCCTGAAAAATGTAATGGATTTCTGCATAGATAAGAATTTACTGGGTCATAGAAGAGCTGGGAGGAGGACCTTATGTGTTGCTCAGCAGCCCCTTGGCTTGATTTAGCACTATGAAAGGTTAATGAATAACATCAGTCAAATATTTTATAAACAATATTCTATAAAACCATCATGGATTTAAGATGCAGCCTCAGTAAGGTACTAAAAGGTTTATTTAAAATTTCTGCATAGGTTAATTAGTAATCATGAGGTTAAGTATTAATGCTAAATGCAGTATTCAAATTAAGTTGAATCTCACCCTTGTACCTTTATCCTCCAGTTCCTGCATAATCCATGTAAACTCTTCTGCGCAAACCATACTGAAAAATACATAAGCTCAGGGGTGGGCTTCAAAAATTTTAGCAAGGGGTTCTCTGCCCGGTTGCTGGGTGGGCATGGCCATGGTGGGCGTGGCCTAGTCAGCCTCCTGCACCACGGTGGGGGAGGGGGCATTTTTGCCCTCCCCAGGCTCCAGAGGCTTTTCTTGAGCCTCCGGGAGGGTGAAATCGGCCTCCCTAGGCTCTGGAGGCTGAAAACGGGCCCATTTCCAGCCTTCCCGAACTTCCTGTAGGCCTGGAAGTCTTCTATCAGTTGTTGGATGTTCATCTATGATAGTATCAAACCAGCGAGTTAACCATTAATACTTCTCAGTAATACGAATTACGATTTAGTAATAAGAATTGCTAACAAATTCTATAGGAATTCTTATTGTTTTATAAGTGACAAAGTGAAACAAGAACACTTCATTTCCTATAGCAATATTCTACAATTCGATAATATCCCACAATTTGATAAGTTGTTCTCAGAAGGTTGTGACTTTTCTGAGAAGAATAAACTCTACATTTATCCACCCACACACTGCAATTATAATCAGTGCTTCTATAGCTTAATTCCTGCTGAAATGGGTTTCAGTTTGAATAGTGGCAACATGAACAATTTCTATTTAACAAAACAGATATAGATCGATGGAATATTATGATCAAGATCAGATTTTCTTTTTTTCCCCTTTACAAAGGTTGGTGAACCAAAATATTTTGCTACTTCAGACAGGCGTAAAGGTCACAGGTGTGAAGTAAGGCTGTACGATGACAGCGAGTCTTCCTTTACAATGATATGGTAAGCACTGGTTGAAGCCATAATTCAGCTATATACGAAAGAATACAAAAATATGAAGCAACAATGGGTATAAATGCATACTATGATCACTAACCGAACCCTATTAGTTGTGTGACCTTTGTGAAATACAGGATTCATTAAGGCATAAGTTTCTTAAGAGCTTTGAATATAGAATCACCTTTCATTTGTGTTAACAGAACTCTCTAAAGAGAAAGGGAGGTTGCTGCATCTGTAAGCTTTTAAATGTGAAAAAAAGGGTTTTAATTCTATTGTTTGCATACATGTATAAAAAGTAAGGAAACTTACCTTGATGGAAATATGCAAGAAACATTAGCAAGACAAAGGCGGTTGTAGTCCTGAAAAAATTCAGAAGCAACTCAGGATTTGTTTGTTTGTTTGTTTGTTTGGGTTTGGGGAAGTAACCACAGAGTCAGGTAGTGCATTCCAGGCATTGACCATTCTGTTGCTGAAGTCATATTTTCTGCAATTGAGTTTGGAGTGGTTTACCTTGAGTCTGTATCTATTGTGTGCTTGTGTATTACTGCGGGTGAAGCTGAAGTATTCATTAACAGGTAGGACATTGTAGCAGATAATTTTGTGCACCACGCTTATGTCAGACCGAAGGCGGCATAGTTCTAAGTTGTCTAAGCCCAAAATTTCAAGCCTGGTGGAATAAGATATTCTGTTGTGAGCAGAGGAGTGAAATAAAGGTTGATGCCTCCCTGATTCACTGGAGAATAAGAAGTGTGGGAGACCCAGCACAGACTTGCAAGATTCTCTTATAGGCCATCTCAATAAAAGTAGCTCTCGTCTCCAATTAGTCAGTGGAACAGGTTGACTCCTGGAGTTGTGGGTGCTCCATTGCTGGAGATTTTTAAGAAAGGACAGGACAACCATTTGTCCAGGATGGAATAAGGATTCCTGCCTTGCGCAGAGGGTTGAATTAGTAGACCTCCAAGTTACCTTCCAGCCTTATGATTCTATTCTTATTTCTCCTCCTATTTCCTGGTTTGTTCTATCTACGGTACCAGGGCTTACAACAAGATAGATAATTGAGATTAACATTTTAGGAAAATGTGAGCAAAAGATGCAGCCTGGAGAGACAAAGAACATGTGCATTCTATGCTATTTGCTGTTAATATGACCAATTACTTCAGTCTTCAAATGCATTTAGCTGACAGTTCACTAGCCTTACGCTTTCTGGGTTTTTTGAGGTCTGTGGAGAACTTCAGATTCAATTCCAAAAAGGGGCTTCAGAGCATATGGAGACATAAACGTGTCACCTGCCTATCAGTGTTTTAAACAGATCTAGATATGTACTGTATTAATGTCTTCCATATGTTCAGAAACATCTTTTTAAAAGCATATCCAAAGTGCTGTACAGCCCTAATATTTTGAACCTCTTAAATCTAACCTGTCTGGCTGTGTCTTCCCATATGAAAGCTTCTACTTATTGAGTAATAAGGGCATCTTCCCATACCAGATGCATGTGGGAAGATAAAAGAAAGGATCTTTCCATTTGCTCTGGAATTCATTTAATAGGATAGCTCCTGATAGTGCAATTTTTAGGAAGAGCGGTAGGAGAGAAACATCTGATCAAGTATTTGCTTTGTTTTTCTTTTTTATTTACTAGTTTTAAGTATGTATATGCTTTTGATATTTGAATACTTCTCTAATAATATACAATCATAAAAATTTTAAATAAATAAGCATTTATTTATATTAACCTAATGCTATTGTTTTCTCCAGCTGGGACAATGAATCTATCCAGTTTGCACAGAGCTGGGTACCCCAAGAAACAGGTATCATTTTTTTTTTCATTTTTCACAAACATTACCAGATTTTATCTAAAGTTTGCCTGGAATAACAAAACACATTGTATTTTCTTTTCTCAGTAATATTTGCGTCTGATATAAGAATAAACTTTGACAAATTTAGAAACCGTATGATTGCAACTGTAATCTCAAAGACCATCATTACTATTAACCCTGGTAAGTAATTGTTCTTACGTTCTGTTTAAAGTATCATAAATGCCTTATTCTAGTCCTTTTAATGAACAGAAGGTTGGGAATTTAAAGTCAATGGTTTGGATCTGAAATAAAACTCTCTATAAGTATAAATAACGTATCAAACAATTGTAGCTATGCATATACTATACAAGAGCCTTGGTGGCGCAGCAGACTAATGTGCTGTTAACTAGCACAGCTGCCTGCAATTACTGCAAGTTCGAATCTCACCAGGCTCAAGATTGACTCAGCCTTCCATCCTTTCAAGGTGGGTAAAATGAGGACCTGGATTGTGGGGGCAATAAGCTGATTTTGTATAAAAAAGAACACCGCTTAGGGGGGGCCAAAGCCCTACTAAGCAGGTACAGTATATACAAAAGTATGAAGGCTATTGCTTAACACATTGTAAGCCGCCCTGAATCTCCGGAGAAGGGCGGCATATAAATCGAACCAATAAATAAATAAATAAGGATTTGACCTCCAACTTTTTTTTTTAAAGAAAGCAAATTTAATAGAAATCCCCTGCTCAACCTTATTTTTTATTTATTTGGCCATTTTATAAGTTTGAAGTTATAATGACTCTGTCCCCTAATCATCAGTATAGCCCCATTTATAAAACTTCCATCTAAAATCTTTATGATATGTTGTGGCATTGCACTTATTTACTTGTATTAATATTATATTGAAAAATATTTTTTCAAGATACAGCAGAAGCCAATATTTTATTCAACTTTATAAGACAAAGTCCAGAAATGTTAGATTTGGATGATGAAATGATAGATCAGTGGAGATCAGATTCCATAAATTGTGAGTGTTCTTTTAAATACTGGTAGTCTGTTTTTTACATGATGATTGAGATCTTAAGTTGTCAATTCTGTCTTTTAAAGAGTAGCCATGCCTTATAACTGACTGGAACTTTGCTTAAACAATTTTATCTATTTATGAAAAAAAATCATAAATCATGTTTTGAGAGAATAAGGCACACAAATACAGAGGTATATTCAGCCCCTATAGTATTGGCTAATGAATACAAGGTTAGGGCAGTCTGAGAAACCAGATTCATATAAAAATAACAATTCTGGTTATATCCACAAATGAGAAAACGATTGTAATATCCACTGAAATGTGTGGAAGTTTCCTAAATCACACAACATGCTAACCCACAATATAATTATGGCTTAGTACAGGTAGTCCTCGACTTACCACAGTTCATTTAGTGACCATTCAAAGTTACAAAGGCACTAAAAAAAGCAACTTATGACCTGTATTTCACAGTTACAACCTTTGCAGCATCCCCATGATCATGTGATCAAAATTCAGATGCTTGGCAACTGGTTCATACTTATGACCATGGCTGTGTCCCAAGGTCATGCGATCCCATTTTGTGAATTTCCGACAAGCAAATCAATGGGGAAACCAGATTCACTTAACAATCGAGTTACTAACTTTGTCAACTGCAGGGATTCATTTAACAACTGAGGCAAGAAATGTCGTAAAATGGGACAAAACTCACTTATCAAATGTCTCAGCAACAGAAATTTTGGGCTCAATTGTGGTCATAAGTTGAGGAATACTTGTATGATATATGAATCTAGCCACTGTGGTTTATAAATCATGGTTAGTACGTTATTTGTTTATTTTAGGAATTTGGGGATCATATAGAGAACCAGTTTGGTGTAGTGGTTATAGTGGTGATTTAGAAACCAGAAGACTGAGTTCTACATGAAAGCCAGGTGATTTGGGGCCAGTCTTTCTCTCTCAGTCCAGCCCAACCCAACCCACCTCACAGGGTGGTTGTTGTGGGGAAGATAAGAGGAGGAAGGTGTATTATGTATGTTCCCTGCCTTGAGTTACTTATAAGGTAATAAAGGCAGGATAAAAATCTAATAAATAAATAACATCACGCTGTCCTTAGAGCCACCTGGCTTTGCAGAATGAACTATTCATATTTGAGTCTATTCATATTTAGTCTAAGTTCTGTTGTTTTCAGATGTGCTTTTTTCCCCATTTTTTATCTATAGTGCAGACAATAGTTGACGTTTATACAGTGGAACAATTAAAGATGAAAACTTTGCAAAATGAAGGAAAACCAGAACCATTTTATGGCATTATTTTTGCCTACATTTCTACATTGAATATTGATAACGAAGCAAGTAAAGTAATACGAAACAGGTGGTAAGCGCCTCATTAAGGGAAACTGGGTAGCATTGTGGACATTTATTCTCTTCTCAGTTTCAAATTAGCCTGGAAAACCATTGAATTTGTACACTGAAACAAACTCTTTAGGCCCTGCAATCTAACCCCCTGCTCAGTGCAGTAAGCCTAATTAAAGCATGCCTGCCAGATGGTTGCCCAGCTTCTGCTTTAATCTATTCAGCGAAGTCTACTATCTCCTTTGATTATGGATTCAACTGTCAAACCACTTTCCATTCATCAGTCTGCTTAATTTGAAGGGAGGGGGGAAACTATAACAGAAAAATCTATTTGAAAATCAGTTAACTGTATACCTATTAATATGTTTCCTTTTTTTTCTTTGTAGTGTTAAATGTCACTATGTTATCAATGAAAAGACAAATACATGTTCTTTTTGTAGCAGCACTAACTCCTTAGATGCTGACACTGTGCCAATGTTTGCCAGCTTTGATTTACTAGTTGACCTAACTGATCATACAGGAACTCTTCACTTTTGTAGTCTCTCAGATACAATAGCGGAAGAAACTTTAGGTCACACGGTAAGAACATAGGAAACAGTTTTCTACTTCCTGAATTTATTCTTTTAGGTTTGTTATGCCAGTAAAAATCCTGGAATCTCTCATCAATGTTTGAGGCCAATTCAGATGATGGGAATTTGTGGATACCAAAAGGCTTGTAAGTCTGCAGCATTTAATGAATTGGGCACCATTCAATTAAAAGCTATTCCAGCTTAAATTTACTAAACTCTTAACAATATCAAAAGGCACTACTATTAGTTATCACAAGTTAGATATCAAGACTTCATTAGGGTCAGTTTAGCCTAGTGGTTAAGGCATCAGGCTAGAAAGCCCGGGAATTCCGGTCTGGCCTTAGCCATGAAAACCAGCTGGGTAACTTTGGGCTAGTCACTCTGTCTCAGCCCAACCTACCTCACAGGGTTGTTGTTGGGGAAATAGGAGACAAAGGTGTGTTGGATATGTTCCCAATTTCTAAAAATAATAAAGGTAGGATACAAAGAAAGAGTTTTGCTTCACATATATTATGATCATTTTATAGCAATGAATTGGATATAAATAATTTATTCCTGAGGTAGTGTTTATATTGAAGTGATAATTACAGATGTTTAATAATTTTGATTCATTTTAATGTATTTTCTTTCCAGACAAATTATGAACATTGCATTTACTGTGTTATTTCCCCTGCAGAAAATTTAGCTTTCTAGTCATTATACCACATTCTGGAGATGAACATTTTATTGTTGAATTTTATTTGATAGCAGACCTACGTGTAGTTTTAACAAACTGATCTGTGATCACTCCACTAGGTCCAAGAATTTCAAGCTCTGACAGAGACACAAAAGACAACATTAAAATGGCAATTCCTTCTAGAAAGAAGCAAAATTTACTTTAAGGTAAGCATAATAAAAAATAATAAAGCATGATAAAATATGGAAGAGCCAGTTAGGTGTAGTGATTAAGATGTTGATCTAGAAACTAGAAGACTGAATTCTAGGCCTTCTTTAACTGTGAAAGCCAGCTGGGTGGGCCATTCATTCTCTCTCAGCCCAATCCCACTTCATGCAGGTTATTATAGGGAAATATGAGGCAAGAATATTAAATATGTTTGCTGCTTTGACTTTATATATATCTAATAATAGAGTAATCATCATCATCATCATAAAATCATCAAAGTGCAGATTGTGCAAAGCAGAGGAAACAGTAGATCATATACTCAGTTTGTGCAAGAAGATTGCACAAAATTATTAAAAAAAACATCAGTCACCAAAATGATTCACTGGAACATCTGTAAAAATGATCATGTTCTAGCACAGGTAGTCCTCGACTTATGACCACAACTGAGCCCAAAATTTCTGTTGCTAAGCAAGACAGTTAACTGATTTTTGCCCTGTTTTACAACCTTTCTTGCCATAATTGTTAAGTGAATTGCTACAATTATTAAGTTAATAACATGGTTATCTGGCTTCCTCATTGACTTTGCTTGTCAGAAGGTCATAAAAGGAGATCATGTGACCCTGGGACACTGTAACCATAAATGTGAACCAATTGCCAAGCATCCAAATTTTGATCACGTGACCATGGGGATACTGCAACGGTCTTGTAAAAAATGGTCATAACTCATTTTTTTCAGTGGTGTTGTAACTTTGAACAGTCACTAAATAAATATTTGTAAGTCGAAGACGCTCTGTATGACATCCTAAGTTCTTGGGAAGAGATTTGATGCATAGGAGAGCCAACATCAGCTGTGATTCCACATTGTTATGAATATAATTACACAATAATACATTCCTAAAGATACTACTATTTCTCATAACTTGACTGGTCTACTAACATCTCAAAATCTATGATCAGTTTCTCCCACTGAATGAAAAACTTTGATCTGCAAGAAAAAGACATTTCTACAATATTTTGGAACACAGTATCCAGAAACTTAAAAAAACCCAAAGGTTTTTCTAAACAACACAGTAGTACAGAATGTTTACAAATTACTAAATTCATGTGTGTCACTGCTCAAATATTTGGTCAAGATTCTGTAGCAGTATAAAATCTTAGGAGATACAAATGGAACAGAGGATGCTTCCATGCTTTTCTAATAAATACTATTTATGAAACAGTCTACGTAATGTAAAATGTTCAGTCTGTCAGCCTAGAACTTGTAAAAAGAGAAAATCTTTAAAAATTGTTTGTAAAAATGGTGATTTGTACATTTACTTCCATAGGTTATTTTTTCTACCACAGCACGAACTGGGCTAAGAGTGAAACTGCTTGCTTGCAAGCTAGCAGATCCAGTGGAGGCTTGCCAAAACTTGCCTGAAAAAGGAAAATAACTGCATTATGCATCTTTAGAACAATTGGAAGGAATTCTTATTTTATCATAGCACAGCAGAATGACATCTGTAGAGGAGACTCCATGCAAAGGCTTGTAAAATATACTTTATTAAGGTGGCAAGATTTTATCTGGCTTTTGAGAGTTTGTTTCACTTTCCAATTTAGTTTTCCATTATAATGTGGAAGAAATATATGTTTTCAATATTCTTCAGAAGCATGTTTAATTTCAGATGACCTCAAAAAGGAAGATTATTCAGAACTTTTTGTAGTGAGAGATGGTTCAGTAGCTTAGAGTTTCAGCTGGGACAGAAGCACCATCTTTATGTGTTGCACAAGCCATGGACTTATTAAGTGTACATGAAGGAGTGTCCTATCTCAGCACTTTCCCATTTCCCCCTTTTAAGTGTTCAACAGGGAAAATATATCTACTGTATGACCTCTGTTGCAAAAATGCTAACTGTATTTTGTTTCATAGATAACCGGCAAATAATATTATAAACTGACTGGCATTTATTCAGAGAAACAAAAAGACAAGTTTTGATTTCATTTCAAAGTGCTTTAAAATCTCATCATATAAAATACAGTTTTTAAACAATATAATTTGCTGCAAAATTCCTTCATCATTTGGTTATGGTTTTAAGAAAGGTAGATTATAACTATAGGATACAAAGTGTTTTGCAGTCTTAAAAATATATAAGCTTTTTATTTATAGTTACTGGCCTTTTCCTGACAAGCCAGAAATAGGAAATAGACAACCAATATAGCTTCTGAACTTGAGCTTGCCAAAGGGATTCCACCAGGATATCTTATCTGCAAATCATAGCAAAAGGACTCCAGTATTAAGGTCTATTTACCTGCTTGAACTAGGCAACTGGTGTGTTTGTCGCCATATTGCTATATTCTGGTTTATTTTATGCGGAAATAAAGTCACTGTATTTGATAAACAAGGCGATCAAACCGGTCAGTCCTAGAGGAGATTAACCCTGACTGGGCCAGATCCTGAAGATGAAACTCAAATACTCTGGCCACCTAATGAGAAGGAAGGACTCACTGGAGAAGAGCCTCATGCTGGGAACCATGGAGGGCAAAAGAAGAAGTGGAGGCAGAGAATGAGGTGGCTGGATGGAGTCACTGAAGCAGTCGGCATGAGATTAAATGGACTCCAGAGGATGATAGAGGACAGGAAGGCCTGGAGAAACGTTGTCCATGGGGTCATGATGGGCCGAATATGACTTTGCAACTAACAACAACAATCTGGTAAACAATAGGTTGGGATCTTGCACTGTGAGAGAGAAGGACATATCATTGAAGGCTCTTCTGAAAACCTACTATTTTCCGTCTTGGAGGTGGAGGGTAGGGAAGAAATCTGGCCTTTTGTGTGAGCAATGAGAAAAGTCCCGAGAAAAGTCTCCAAAGGTGCTTTTTCATCTTCAAAGTGAAACACCTTCAACGAAAAACCAAGGAAGTCCAGTTGCCTTTTGAAAAAGCACCTTTGGGACAACCGTGACCTGGAGGACTGAGAATCTCCTTAGATGCTTCCAGAGAAAAGGAACTTCCACACATCAGGGCCGGCTTTTCTGCCGCGCTACCTGAAAGCGTACGCTCAGCAGCCCCTCAATCCCGGCTTCTATTTCATCCTTCTCTTGCACAGCAGAAACTCCTTCAGGGGATCCCGTTAAGATGATATCTCCTTCTTCCAAGGTGACAATTCCGCTGATGTAGCTGATGATGTACGGAATGGTGAAAATCATGCCGGACGTCTTGCCTTCTTGCCGCAACTCTCCATTCACCTTTAGCCAGATCTTCAACCGATGTGGATCTGGGACTTTCTCCTTGGGCACAAAATCGCTGACTGGACAGGAGGTATTGAATCCTTTGGCCAGAGTCCAAGGAAGCCCTTTCTTCTTGCACTCCTCCTGAATATCCCTGGCTGTCATGTCCAGGCAGAGAGCATAGCCTGCTACGTGACCCATGGCGGCTTCCTGAGGGACGGCCTGGGCTCTCTTCCCAATCACCACACCCAGTTCCACTTCGTGGTGCAGCTTATCGCAATAGTAGGGCTGGATGATGGGATAGCCTTCCCTGACGTAGGCCGAGGAGGGCTTGAGGAAGAAGAGCGGCTCCGTGGGGAGAGCATTCTTCAGCTCCTTGGCATGGGCTGCGTAATTCCTCCCCACACAAAAGATGTTCTTGCCCCATTCCCAGAACTTGCCTATAGGCTTTGAGGAAGCCATGCTGCAGTTATCAGCTCTTCAAAGTAAGCCAACTCTGCAGGCAGCAGCTGTTGTGTAGCTTTGCTCGAAGGGCAACACTTTCTCCACACAGCTATCTGGATCCTGATTTCCAGTCTGGGGGGGAAAAAATCCAATTAATATATAAGGTTTGGGCATTTTCCCCATGCAGCTTCATTTTTATTTTTATTTTTTGTTTAAAAATTTACACCCAGGTCCAGTGGTGAAATCCAAATTTTTTTACTACCGGTTCTGTGGGCGTGGCTTGGCAGGCATGGCTTGGTGGGCGTGGCAGGGGAAGGATATTGCAAAATCCCCATTCCCTCTCCACTCCTGGGGGAAGGATACTGCAAAATCCTCATTCCCACCCCACTCTGCGGCCAGCCAGAGATGGCATTTGCCAGTTCTCTGAACTGCTCAAAATTTCCGCTACCGGTTCTCCAAAACCTGTCAGAACCTGTTGGATTTCACCCCTGCCCAGGTCATATACAGGTAGTCCTCGACTTTCAACATTCTGTTTGGTGCCCATTCAAAGTGACACTGAAAATTGTGACTTATGCCCGTTTTTCAAAGTTACGACCTTTGCAGCTTCCCCATGATCACGTGATCAAAATTCAGAGGCTTGGCCACTGGTTCATATTCATGACGGTCGCAGTGTCCTGGGGTCATGTGATTCCCTTTGGCGACCTTCTGACAAGCAAAGTCAAAGGGGAAAGCCGGATTCACTTAACAACCGGGTTACTAATTTATCAACTGCAGTGATTCACTTAACAACTGTGGCAAGAAAGGTTGTAAAATGAACAAATATCTCACCTAACAACAGAGATTTTGGGCTCAATTGTGGTTGTAAGTCGAGGACCACCTGTATTTCTTCGTTAGATTATATAGTGGACAAATTAGAAAAAAAAAGTCAAGATGGCCTACATTAAAAACGAAACAAAAGCAATCAGAATGCCAAAGGTACAAAATGAAACGATGCTCTGGGGATTAATCACAAGAGGCACGCTGTGGGTCCCATGGGTGAAAGAGGGTGTGGTTTTGGATGCAGAAAGTGTGCTGTTTCTGTGCCAGCACCTGCTCTTTGGAACACCAACCCCCCCCCCACCCCAAGATTAAATTTGCCATGACCCTGATGATTCTTCGGGAGCGCTAACAGATTAACAGAATTGGAAGGGACCTTTTAGGTCATCTAGTCCAACCCCCCCCCCCCCAAACAGGATGATGACTTGATGACTTGGATGTCTTCCTGGCCAGGAGGGGTCAAATTCTTAGCTGGAGCCTGTGAGGTACCCTGGTTTCCCCAAAATAAGACATCCTCTGATAATAAAACCAATCTGGCTTTTGAGTGCATGGTAATAAGGCCAAGCGCTTATTTCAGGGTTCAAAAAAATATAAGACAGGGTCTTATTTTCGGGGAAACACGGTAGGAGGTCCTAGGGTTTTCAAATCTTTTCAGGCTGGGGAACCTGTCTGGAACCCCTGATCAAGAGACAAAGGTCTAATGACAGAAAATGTGCTATATTCAAGGGTTGGGGGTTTTTTGGGGAGGGGTGGGTTATTGTTGCTGTTTTGCCCTTAGCCCTAATGAAACCCTATCTAGTCCTTGCAAAAGAACTCAGTGGGACACAGTTTAAAAACCCTTCTATATGTAACCAGAAGAAATCCATTCCTTGTCTTTTTGAAACTTAGAAGTAATCTCTAGTCTAAGTCATCCAAAAAAAGAAGGAATATGGATGAAATCCAGGTTTCTGCTGCTTCATGGTACATCTTATTCAGCAATTGCCTTCTCACATCTGGATTTGCAGAACCACCATCCTAATTGCTGCTTCTAGCGGAAACAAACACTGCTAAAAGGGGGGCAGATAACAGTAAATACAATAATATTAATAACATAATGATCTTTTCTCTCTTTTCTTATTTTTCATTTTCTGAAAAAATATTATTTTGAAGCCAGAAAAAAGCCTCCATATGCTGGGATTGAACTCTGCTCCTCAAGAGAGCCTTCCTGCATTTGGTCACTGATTAATTATTCCTATTAGGTGAGTTTGGACTCAGATTCTCTGGAAAGCCTCCCTATTTCAACATCTATTGAAAACCTCAGCCTGATGTAAAATTGAAGAGGAAAACCTATCCGAAATTTTGCAGAGCTTATTATTAAATAAAGAAGGAATTGGGGACTGAGTCCCTGCCCAGGCAAGAGAGCATCTGTGTGGGGCTCAACCCCAGCAAGCCTGGCTCCACACTCACCTTCAGTCAGAGGCTTCATTTCCAGAACAACAGAACAGAACAGAACAGAACAGAACAGAACATAGAATATAATTAAATGTAGAATAGAATGTAGAAAATAGAATAGAAAATAGCAATAGCAATAGCACTTAGACTTATATACCCCCTCACAGTGCTTTTACAGCCCCCTCTAAGCGGTTTACAGAGTCAGCCTCTTGCCCCCAACAATCTGGTCCTCATTTTATCCACCTTGGAAGGATGGAAGGATGAGTCAACCTTGAATTGGACAGAATCGAACTGCTGACAGTCAGTAGAGTTAGCCTGCAATACTGCATTCTAATCACAAGGAAGGAAGGAAGGAAGGAAGGAAGGAAGGAAGGAAGGAAGGAAGGAAGGAAGGAAGGAA
>WNWU01000025.1:14036560-14061635 GCA_012654045.1 Ptyas mucosa | reverse complement strand
ATGCAATGCAATGCAATGCAATGCAATGCAATGCAATGCAATGCAATGCAATGCAATGCAATGCAATGCAATGCAATGCAATACAGGAATGGAACGGAACGGAACGGAACGGAACGGAACGGAACAGAGCTGAAAGGAACCTTGGAGGTCTTCTAGTCCAGCCCCTTGCTGAAGCAGGAGAACCTATACCATCTCAGACAAGTGACTGTCTAGTCTCTTCTTAAAAAAAATCCAGATGAGGATAATAATAATAATAAAAAAAAAACAGGCCTACGTATACGGGTAAATAAGGGAGCTGCGCTAGCTGTCACTTACCTTCCCCTGTCGCTCCTTCCTTCACCTTCACCCTTGGCACGCGGACCACCCGCGCAAGCTCCGCCTGAGAGGGGCGGGCCCTTGGAGGCAGCGCGACTATTGGACGGCGTCGGGGGGGCGGGTCGGGGGCGTGGCGGCGCGCCTGCGCCAAGGGGAGCGCCCGCCGGAGCGGCTGGGGTCGGGGCGCGCGGGCTTCGGTTGCGGCGCCTCCGCTTCGGACCATGGTCTGCGCGGGCGGCGGGAGGATCGGCCCCGCTCTGCTGCTGCTGGCTAGCCCGCTTCGGAGGGGTACGTGCCGGAGGGTCCCCGGGGCCGGGAAGGAGACCCGCCGAGGCAGGCTCCTCTCGGGGAGGCCCCACTGCCCTCCAAGCGGCGTCCCGCAGGAGGCTTCGGAGGAAAGGAGCGAGCGGGCCGGGCGAGGGGCGGCTGGACGGGGAAGACGTTGCAGCGGCGGCGCTGGGTCGAAGGTCCTGCGCTCCCCTCTCCGCCTATCCAGCAGACCTGGAAGCCCGTCACCGCCGCTGACACCTGGGTGGAAGAGTTTTCCTGCCTTTTCCAGGTCAAAAGCGGGGGTGGGGGCGGGACGTTAAATTAGGAAAATCCCCATTGGGAATTTTCTCCCGGTCCCTCTGTCAGGTTGATGATCTGTTTTTCCTCCCTTCCATTCATATAGCAAAGGAAGCAGTGATACCTATTGGGAAAAACTTTGCCCCCCCCCCCCCCCCCCCGCCCCACCCTCAATCCCCCACTGGACAGCACCCACCCGATTAGGACAAATTGAGGGGTGGGTGTCACACCAAGATGACATCCTTTTTCATTGATCAACTAACAGAGTAACAGAAGGGGCCTTGGAGGTCTTCTAGTCCAACCCCATGGCTCAGGCAGGAAACCCATGAAATGTGTTTGAATATTACTCGCTCTGGTTGGTACTGGTAGTTAGGCTGTTGGTTGAAGCTCCGAGCTTGGCAGTTTGGTTGCAAACATTTTGTCACCATTCGAGGAGACATCATCAGTGCACTTTAAGTTAGACTCGTCTGTCAGAACACAGGCCTTTAAATCCCTTTTTATGAGATGCAGAGTAGGGTAGGGGTAGGGGTAGGGTAGGAGAGGAGAGGAGAGGAGAGGAGAGGAGAGGAGAGGAGAGGAGTTTTTATTGGCCAAGTGTGATTGGACACACAGGAATTTGTCTTTGGTGCATACACTCTCAGTGTACATAAAAGAAAAGATACATTCGTCAAGAGTCATAAGGTACAACACTTAATGATAGTCATAGGGAACAAATAAGCAATCAAATCATATTAGGAAACAGTCAATATAAATCGTAAGGATACCAGCAACAAGGTTACAGTCATAAGTGGGAGGAGATGGGTGATAGGAACGATGAGAAGATTAATAGTAATGCAGACTTAATAACTAGTTTGACAGTGTTGAGGGAATTATTTGTTTAGCAGAGTGATGACGTTGGGGAAAAAACTGTTCTTGTGTCTAGTTGTTCTGGTGTGCAGTGCTCTATAGTGTCGTTTTGAGGGTAGAAGTTGAAACAGTTTATGTCCAGGATGCGAGGGGTCTGTAAATATTTTCACAGCCCTCTTTTTGACTTGTGCACTATACAGGTCCTCAATGGAAGGCAGGTTGGTAGCCATTGTTTTTTCTGCAATTCTAATTATCCTCTGAAGTCTTTGTCTGTCTTGTTGGGTTGCAGAACCAAACCAGACAGTTATAGAGGTGCAGATGACAGACTCAATCATTCCTCTGTAGAACTGGATCAGCAGCTCCTTGGGCAGTTTGAGCTGGCGCAGAAAGAACATTCTTTGTTGTGCTTTTTTGATGATGTTTTTGATGTTGGGTGTCCATTTTAGGTCGTGAGATATGGTAGAACTTAAAAATTTGTAAGTCTCTACTGTTGATACTGTGTTGTCTAGTATTGTAAGAGGTGGTAGTATGGGAGGGTTTCTCCTAAAGACCATCACCATTTCTACGGTTTTGAGTGTGTTCAGTTCCAGATTGTTTGGATCGCACCACGACATAGTCTCTATGTTGTTTGTTCACATATCCCTATGCCCTGCCAGGCAAATGACACTCCAGTCTCTTCTTCAAAGCCTCCAGTGATGGAGCACCCACAACTTTTGAAGGCAAACTTGGTTGCTCTCTCTGTTAGGAAGTTTCTCCTTAGTTTATTCAACTCATGGCCTGGTTTGTGATTTCTTTTAAAAACACGTTGCTGCTGATTTTTAAACCTTTTCCGTTTAGGTTGCAATGAATACCTGGCGATACAATATTAAAAACCAAATAGGTATTCCGTATTTTTTCAATCAAGATTATAATTTGATTCGGTCAAACTTTCATTTTAGTCTACAATCTTTAAACGTGTTGGTTGCTCCTAATGCCAAAAAAAAAATAAAAAAAAATCCCATTTGGGTTGATTGTGCAATAAAGAAGACAAATTTCAGTTTCAGATTATAAAACTTAAGTTCTCAGTCGCAGCTCAGTTTTCAGTCGCTTGCTATGTGATTTGCCGAGGAGCATTTGCAAAAACATGCCTCATGCACACCAAGTTCAAAACTTCGAACCATTGGCAGGTTTTCACGAAATGCGTTGGATACACTTCACAAATTCCCAGCCTGCATGTTAGTGAGCCAAGATTTAAAGTTTTAAAGAGCATGATTTCAACTAAAGCTTGCCTGTTTCTCGTAATTATTCCACCCTGTTGGGTACAATGTCTTTGTTTAGATCAGTGTTTCTCAACCTTGGTAACTTGAAGATGGGTGGACTTCAACTCCCAGACACCCCCAGCCAGCAGCGCTGGCTGGGGGATTCTGGGAGTTGAAGTCCACCCATCTTCAAGCTTCCAAGGTTGAGAAACACTGGTTTAAATGCTGAAACCCAGAAGATGTTATTTGTGAGGAAAAAGCGGTTGCTTTGAAGGTGGCCCAGGTTGCATGTTGATTTAAGTTTAGGTTCCAGCTCCATTCAATCAACTTTTCTAGGCTAGGTAGACCAAATTTACATTGGCTTTCCTTCATCTGGTGTCCTCTAGATGTGTTGGGAATATTAATCGCAGAATTCTCAGGCACAGTTCTGAGAGTTATGGCGCTAAAAACGTCAGGAAAGCACCGAGTTCAGCTCCTGATGACATAGAATAATAGAACATAGACAAACAAGGTTGGAAGGGACCTTGGAGGCCTTCTAGTCCAATCCCCTGCTCAAGTAGGAAGCCTTGCACTCTATAGCCATTTCATAAAATCCTAGACTCATAGGGCTGGAAGGGACCTCGGAGGACTTCTAGTCCAATCCCCTGCTTAAGTAGGAAGCCCTACACTCTATAGCAGGGGTCTCCAACCTTGGCAACTTTAAGACTTGTGGACTTTAACTCCCAGAGTTCCTCAGCCAGCTATGCTGGCTGGAGAATTCTGGGAGTTGAAGTCCACAAGTCTTAAAGCTGCCAAGTTTGGGGACCCTGGTCTATTCTATACCTGTGCATTTGGTTTTTCTGACCCAAGTGTAAAAACCCCTTATTTTTCTCACCCCTGAATTGTGTTGTGTTGGAAAGGGCCTGGTGTTCAAGTCTTGTCAAGATCCTTCTGCATCTTGATCCTTCTGAATCTGACCAGAATGCTAAACCCATAAAAAGATAAAGAGAAACCCTGTTGAATTGATCTCTTGATGACTACAGAAAAATATTGTTGAAATATCCAGGTCCAGAGAAAGGCACTGGAGACAAAATGGAGGCTGGAGACTGATTGGAAAGAGGGTCCATTTATGGATGAACAGGACCGTGTGGGTTGTGATTCTGGTGCAGCTGTCCACATGGAGTTGGGAGAGTGGGGTTTTTATACCTTCTCTTGGGATTTGGACTTGAGCTTCCTGTTCCTGTGCAAGGACATGTATTCTATTGGGTGTCAAATTCCCATGGTGCAATATACAAATCCTAGGAGTTTGTCTGGTTGAAGTTTGGGCTGATGCAAGGAAGGGGCTTGTTGGGCAATTCCTATTGTGGCTGAGGGCTAACCCTACTTTTGTTCAGACCTTGCTGCGGGGAATTTGCTTATGAATAGAGCTAGCTATCTCTTTATCTCTTAAGTGCTGACATCTGCTGTGGGCTATTAAGAAATGTGGAGGCTGCTTTCCAAAAGCATTTCTCATCCAGGGAAATATAATATTCTGCCTTTTTTTAATATTCCTGAAAATATTTCATTCTTCTAGGAGAGGGGTAGGTGCTATCTTTCTACAATGTCTATACGGTTTCTTTGGTAGCAGTATGGAAGTCATTTCCCCTTTTCCAATTTTTTTAAACTTTCCAATCTAGCATATAAGGCTGAAATTTTCTGATGATCTCCCATGGGAATACTAAGCATCCCTAACCTTGCTTAGTATTTTGGGCTCAGCCAAAAACAGCTGGAGTGGTGCTGTATCTATCATGAGCGATATGCAGAATGTCTTCTGTCCTTAGCTAATCCATTTGATTACTTGATTCCCAGTATTAAATCTGCTGCCATCAGCCATACGATCAACCTAACCAGCAGGCTGGTGAGAAAAGGATGGGTTTCCAAGGAGACGTGGGTTTCAGCAGGTTCTGACCAGTTCTGGAAAACCAGTAGCGGAAATTTTGAGTAGTTCGGAGAACCGGTAAATACCACTTCTGACTGGCCCCTTCCCCATCTATTCTCTGCCTCCCGAGTCCCAGCTGATCGGGAGGGAATGGGGATTTTGCAATAACCTTCTCCTGGAGTGGGGAGGGAATGGAGTTTTTATAGTATCCTTCCCCTGCCATGCCCACAAAGCCACACCACGCCCACAAAGCCACACCCACAGAACCGGTAGTAAAAAAATTTGGATTTCACCACTGGATTAGAGAGCTGGAGGCTAAACATATGAAGAATGTTTACAGGAATTGGGTCAGAGGTGGGTTTCAGCAGGTTCTGACCAGTTCTGGAGAACCAGTAGTGGAAAGTTTGAGTAGTTCGGAGAACCGGTAGTAAACATTCTGACTGGCCCTGCTCTCATCTATTCTCGGCCTCCCGAGTCCCAGCTGATCGGGAGGAAATGGGGATTTTGCAGTATCCTTCCCCTGGAGTGGGGAGGGAATGGAGATTTTACAATATCCTTCCCCTGCCACGCCCACCAAGCCACAGCACGCCCATCAAGCCACACCCACAGAACCGTAGTAAAAAAATTTTGAATCCCACCACTGTTTCCAAGGACTATAGATTCTGCAGCTAAGGGCAGTAGTATAAACAGAATATTCTATTATTCTTCTGTCCTTAGCTACAGAATCTATAGTCCTTGGAAACCGGTCTTTTTCTCACCAGCCTGTTGGTTAGGTTGATCTTACGGCTGATGGCAGCAGATTTAACGCTGGGAATCCAGTAACCAAATGGATTAGCTGACTTGCAAGAGAGGTGCCCAGCGTAGGTATGGGGTGTGTGTGGGGGGGGGGTTGTAGAACCGAATCATTAGTTTCCTATATGCTAATGGCATCTTTTCTACCCTGTTTCCCCTAAAATAAGACCTCCCCTGATAATAAGTCCAATTGGGCTTTTGAGCGCATGCTCTAAAATAAGCCCTCCCCAAAAAATAAGCCCTCCCCAAAAATATTTAACCGCATGCGCAGCCGGTCCCCGTCATTTCCTCTGGTTAGGGTTAGGGAGACAGAGCTGGAAATCAGGTAAGACGGCAAGAGGAGCCCTGTCTTGCTCCACGCGCCCCCAAAATAATAAGACTTCCCCGAAAATAAGGCCAAGCGCTTATTTCAGGGTTCGAAGGAGCCTGAGTGGCGTAGCAGGCTAATGCCTCCTACTAAGGCAGCATTTAACATCCAGCTGCCTGCAGTTACTGCGAGTTCTAATCTCACCAGGCTCAAGGTTGACTCAGCCTTCCATCCTTTCTAAGGTGGGTAAAATGAGGACCCGGTTTGTGGGGGCAATAAGCTGACTTTGTATAAATATACAAAAGTATGAAGGCTATTGCTTAACACATTGTAAGCCGCCCTGAGTCTCCGGAGAAGGGCGGCATATAAATCAAATTATTTTTATTTATATATATATATATATATATATATATATATATATGAATATATATATGACAGGATCTTATTTTCGGGGAAACACGGTAATTCACTCACACTCTCTTTTTCTGAAAAAGTGGTGGTTTTGACATCCGCAAGAGAGTATGGTGTGGGCATACGACAGAGCAATACAGATAGTCCTCTCTTAACGACACTGAGTGGCACTCCATCGCTAAAAGTCTGAAGAAATTCTCTGTCATTTAGGTCACAGTTGTCTCAAAGGTGCTTTTTTCCAGAGGCAACTGGACTTCCTTGTTTTTATTTCTTTTGAAGACATTTCACTTCTCATCCAAGAAGCTTCTTCAGCTCTGACAGGATAGTGGGGAATGGAAGGATTGATATTTCTTGCAGAGAGCTGTCATTTGCATCCTTTTAGAGGGTCGTTGAGGCCACTTGGAGATTTATCTGTGTCCTCACAGTCACCTGAATGATGCTTCTGGTTCCTGCAGTCTGCAATTTTTCCTCTGGAAATCCATTCCTATTCCCACACCATTCCAAGGGTGTTCATCCCAAATTGTATAGCTAAAAGTCTGTAGAGATTCTGAGTCATCCACGTCATGGTTGTCCAACAGGTGCTTTCTCAGGAGGCAGCTGGACTTTCTGGTTTTTTTCTTTTGAAGACGTTTCCCTTCTCATCCAAGAAGCTTCTTCAGCTCTGATGGGACAGTGTCAGGATGATCCTTCCATTCCCCACTATCCTGCCAGAACTGAAGGAGCTTCTTGGATCAGAAGCGAAACGTCTTCAAAACAAGGAAGTCAAGTTGCCACCTGAAAAAGCACCTTTGGAACACTCCATCACTAAGCGATGCAGATGAGAAGCAACGTCACATGACCATGCTGACTTACAGTGGCAGTTCCAACAATCCCAGTGGTGGTGGTGTTGTTATTAGGAGAATCCCATGCAATTGTAGCATCCTGCTGTCATGTGTGATCACTATTTTCAACCTCCCGCTGGCTCCCCCATTGTCAGAAGCTGGCTGTGAAGGATGCAGACGGGTGATCGTCTGACTGCGGGCACTGAGGGCTATGGTGGCACAGTGGTTACAAGGCAACATAGCAGGTTAACTCACTGCTCACTCCAGGAGTTTGATCCTGACCGGCTCAAGGTTGACTCAGCCTTCCATCCTTCCGAGGTGGGTAAAATGAGGACCCAGATTGTTGGGGGCAAGAGGCTGACTCTGTAAACTACTTAGAGAGGGCTGTAAAGCACTATGAAGTGGTATATAAGTCTAAGGTTTTTTTTTTAAATTTGATTTATATGCCGCCCTTCTCCGGAGATTCAGGGCGGCTTACAATGCGCTAAGCAATAGCCTTCATACTTTTGTATATTTATACAAAGTCAGCTTATTGCCCCCACAAACTGGGTCCTCAATTTACCTACCTTAGAAAGGATGGAAGGCTGAGTCAACCTTGAGCCTGGTGAGATTCGAACCTGCAATAATTGCAGGCAGCTGGTATTAATAAAAGGGTGCTTTAAACCACTGTACTACCAAGGCTCTGTACTACTCTGTACTACTAAGTGCTACTAAGTGCTATTGCTATCTTCCTTCCTTCCTTCCTTCCTTCCTTCCTTCCTTCCTTCCTTCCTTTCCTTGTGCAATAGTTAGAATGCAGTATTGCAGGCTGACTCTGCCCACTGTCAGTAGTTCGATCCTAACTGGCTCAAGGTTGACTTAACCTATTGCTATTGCTATTTCTTATGGAGCTTTGCCATTTAGGACAGGTGAAAGGAATTTGCCCAAATCTTAAGAACAGAAAAGAATGACAGAGTTGGAAAGGATCTTGGAGGTCTTCTAGTCCAACCCCCTGCTCAAGCAGGAGACCCTAGACCATTTCGGAAAAGTGACTGTCCAATCTCTTCTTGAAAGCCTCCAATGATGGAGTACTCACAACTTCCGAAGGCAGTTAAATTGTTCTCACCGTCAGTAAATTTCTCCTTATTTCTAGGTTGCTTCTCTCCTTGGTTAATTTCCACCCATTGCTTCTTATCTTGCCTTCTGGTGATTTGGAGAATAGGTTGACCCAGGGGTGAAATCCAGCAGATTCTGACAGGTTCTGGAGAATCGGTAGCGGAAATTTTGAGTAGTTCAGAAAACCGGCAAATACCACCTCTGGCTGGCCCCAGAGTGGGGCAGGAATGGAGATTTTGCAATATCTTTCCCCTGGAGTGGGGCAGGAATGGAGATTTTGCAATATCCTTCCCCTGGAGTGGGAAGGGAATGGGAATTTTGCAATATCTTTCCCCTGGAGTGGGGAAGGAATGGAGATTTTGCAGTATCCTTCCTCTGGAGTGGGGAGGGAATGGGGATTTTGCAGTATCCTTCCCCTGGAGTGGGGAGGGAATGGGGATTTTGCAGTACCCTTCCCCTGCCACGCCCACCAAGCCACACCACGCCCATCAAGCTACTCCCACAGAACCGGTAGTAAAACAATTTGAATTTCACCACTGGGTTGACCCCTTCTTCTTTGTGCGGGTCAACTATTCAACTTTAATTAATCTTCCTTTGAAGGTTTATTAAGACAGGCCTATGCTGTGATGACAAAGTCTTTTTTGGCCTCTGGCCTCTGCCTTCCCTCTCCCATCACCTGTCGAGGAGAATGGCACTTCCAGCCTTTCCAGTTTGATCACCATAAGTGGTGACTCTCATGACCCAGGGAGCTTGTAATTTACTTTCCCCCGCTTCTGTAATTGCTACTATGCTGCATGGGTGATTTGGAAATTGCCTAGGCCAGTGTTTCTCAACCTTGGCCCCTTTAAGTTGTGCTGACTTCAATTCCCAGAATTCCCCAGCGAGAATTCTGGGAGTTGAAGTCCACACATCTTAAAGGGGCCAAGTTTGAGAAACACTGGCCTAGGCACAGCTGTTCTTGAATTTTGATGCATAGAGCATTAGGAAACTGAGTGATAATTTTTCTTTTGCTTATCCCTTTCTGTACTGACAAATGACATTTGGCAAAATCCAAATTAATCATCTGGCTTGAGCCGTTTTCCTCTTTTTCCAAAAGGATTCTCAGTGACATTAAAACATACATTAAAAAACGGTCCCCAATTTTGCTTGCTTTTTCTCTCTGCTGGCTATTGTTCTCTCTCGCTCTCTTTTTATATTGTTGTTGTTACAGATTTTTTTCTAGGCAGATTTTTTCCTAGAATCCTTAGAAAACTTTGGTGCCTTTCGTAAGTGCTGGGTGAATCTCCTTCTGTTTGACAGCAGTGGATTTGGCCAGAGGCATTTAATTCACAGAGAATGCAATCTTGAAATTAAAAAAATTAAAAAAAAAAGATGCAAAGCGAATTCAGGGAGCCTGTTTTGCTTCTAAGTTTCTTTCTAAAGGAATTTTTATTTTAAAATTACCCTAATTGTAATTTCTCAAACCACGGCCCTTTTCTCTTTTCATGCAGAATGCCTATGCTCCTGAAGATAGGTAGTCCTCGATTTACAACCGCAATTGAGCCCAACATTTATTGTTTATTGTTTAGTAAGACATTTGTTTAAGTGAGTTTTTTCCCCACTTCACTTTGTGAAGTGAATCCCAGCAGGCATTAAGCTAGTAATACTGTTGTTACTACTAATGCTGTCCGGCTGCCCCATTGATTTTGCTGGTCAGAAGGTCACAAAAGGTGATTCCATGACCCCGGGACACTGCAACCGTCATAAATATGAGTCAGTGTGCCAACTGTCTGAATCTTGGTCACGTGACCAAGAGGACGCTGAGAAGATCGTTATGTGTAAAAAAACCAGTCAAATAAGTCACTTTTTTCCAGTGATATTGTAACTTCAAACCAGTGGTGGGTTTCTCCCGGTTCAGCCCAGTTCTGCCGAGCCGGTAGTGGTGACGATATAACATCACCGAACCGGTTCTGCTCGCCCCCCACCCCCACCCCCTGCATTATTGTTACCTTTTATTTGGCCCCATCCCCAATCTATTGGTTCCTCCTGAGTCCCAGCTGATGGGTAGAGGGAAAAAAACTGTTTAAACTCTTGCGGGAGGGGCCTTCAAAGGGCCGCCCTACAGCTGATCAGTGTTAAAAGAAAACAAATGAGTAGACCGGTGCCTGCAAAAATACATGAGTAGATCAGTGCCTGCAAAAATACATGGGTAGACCAGTGCCTGAAAAAATACATGAGTAGACCAGTGCCTGCAAAAATAAATCGGTAGATCGGTACAGCTCTGCAAGCAGTTAAAAGCCTGGTAGACCAGTACCTCTGCTAAATCCTAAATAATTGTCACATGACCATCAAGCCACGCCCACAAAATAAGCCACACCCACAGAACCAGTAGTAAACAATTGTAGAACTCACCCCTGCTTTGAACAGCTGCTCAATGGACTGTTGTAAGTCAAGGACTTCTTGCATTTCAAAAAAGAAAAAGAAAAAAGGAAAGCCTGCCCGAAAAAGAGAAGCATAAAGGAATTCTTCCCTGACTTTTTCTGCTTTTCATTTTGTTTTTCTCAGCCGGGCTTGTTTTCCAAGCCCTGTGAAGTTTTGGGCTGGTGCCTCCAAACAACACCTCAATAGGTGTCATCAAAAAAACAACAACCAGAGTTGGGAATCTTGTCTCACCCCACCCCTCTCCGTTCCCTTGGAAGTGAGAAGGAGACGGGCGGAGGCCAGCTGCGTTAAGCCATGCTAACCAGCCGGATTGTCAAGCCTAGTGGTAGCATCATCTTCCCTAGCCTGCTGAACCCAGAACCGGCTGGAGAAAAAAAGATATCAGAGGCTTGCAAGGCGAGGAACAGCAAAGAGGGACTGTTTGGGGCCGAAGTGGGTGATTCGCAGGCTTTTAAGGCATTCCGTAAGTTCTCCCTTCTCTTTTAAATAGGCTGCGCCAGTTAAGGATTTCCCTCAAATGACCAGCTTAGAAATACTTTCCTAAATTCGGTTCCTGGTAGCTGGGACTGTGAATGCTTACTTGTTTACTTACAAGGAACTTTGTTTTTCTTCTGGGTTTTTCATTGTGCTTTTGATCAGGCCTGATTTGATAATGCCGACCCTCAAAACGACGCTATAGAGCACTGCACACCAGAACAACTAGACACAAGAACAGTTTTTTCCCCAAACGCCATCACTCTGCTAAACAAATAATTCCCTCAACACAGTCAAACTATTAAGTCTGCATTACTATTAGTCTTCTCATCGTTTCTATCACCCATCTCCTCCCACTTATGACTATATGACTGTAACCTTGTTGTTGGTATCCTTAACATTTATACTGACTGTTTTCCTATGACTATCATTAAGTGTTGTACCCTATGATTCTTGACGAATGTATCTTTTCTTTTATGTACATCGAGAGCATACGCACCAAGACAAATTCCTTGTGTGTCCAATCACCCTTGGCCGATAAAGAATTCTATTCTATTCCCGAGCTGTATTGCAGGACACTGGAGTCTTTGGCCCCTTGGAAAAGGAAATTACTCCCTGATTCTGTTGAGGAAGAGGATCTGGAGGTTGGGGCTATGTAGAGAGTGAAACAGAAGGAGCAAGACATTTTTTTTAACTCTAGCATTTTGAGATAATATTTGAAAGCATACGCCTCCTTAATTCACCTGGAATATAAAAAGAGGGAGGGGAAGTTTACAGATTAACAGAGTTGGAAAGGACCTTGTAGGTCATCTAGGGACTTGGAAGAATTGGAAGGGACCTTGTAGGTCATCTAGCCTAAACAGGAGACCTTATACCCGTGATGGGAAACCTATGGCACACGTGCCAATGGTGGCATGCAGAGCCCTCTCTGTGAGTATGCGCGACATCGCCAGCTGCTCTTCTGGTTTCCAGCACACACATGTGTGCCAGCCAGATGATCATGTGTGCTAGAGCCCCAGAAACCCGAAAACCAGCTGGCTGGTGCACATGCGTGCGCCGACCACCTAGTCTTCGGGTTTCCGGGTATCCGGGTTTCCGGCATGCACGAAGAAACTAGAAGACCAAGTGGCCATCGCGCACATGCGCACCGACCAGCTGATCTTTGAGTTTCCGGGACTCCGGCACGCACGCCAGTGGTGGGTTGCCCCTGGTTCGGACTGGTTCTACAGAACTGGTAGTAAAACCGGAGGGAGGCTCTGCCCGCACACCCACCCTGACGTCATCAGAATGCTTCTGCGCATGCGTTTCTATGTGTGCGCGGCCCCGTTGCAAACCGGTAGTAAAGTTAAGTAGAACCCACCCCTGATGCACGCACATTCTGGTTTGGGCACTCGGTGCTGAAAAGTTTTGCCATCACTGCCCTACACCATTTCTGACAAATGGCAGTCCAATCTCTTCTTGAAAGCCTCCAGGGATGAAGCTCCCACAACTTCCGAAGAGGTTTAATGCTGTCAGACTTGAAGGGTCCTGTACTTTTAGCCAATCTCTGAAGTCCGTGTCCTGGTCTGGTCTTCCAAGTGGGGCTGATCCTCTGTCTTAAGAGATCCTGTCCTGGAGATCCTGCCTTCCCTGTTCTGCATCTCCAGGCATGACTGCTCCTATCTCAAGTCCACAGAGCAGCTGCTGGTCTGGCATGAGACGATAGCGAGTGATTAATCATCTAGCCAGCAGAAGTTCTCCTTTGGGTACTTATTAATCTGTTTTCTTTTTTTTTCTTATCCCATTCAAAGTTTGCAGGTCAGGGTTGTGGTTCTGCGGGGTTTCTGGAGGCCCCACAAGTCACACCGAGAATCTCTGTGCGGTTCTGCATTACACATCTAAAAGAAAATATTTAGGGATAGTAGATGGTGGCCAGACTGAAGGAAGGAACTTTGCTTCCTAAAACAGGGGTCTCCAACCTTGGCAACTTTAAGCCAGAGGACTTCAACTCCCAGAATTCCCCAGCCAGCAAAGCTGGCTGGGGAATTCTGGGAGTTGAAGTCCTTTGGCTTAAAGTTGCCACGGTTGGAGACCCCTGTCCTAAAATCAGCTGTTAGCCAATCCAGGCTCTCTTGGTTCATACTGTTTCCCCATCTCCCTTTGGAGCAAGAAGAGGGGTGGATCTGATACGTCTTTGACTCGCTTGCTTTTTGAATCTGTTCTCTTGACATTTCCTGCCTCCCATCTCTTTATGTACCTGTTCTTTAAATATGAAAATGCCCCCAAAAGAAGAGCAGTTAAATAGGGGAGAGAGAAAGAGTTAGGGTTATAGTCAGTGATGGGATTCAGCCAGTTCGCACCACTTCGGGAAAACTGGTTGTTAACTTTCTGAGCAGTTTGGTGAACTGGTTGTTGGAAGAAATCATTAGGGCAGAGAACCAGTTGTTAAATTATTTGAATCCCACCGCTGGTTATAGTTGTATGCAGTGGTGAAATGTAAAATTTGTTACTACCGGTTCTGTGGGTGTGGCTTGGTGGGGGGGAAATGTGACTGGGTGGGCATGGCCAACTTTTTCTTTTTTAACTTTCAAAAGCATTTTTCCTACAACCTCTTTGGCTAAAGAGGTTGTAAAAGAAATGCTTTTAAAAGGCTCTGACAATCCCAGCTGAGCCGTGCGATCATTAGGGGCTTTTAAAAAAACTTTTAAAAGCATTTTTTCGGCTGAAGAGGTTGTAGAAAAAATGCTTTTAAAAGTAAAAAAAAAGCCTCTGATGATCGCGCACCTCAGCTGGGCATGGGGGGGCGGGGCACACAGGGATTTTTGCTACTGGTTCTCCAAACCACCCGCCACCATCGCTAATGGGTCGGGCAATCCGGTCCAAACCGGGAGCATTTCACCCTGGTTGTATTGTTACATGAACCATGTAACATACAGTAGTGTTCCAATATTTAAGGGGTTGCCATAAAGAAGGAGTCAAGCTATTCTCCAAAGCACCTGAGGGCAGGACAAGAAACAATGGATGGAAACTAATCAAGGAGAGAAGCAACCTAGAACTAAGGAGAAATTTCCTAATAGTGAGAACAATTAATCAGTGGAACGACTTGCCTCCAGAAGTTGTGGGTGCCTCATCACTGGAACTTTTTTAGAAGAGATTGGATGACCATTTGTCTGAATTGGCATAGGGTTTCCTGTCTGAGCAGCGGATTGGACTAGAAGATCTCCAGTGTCCCTTCCAATTCTGCTAAATGATAAAGGGTTTCTTCTATTGTGGGAAAAGTTAACTTGGCTCTTGTCTTCCAAAGGTTTTTCCTTGTTTCAAGTCAACTTCGTCCATCCAGAATTTGAGCGGCGGCCTTCTCAGATCATCTCGCAGGCCAACATGAAGGTGGAAATCCTTCCAGCCCTCACAGACAACTATATGTACCTCCTCGTGGATGAGGAGACCAAGGAAGCAGCCATTGTTGACCCCGTGCAGCCCCAAAAGGTATTATCTTCTGGACCACCTCACTTTCCTCTGTTGTGACCTTGGCTTGCTGAGTCATTAAAACACATGAGTAGTCCCAAAAACCTCTTTTATTGCAACAGCTGTGAATTCTGTTCATTCACAGATGAGTCCCAATTAGTTATAAAGAGTCCTTCGGGATAATCACCCACCTTTATCTCCCTTGACACCCTGCCAAAGACCTACTTGGTAAAGCCCCACGGAGTCCAGAATCAAACAGAGATGCTGACTGGGAACAGAATTAACAACGTTGCTTTCCTGCAAAGAGCCCACGTGCCTTTGCTCCTCTTTTAAGCCTTATGGGAGGGGCCAATCATCTCCAGGCCTTACTCCCGAGTCATCCCTTTTGTTTTAACTGTTCTTACCTTCCGACAGCTCTGCAAATGCACGCACTAGGAACAGACTCCTCCTACTCCTCTGCCTCTCTGCTGTCCAACTCTGGGGGTTCCGGAGTCCACGCATCACTCCCAGATGGCCCTGGCCCCATCTCTGCCTCTGACGCAGAGCCCTCGTCTGGGCCTTCCCCAAACTCCAGTACTGGCCCATGTTCCTCCCCAGCCTCCTCATTGTCTGACTCCGCTGCCAGCTCTGCAGGCTGCTGGCAGACTACAACATTCTCTGGGACTCACGGGCATTCATTGGCAGAGACAAGCATCCTATCTTTTGGAGAGCAAGAGTTTGGACTTAGTGTTTCCTAATACCGTGTTTCCCTGAAAATATGACTTACCCCGAAAAGCCCTAGTCCAATTTTCATGCCTGCCCCTAATATAAGCCCTACCCCAAAAATAAGCCCTAGTTAAGTCCCACCCATCATCTGATTACATGAGGTGGAGTGAGGCGGAGGCGTAAATATCAAGCTATGGCAGAGGTGGGGGGTAGAGCTGCCCCATGTGCCCTGTACCCACTTACCTTACGACCGCCACAACCAGGCCTCCCATGCCCCAACACTTGTTGAGCCGCTGCCCGACTTCTTCTATAGCCGCTTGTAGCCATTCGTAGCTGGGCGCCACATTACACCGTTGCTGCCCCTTTGTGAGATTCGTTGCACTGGTGCCGCCACTGGCATGCGTAATGGCACAACGCACCATGCAGTGTCCTGCCATGAGCGGCTGCATTGACGTAATGAGCCATGCGGCGTATGGCCACCAGTGGCCGCAGAAGTCAGGCAGTGGGGCACCAGGTGTCAGGTCATGGGAGGTGTGACTGTGGTGTTCTTAAGGTAAACAGGCAACACATCCCCCCAAAATAAGACCTGGTGCTTATTTTGGGGCCGAAAAGAAAATAAGACTGGGTCTTATATTAACTTTTGCTCCAAAAAACACATTAGGGCTTATTTTCGGTTAGGTCTTATTTTGTGGGAAATATGGTACTAAACGCACCCATCTGGCTGACAATCTTAACTGGGGCTTATTTTTGGGGTTCGGTTTATATTACAAGCATCCTGAAAATTCATGCTAGGACTTATTTTCCGGTTGGGTCTTATTTTCAGAGAAACAGGGTACCAGTCTCCCTTTATGTCTTTGTCGGTAACCATAAATTCAATTCGCAGAAGCGACTGCCTGCATAGGCTCCTGAATTGGGGCTGAAAGGCGAAAGCAGAAGCAGTATGTATGCTCCGTCCCATATTTGGGTAGACCAGGTTGCCCTGATAGACCTGTCCCACCGGGAAAAAACACAGTCAGTAGTAGTAATAATAACAATACTTCTGCTTTTCACTGTTTTTACTAGGTTGTGGATGCAGCCAAGAAGCATGGAGTGAAACTGACCACTGTGCTTACTACACATCACCACTGGTAATCCTTCTTTAACTCGTGGCTTAAAAAGTTTTGGACCCGAGTAGCAATGGGCAGCAAGGGGGCAGCCCTATTTTTTTGGTGAACTAGGGTTTTCCCCATGCAAAGAATAAGGCCCAGCCAGTAAATATGTTCTCCTGGGCATCTGATTGAGGTTAGATCAGGACAGTGGTGAAATTCAATTTTTTAAACTACTGGTTCTGTGGGCGTGGCTTGGTGGGTGTGATGTGGCTTGGTGGGCGTGGCAGGGGAAGGATACTGCAAAATCTCCATTCCCACCCCACTCTGAGACCAGCCAGAGGTAGTATTTGCTGGTTCTCGTGTACGGGATGTACTGTGATTTCCTCCCTTTGCTAAACTGGGGGAGGGTGTAGCCAGAGCGTGACGCATCCGGCCCATGGGCCGCGAGATTGACAACCCTAGGTTATATCTGCAACTGCAGATGTCATCCCATTTCAGTTATTGCTGTCAACATGACATATCTCAGACAAGGAACTCTAGAAGTAGTAATTTTTCAAAGGCTTTTCTAGGGAGGAAAAAAATACTGACTTATTTTCAAATTAACTATTCACCGAGCGTGTCTTTGTGGAACGGAATGGGACAACTCGCTGAGGGACAATTTGCTGCAGGACAAGTTAACAATTCAATTTAATTATTTAAAATAAATTTTTTAAAAAATCCTTTTAATTTTTGCCATTCACATTTCATTCCGTCCCTCTTCCTTTTGCATCTTTTCTTCGATGATTCTATTCCACCATTTCTTCGATATTAGTGTAACTATAATCCGGCGGTGAGGTGCCCATGGCACATCGGTTGTGGCAAGTTGGCCGTGGCGAGTTGATCGCAGCAAATTGTTGTAGACCCTTCAGGGAAGGCTGTGGCCGTCGTTGGGAGTTTTGAGTTTTACAACTTTTGAAGTGAAATTTGAAGGAAATCTTTTAAGCCCGTGGTTCCCAAACTCTGCACTGCCGCACTTCAGGACCTCACAGCAAAGTCACAGATGTCCCGCAAGAGATGGAGAGGATCGTGGGTTTGAAAGAGGACTAAAACAGAAACTTGCCATTTCCGTGGCCCAGTTCCAAATGGCTCATGGCCCAGTAGTGGGCCCAAGGGTTGGGGACCCCTGTACCGACCCCCAGATCCTGTTTGCATTGAGCTTCGTGTATTGCATAAAACCCACCAGTGGTGGCTCGACAATTTGCATTTTTATTAAGTTATAAAGTATTATAAAATACGAAATTCAAAAGTAAATAAGAAGGCAATGAGGGGGGAGGGAAAAGGGGGGGGAGTGAGGAAAGATAGAGAAAGAAAAAGAAAAAGAAGCATTGACTTCCAACTCTGTCATGCCTTTGTCGGAGTCTGAATCCGAGGGGGAAGACGAACAGCTGACACAGAGCGGGAGAGTGGCTCTGTTGGCTGTGGAGGAAACTGGGGAAGGGAAAGTCAGGCTGGGGAGAACAGGGGAGAGGTAGAACAAGGGAGAGGGGGTTCAGATGAAGACCATGGCCCACCCCCTAGGGCAGGCAGGGAAGAACGCAGAAGAGAGCAACGTGGGTTGCATGCTTACGAGGGAGGAAAGGGCCCCCGATTCCCTTCACAAGGCACACCTGGGGATGGAGTTTAAAGGAGAGGCAAATGGGAGGGGCGGTTGTCAGGGTTGCATTAACTGCTTTATCTGAGTTCCTGGCATCCTCTCAACTGGTTTGATTTACTGCCGTGCTCTTTCACTTCTTATCTTGCTTGCCCTACGGGATTAATTACTTTATCTTGCTGGATTTATATTTGGAAGTTTTCTGCTTCTAACGCTTAGACTGGAGTATTTTCAGCCAAAAGGCTGTTACAGATTTGTGGGTGAGTTTTTCTCCAGACCGGAGAGTAAAAGGGACTTTGGGGGCAAAGTTGGGGACTCATACTTATTCTCTGGTTGTGTTGCCTTTATGGCACGTCCCGGGTCATCTCTGTTACAGTAGAATAAGGCATTAATGACAAATCACAGCTTTTCGCTTTTCCATAATCGTATATTTCTATAAAGATCTGTCAATCTAATCTGCAAAACCCAAAGCCAACGTTTCATTCTTTTCCACCTCAAACACAAAGTTTAGAAGCGGTTTCCAGTGGTGGCTTATTCAGCATAATACAACCTTTTTTCCCAAGAGCTCGGACCGAACGGCCATTTTAGCTGGATGTGCTAAATTTCAGTGAATGCTTCTTCCTGTATTTGCCCAGCCTCCAAAGTCTGACATGTTTACCTTCTAGGGACCACGCTGGTGGCAATGACAAACTTGTAAAGATGGAGCCTGGGTTACGAGTCTACGGGGGAGATAGCAGGGTTGGAGCCCTCACCCAGAAAGTCTCTCATCTTACAACATTTCAGGTAAAAACAACAACAACGGGGGAGGTGGGGGGAAGGATAGATAGGCCAGGCAGTTTCTGAAACATGCATCCTATTCAGGCTTGAAGGCATGTGCCTCTCCTGGGGCTGATGGTTACGCTGATTCCTCACAGGTTGTCCTCGACTTATGACCACAATGGAGCCCAAAATTTATGTTGACTTGCTGGGCCAGAGGAGTTTATACAAATAAAACAAGAAGATGGGGTTTTGCTTTGCAGCAAGCAAACAATGTGTTTGTTTTTCACGAGAAGAATTTTAAAATAACCAAGTTGGGTGGTCCCAAGAAGCCTGGTAGGCATGCAAGCTGGTCATGGGTGCCCTTGGTTGCCTCCACCCAAGTCCTGGGGAGGAATGTGGTTGCCAAGGTTCCAACTGATGAACCCAAGCAAGCAAGCACTGTTGAGATGATCCAATCTCTGAATGCAAAACTTTATTGAGTACATCACATTGGCACAGATTGAAAGCAAAACCAACTCTTAATTCCTGCGGTTTTCACATAATTAAAAAAAATAGAATCTCCCTCCCTCTTATTAGTACAAGTCACATTGTCCAATTAGATGGCTAGGTATTGTTATGGGAACTGTCCAACTGTCTTGGTTGGACGTCTGGTTGGATGACCTTGGTTCCCAGGGGACGATTTCTTGCTGCAGCCTGGAACTGGCCTTCCTCCCCATTATTATTTTGGCAAGCTGAAAAGTGGCAATGGCTGCGACAGCAAAATTATGCGTTGAAGTTTGCAGTTGTAAACATTTAAAATCTAGGTGCATATAGGTGGTACTCGATGTACAACAGTTCATTTAATGACCATTCAAAGTTACAACAGCACTGAAAAAAGTGACTTATGCCCGATTTTCACCCTTATGACCTTTGCAGCCTCCCCATGGTCATGTGATCAAAATTCAGACGCTGGGCAACCGACTCGTATTTATGACGGTCGCAGTATCCCGGGATCATGAGATCCCCTTTTTTGCGACCTTCTGACAAGCAAAATCAAGGGGGAAGCCAGATTCACTTAACAGCGGTGTCACTAACTTAACAGCTGGAGTGATTCACTCAACTGTGGCCAGAAAGGTCGTAAAATGAGGCAAAACTCACTTAACCAATGTCTCACAACATAAATTTTGGCCGCAGTTGTGATCGCAAATTGGTAAAAACTTGGCCTTGTTCTTTGCCCGGAGTTACCAAGGCCTCTGACCAAATTGATTCTTCAGATAAAATTGAAGAACGGGGCCTTCTTTATTTCTCTGCCTAGAGCAGGGGTGTCAAACTCGATTTTGTTGAGGGCCGCATCAGAGTTGTGTTTTACCTTGGGGGGCCAGGGGGGGCGTGGCGGAGGGGCCTGTGGTGGCCCGCTCTGTCAGCAAACACGGGCTCCCGAGCTCCATTTTCAGCCGTGACGGCCTCCTGTAGCCCTCTGCCAGTGAAAATGGAACTCCTCCAAGCTCCATTTTGGCTGGCAGAGGGCTGCAAGAGGCTGTCGCGGCAGAAAACGGAGCTTGAGAGGGCTGAATGTAGCCCTCCCGAGCTCCATTTTTGCTAGTAGAGGCACAGTGGGCCGGACTTTTGCTGTTTCCAGGGCGGCCCTGCGGGCCAGATATAAGCACCCCATGGGCCAGATCTGGCCTGAGGGCCTTGAGTTTGACACCCCTGGCCTAGAGAAAAGTTTTCTGCAGCAGAAAATCTTCAACACAGGCCGGCAAATATGCATCCAGCTCAAGAAATGGGACTGATCTGAGCAACCAGATTCGTAGCACCTCCTGTTCGTTGCTCTGCTTCCTTCTACTTCTGCTATGTCAGCCGAGTGATGTCAGAGTCAGAAATGGTGTCAAAGCATCCCTGTCAGTAACCAGGAGATTTCCTTCCCTCCTCAGGTGGGCTCCCTCAACGTGAAATGCCTCTCAACTCCCTGCCACACCTCTGGACACATCTGCTACTTTGTGACCAAGCCGAACAGCTCGGAACCACCTGCGGTGTTCACAGGTACGCTCCAGAACCAGAGCCTTCCAAACAGATTATTATTGCTGTTACAAGCAATATTTCCATAATAGCTTCCTTTCTTCTTGAAAGGAATGAGTGCACAAAACAAGCCCATGTTCAAAAATGTATCAACAATACAACCAGTAAAGGAATCAAACTTTAAAATAAGCTTACTGTGTTTTCCCGAAAATAAGACCCTGTCTTATATTTTTTTGAACCCCAAAATAAGCGCTTGGCCTTTTTGGGGGGGAGGTCTTATTTTGGGACAGGTGGAACAAGATGGGGCTTCTCTTGCCGTCTTACCTGAATTCCAGCTCTGTCTCCCTAATCCTAACCAGAAGAAATGGCGGGGACCAGCTGTGCATCCATTTAAATATTTTTGGGGAGGGCTTATTTTTGGGAAGGGCTTATTTTCAGGGGTTGGCTTATTTTAGCACATGTGCTCAAAAGCCTGATTGGGCTTATTATCAGGGGATGTCTTTATTTTCAGAGAAACAGGGTACTTAAAACAGAAAATCAAGTTGAAGGCAATCTAAAGACTGTCTTCTCTCAAAGAAATTAGGACTAGTTCAGGGGTCGGCAACCTTAAACATTCAAAGAGGCATTTAGACCCGTTTGCCACAGAAAAGAAAACACCGGGAGCCACAAAGCCCTTTTGACATCTAAAATGAAGATAATGCTGCATATATCATTTTTTACCTTTATGCTATGTATAAAAATGTTGCATTTATGTAATCAATGAACCGCTACAGAGAAAACAAATTTTTATTTCTGCATGCAACAAAAACATTTTGAACTCTGAAAAAAATGGGTCGAAAAGCTCAATAAATTGCATGCTGGTGGGTGTCACACATTGGTGGTTGCGACGCATGTTTTGAGCGACAGGGAGTCGAAGCAGAGGGATGAAAGAGCCGCATGCGGCTCCAGAGCCACGGGTTGCAAACCCCGGACTAGTTCTTGCCTAGCATCGTAGTCGGTTTCTATTTTTTGAACCTCGTCTCTCTTCTAGGCGACACCTTGTTTGTGGCTGGCTGTGGAAAGTTCTTTGAAGGAACGCCAGAAGAAATGTACAGAGCTTTGATTGAGGTCTTGGGTCGCCTCCCTCCTGAAACGGTATTTTTGTAAAAATACAAATGTGCGTCCCCCCCCCCACACACACAAAGACAGTGAGCTAGATTATCTTCTTCTTCTAGTGCCCTATCCATCATCGGACATTGGTGATCATGTTGGTGATCCTATTTTTATCAACAGCCACGAAAAAATGCTGCTGAGTTTTATCCAAACCGGTCCCTTAGATTTAGATGATGTTCTTCTTCTGCCTGGACCTCGTTTGCCTTCAGTCTTTCCTTGGAGGATTAAGTGAAGGATGCCGTATTTTTCTGGGCATCGCATCACATGTCCAAAATATTATAACTTTCGCTTTTTTATGGTTTTGATGATTTCCCTTGGATTTCCCAGGCGGCTTATCACGTCCTCATTTCTGATTTTGTCAACATACGTAACAGCTGGATTTATACAGCATTCTAAAACCCGGGCTAGCAAAACAGAGTTTTCTGTAAGTCCCAGTCATACAAGACCAAATGTATCTCTCCCTGGCCCCTTAAGACCTCCCACCCTGTTTTAAGCAATTGAGGCAAATAACATTGTCAAATCTATACGGATCTGTCATTAATTTGCAATTGTTAAAATAATATTTTGGAAAGCATCTGGTGATGCACCAGACCTGCAGTTTGGTGCCTTCTAATGCTCTCTTTTTCTGCTTCTTTTGCTTGCTAGAAAGTCTACTGTGGTCACGAATATACCATCAACAACTTAAAGTTTGCCCGGCATGTGGAACCAAATAATGCTGCCATTCAACGAAAGCTATCATGGGCAAAGGTAAGATAGTTTGCACTTTCCTTCCTTGGGGGAAAAAAAAGGAGTGATTCCTAAGAGGTTTTGGCTCGCTCTCTTTGGCTGTAGGAAAGTCCCATTTGAATTTCCCCAATGCATTAATGTAGCAGTTGAGAGTGGTGCGGTGGCCTAGAGGTGGAACTCTCGCCTCACAATCAGGAGGCTGTGAGTTCGATCCTAGGTAGAGACAGATAATTCTCTCTCTGGGCACAGTGAGAATAGATCTGCTGAATATAACTCTATGTTGGCGACAGGGAGGGCATCCAGCCAATAAACACTCAGTTCCATTCAGTTGCCCAGACTCCACGCTGCAAGGGATTATAGCAGTGGTGAAATGTAAAATTTGTTACTACCGGTTCTGTGGGCGTGGCTTGGTGGGGGGGGGTGTAATATGACTGAGTGGGCGTGGCCAACTTTTCTTTTTTTAACTTTTAAAACCATTTTTTCTACAACCTCTTCGGCGGAAGAGGTTGTAAAAAAATGCTTTTAAAAGCCTCTGACAATCCCAGCTGACTTGCCTGATCGGCAGAGGCTTTTTTTTTTTTACTTTTAAAAGCATTTTTTCAGCCGAAGAGGTTGTAGAAAGAATTCTTTTAAAAATAAAATAAAAAGCCTCTGATGATTGCGCAGCTCAGCTGGGCATGGGGGTGGGGAGGGATTTTTGCTACCGGTTCTCCGAACCACCCGCCTCCATCGCTACCGGATCGGGCAATCTGGTCCGAACCGGGAGCATTTCACCCTTGGATTCTGGGGTCATTAAAAGGAGATGGTGATGATGATGATTAATGTAGCAGTTGACCATCGCAGCCCTCTGACCGGCCTTCTTGTCATGGTTTTCCAGGATTTGTTCAGGGCCCTGGCAGAAATGTCCGGTCCTTCTGCTGGGAAGGGAAAAAAATGTTTATGCCCACAACCGGTGCAGCAGGTTATCTCTGATGCAGTAGGTGTGTCCTTCAAGGATCTGTCTGTCTGTTGGGAGTTTTCTCAAGCTCTTCCCTTCTTTTTTTGTAGGCCAAATACGATGGAGGGGAGGCAACCATCCCATCCACCATCGGCGAAGAATTCACATACAACCCGTTCATGAGAGTGAGGTAATTTCCCTGTGGTGGGAGAGACCGCTGTTTCACCAACTGGTTTGAAAAAAAGGAAGCTGCCCCCTGACACTCAACATGGGGTCATAAACCAGTGATCGCTACGGTGAAGTTTCCGAAAAATGCCCCAACTAATTCATGAGCCACGAGCCAAACGTCAAAAGAAATACAGTCATTTATTAGGAGCACCATGATTCTGGTAATTAATCAGTCCAACCCATGGAGGCTGCCAAGTTAGGGAAGAGTTCTTGAATATGCTGAAAAACCTCTTTTAACTCCCAGGTTCCTCTAATGGAGGGGTCAGCAACCCGTGGCTCTGGAGCCGCATGTGGCTCTTTCATCCCTCTGCTGTGGCTCCTTGCTGCTGGTCGGCTCCACAATTGATAGGGCTTTCGGTTAGGACAGGGAGAGGAAAAAGGATGCTGCGCTAGGGGGAGACTCTATGGTGGAGGAACCAGACTTCCGGTCGGTTCCAGAATTGAATTTGTGTGGGCGGGGGGCTTCTGGTTAGGACCTTTGTGGCTCTTTTGAGTATTTAAGGTTGCCAACCCCTGCCCTAATGAGTCTTTTTTCTTTCTGGACAGAGAAGCAACAGTGCAGCATCATGTCCGGGAAACGGATCCTGTTCGGACCATGGGAGCTATCCGCAAAGAGAAGGACAGCTTTAAAGTGCCGAAAGATTAAACGAACCAGATCCCCTGCTGCTTTTCTTTTCTCCTTTTCTTTTTTTCTGTTATTCAGTTCAGGAAATTGGTGTTTTCACTGTTGCGTTTTAAATTGAGTTCATTCGCATTATGGAATTCAGTAGGGGGAGGTGGAAAAAAAAAGTAAAGTCACCAAAGCACTTTGCCATTTAAAAAAAAATTGATTATTCTTGTGCCCTTGGGACTCAGCTGATTATTATTATTATTTGTATTATTATTATGATGATTATTTTTAGCGTGATGCACGGAAGTGGTATGGATGTCTCTACGGGGAGCAGAGGATTCCGTGGGTTTTTATCATTGGGGTACAATGCAGATACACTTTGTTTGCCCCATTGGCTTTCTGGGAAGGTGACTTGGGACCTTCTCTGCCTCTTGAGTCGAAATGCACATTTGAAAGGCTCTATGATTTCCCTTAAAACTTCAAAACGAACCTTTCCAACCTGCCAAGGAGAGTTTTCTGCTATTCTTAAACGCTCCTTTCATCTAAACCAGAGGTCTTCAAACTTGGCAGCTTTAAGACTTGTGGACTTCAACTCCCAGAATTCTCCAGCCAGC
>WNWU01000025.1:14002254-14036160 GCA_012654045.1 Ptyas mucosa | reverse complement strand
TATTCTATTCTATTCTATTCTATTCTATTCTATTCTATTCTATTCTACTCTACCTCTACCTCTACCTCTACCTCTACCTCTACCTCTACCTCTACCTCTACCTCTACCTCTACCTCTACTCTATAGAGGCTATATGAAGAGGATTAGGGATGACAGATGATAGCTGTCTTCCAGTACTTGAGGGGCAATCACAGAGAAGGTTAACCAGCACTTGAGGCCAAAGAAGTAAGAGAGATCCAACTTAGAACTAAGGAGAAATTTCCTGACAGATTGAATAATTCGATCAAATAATGTTGAAACTCTAGAAAGAGTGCAGAAAAGAGCAACCGGGATGGTTAGGGGCTTGGAGGCTAAAACATACGATGAACAGTTGCAGGAACTGGGCCTGGCTAGTCTAGTGAAGAGAAGGACCAGGGGAGACAGGATAGCAGTCTTCCAATATTTGAGGGGCTGCCAGAGAGAGGAAGGGATCAAGCTATTTTTCAAAGCACCTGAAGGCCAGACAAGGTATGATGGATAGAAGCTGATCAAGTGAGGTACTAATGCCACTCTATAAAGCCTTAGTAAGACCACACCTAGAATACTGCATCCAGTTTTGGTCATCACACTATAAAAAAGCTGCTGAGACTCTAGAAAGAGTGGAGAGAAGAGCAACCAGGATGATGAGGGGACTGGAGACTAAAACATACAATGAATGGTTGCAGGAACTGGGCATGGCTAGTCTAGTGAAGGACCAGGGGAGACATGATAGCAGTGTTTCAATATTGGAGGGGCTGCCAAAGAGAGGAGGAAGGTCAACCTGTCTTCCAAAGCACCTGAAGGCCAGACAAGGAATCATAGATGGAAACTGAACAAGGAGATTCAACCTGGAAATGAGAAATTTCCTGAGAGAACAATCAACTCATGGAACAGAAGTTGCCTTCAGAAGTTGTGGGAGCTTCATCCCTGGAGGCTTTCAAGAAGAGATTGGACTGCCATCTGTCAGAAATGGTGTAGGGTCTCTTGCTTGGGCGGGGTGTGTGTGGACTAGATGACCTACAAGGTCCCTTGCAACTCTTGTTAGTCTGTTAATCTATTAATTCATCAGTGGAACAGCCTGCCTCAAGAATTTGGGGAAATTTTTCGACATGGGAAGTTTTTAAGAAGAGTTTAAGGTTTCCTGCTTTGGTTGGACAGGAGATTGGATTAGAAGACCACCAAGGTCCCTTCCAGCCCTCGGATTTTATGAAACCACCAATTTTTTTTTTTTTACAGAGGGCAAATTTTGCCTGGTCTCCAAAAGTTCAGTAGGATTTAATTTACTAATAGGAATATCAGAGTGGTTATCCCTAGAATTACAAGAGTTGGAAGGGACCTTAGAGGTTTTCTAGTCCAACCCCCTGCTCAAGCAGGATACCCTATACAACTCCATAATAAAGTTTGAACCCCTAGAAACCAAGAGGGAGGATGAGTGTTGACAATTGTTTTTTTTATAGTTGGAAAATCAAATATGTTTTCAGCATGAGTCAAGCACCCTGGGCAGGCAGAGATGCTTTCTCCAAAATTGGGATGTGATGCAGTGACCCAGATATGAAGGGTCACCAGTCACTTCCCGCAGAGACAGCAGCTTCTTTTAACAGAAAGCAAAGGACTAAACAACTGAAACAGAAAACAGAACAGAATAGCAAGAGTTGGAAGGGACCTTGGAGGTTAGGATAGGATAGGATAGGATGGAATAGGAATAGGAATAGGAATAATAGAAATAGAAATAGAATAGAAATAGAAATAATAGGAATAGGAATAGAATAAAATTAATAGGAATAGGAATAATGGGAATAGAATAGAAATAGAATAGAATAAAAATAGGAATAATAGAAATAGGAATGATAGGATAGGATAGGAATGGAATAGGAATAATAGAAATAGAACAGAATAGAATAGAAAGAGAGTAGAAAGAGAAATAATAGGAAAGAGAATAATAGGAATAAAATAAAATTAATAGGAATAGGAATAATGGGAATAGAATAGAAATAGAATAAAATAGAAATAATAGAAATAGAAATAATAGAAATAGGAATAATGGGAATAGAATAGAATAGAATAGAATAGAATATAAACAATAGAAATAGAAATAATAGAAATAGGAATAGGAATAATGGGAATAGAATAGAATAGAACAGAACAGAACAGAATAGAATATTGGAAGGGACCTTGGACGTCTGAATAGAATAGAATGCAGAACAAGAATAGAAGAGTTGGAAGGGACCCTTGAGGTCCTCTAGTCCAACCCCCCTGCTCAAGCAGGAAACCCCATAGCAGCGTTCCCCATCCTTTCCAGTTCGCCGTCCCCGCCCGCGGCCCTTCCGAGCCGGAATCCCTCCTCTTCTGTTTTCTGCGTAGAAGCGGCGCTCTGCGCATGTCCGGAGGCAAGAGGGAGGGAAGGAGGGAGGGGGCGGCGGCGATTCCACCCCGCCTCCCGGAAGGCGGGGCTTTTCGTTGGCTGCAGCGGCTCGCCAGGCAAGGGGAGGGCTGGGGGGAAGGGCCGCGGGTCGGGGGGAGGTGTCAAACAAAGCTTCTTGGGGGGTGGGGGTGGGGGGGTAGGGGCGGGGCGGGGCGGGGCAGCCTAGCCTGGCCTCCCAAGGTGGCTATGGTTAGGATTTAAACTCGCACCTGAACCTGCAGCTTCTTCTAGACCAGGAATCTCCAACTTTGGCCACTTTAAGACTTGTGGACTTCAACTCCCAGAAATCCTCAGCCAGCAAATTCTGGGAGTTGGTCCACAAGTCTTCAAGTGGCCAAGGTTGGATAGCTGGCTGAGGAACTCTGGGAATTGAAGTCCACAAGTCTTAAAGTTGCCAAGGTTGGGGACCCCTGCTATAGAGTGTAGGGCTTCCTACTTGAGCAGGGGGTTGGACTAGAAGACCGCCAAGGTCCCTTCCAGCCCTATCAGTCTATGATGTTATGAAATGGCTATAGAGTGTAAGGCTTCCTACTTGAGCAGGGGGTTGGACTAGAAGGCCTCGAAGCTCCCTTCCAACCCTGTTTGTCTACTCTAAGTTCTACTATTCTATTTCATCAGGAACTTTGCTGGCTGAGGAACTCTGGGAGTTGAAGTCCACAAGTCTTAACGTGGCCAAGGTTGGAGACCCCTGCTCTAGACTAGAGCAGTGCTTGGCCACTTTAAGATGGGTGGACTTCAACTCCTAGGATGCCCCTGCCCCATGCCTCGGCTGAAGAATTCTGGGAGTTCAAGTCTGCCCATCTCAAAAGTGGCCGAGATAGAGAAACGCTGGACTGGATGAAGCTTGGTCCGGCATTGAGAGGGTGGCTGGCTGGCAGAGCCCCGATTTCAGCTTCTTGGGGGGAAATCATCCCCCTTCCTGGTTTCCTCCTGCCAAAGGTCCTTGGGAGGGGCCCTCAGGCAGCCTTCCCCAGCTGGAATCAATTCAATTCAGCTGGAAGGGACCTTGGAGGTCATCTAGTCCAACCCCCTGCTGGAGCAGGAGGAGACTCTATACAATCTCTGACAGGTGACCTCTTAAAAATACCCAGTGCCTATGATTTCTGGAGGCAAGCTGGCTCACTGGTTAATTTTCCTCACTGTTAGGAAGCTTCTCCTTAATTCCAGGTTGCTTCTATCCTTGATTAATTTCCATCCATTGTTTCTTGTCTTGCCCTCTGGTGCTTTGGAGAATAAGTTGACCCCCCCTCTTCTTTGTGGCAGCCCCCCAAATATTAGAAGACTGCTATCATACCAGGACCAGGTCCACCCCTAGTCCAGTGATGAAATGCAATTTTTTTTACTACCGGTTCTGTAGGCGTGGCTTGGTGGGTGTGGGGTGGCTTGGTGGGCATGGCAGGGGAAAGATACTGCAAAATCCCCATTCCCACCCCACTCCAGAGGAAGGATACTTCAAAATCCCCATTCGCAGCCCACTCTGGGGCCAGCCAGAGGTGATAATTGCCGGTTCTCCGAACTATTCAAAATTTCCGCTACTGGTTCTCCAGAACCTGTCAGAACCTGCTGAATAGCACCCGTGCCCTAGTCCTTCTTTTCTCTAGATTAGATAAACCCAATCCCTGCAAATGTTCTTCATATGTTTTAGCCTCCAGCCCTCTATTCATCTTTGTTGCTATTTGCTGCACTCTCTCCAGAGTGTTATTGTTTTATAATAGGGTGACCAAAACTGGATGAAGCATTCCAAGTGTGATCTTACTAAGGTCTCATCTGAAATCCTTCCTAGTTCAAGACTGAATCATTCCACTGGTTAATTGTCCTCACTGTTAGGAAGCTTCTCCTCAATTCCAGGTTGCTTCTCTCTTTGGTTAGTTTCCACCCATTGCTTCTTGTCCTGCCTTCAGGTGCTTTGGAGAGTAGCTTGACTCCCTCTTCTTTGGGGCAGCCCTTGAAATATTGGAAGACTGCTGTCATATCTCCCCTAGTCCTTATTTTCATTAAATTAGATATAATCAATTCCTGCAATCGTTCTTCATATGTTTTAGCCTCCAGGCCCCTAATCAACTTTGTTGCTCTTTATAAATTATCCTCTTATAAAACCTTTACTTGTCTTTCATTTTGTTCTTATGTGTGCACTTTTATTTAGATTATTCTTTAAAAATTTCAGTTTTTTTATAGTCCTCGATTACTGATTCTTTTTGTAATAGAGTCCCATTTAACCTCCATCCGTAAATTCTGTTTTCTCATATGTCAGACACTGGATTAAAGTGTGAGATCATGTTTGGTAGTATCTTAGTTTTTACTACTACACACGGCTAATTTCTTAGAAATCCAAAATGTATCTATTCTTGAAAAGGATCTGTGTCTTTCAGATAAGTATGTGTTCTTTAGCATTTCCATTTACATGTCTCCATATATCTTTGAGCTCAAAATTCTCCGTCATTTCAAAACATACTTTTTTTTAATAAAAGTTTTTTATTTTTTAAGACAAACATTTAATACATCAATCATCCCTCCCCTGTGACATCTCGGTGTTAACTTCTTCAGTTCTTTTTATTCTTCTTGTTCCAACAGTTTCTTCTATCTTAATCATCATCCAAAACACTATAAAAGTTCATTCCTATAACCGTATTCTTGCCATCAAATTTTTACACATAGTTATAAAATTAATCATTTATATCTCTTTTCCAATCAACAATAGAAATAATTCCATATTCTAAAGTATTCTGATTCTTCCCTATCTTTAATCAACACAGTTAATTGGTTCATTTCTGCACAATCTAAAATCTTTTTTATTACTTCATCTTCCAAAGGTATTTTCTCTAATTTCCAATTTTGAGCATAAACAATTCTTGCAGTTATTATTATGTGTATAATCAAATAAATATATCCCTTTTTAATTTTGTCAGGTAGGATACCCAATAAGAACAACTCTGGTTTGAACTCAATACGTAATTGTGTCATTTCTTCCAGCCAGGTTTTAAGTTTATTCCAATAGTTTTTTGCTTCAGGGCATGTCCATCACATATGATAATAGGATCCTGGTAGTTGGTGACAAATTTCCAACATTTCGCTGATTTAGCTTTAAACATTTTTGCTAACTTCTCTGGTGGCATATGCAATCTATAAAACATTTTATATTGGTTTTCCTTATATGCAGTGGACATTGTTAATTTATAGTTCCTTACCCCTTAGTTGTTGCCATTTTTCAAGATCAATTGAATGTCTAAAATTTCTTCCCCAAGCTATCATTGTTTCTTTTACCTGTTCCTCCTCCAATTCAATATATAGCAAAAAATTATAAATTTTCTTCCATTCCTGTGAGTATCCTATCCAGATCAATCTTTTCCAAATAAAAACCATGTAACTTAGTGTCTTTTTCATATCTTCATATTTCAAAACATGATGGTTTGATGGTTTATTTTCCAGCTTAACCCTAGTCCTTTTCTCTAGACTGGCCATACCCAAATCCTGCAACCGTTCTTCCTATGTTTTAGTCTCTAGGTCCTTAAGCATCTTAGCTGCTCTTCTTTGCACTTTTCCCAACATCTCAACATCTTCGATGACCGATACTGAACGCAGTATTCCAAGTGGAACCTTACTAAAGTTTTATATCCATTGGGACTGGTTCCCCAGAAGTCCTGGTCAGTAGTGGGTCTAACGTGTTTCTGCTGGTTCCTTCCTGTGTTGAGAAGGTGGGGTGCTGCTTCAGTTTTCATTTGTAATTCTTTCTTTCAACCGATAACGTTTCCTTCTTCCTCACCAGCTGAACCATAGCAGGGGTTTCCGGCTGGAATTCTTCTGTTGTAAAACTGCTGAAAATATTTCTTTTTTTTTTTCAGGTAAGAAGAGAAACCTACCTTTGCCCAATGGCAGACACAAAACCCATTTTCACTTTTGCCGTGTAAAGCAAACACTTGAGGGTTCCCCCCCCCCCAAATCTCCATTCCAGGGTCTTGCAATAGGATCTTGCCAAAATTGTTAGGGACACTGAACTCCCTTCACAAACTATTCCCCAATTGCTTGTTCAGTGAGTAAAACTGAAGGAAGGTCTGGTGCAGGGGTCAGCAACCCGTGGCTCTGGAGCCGCATGTGGCTCTTTCACCCCTCTGCTGTGGCTCCCTGTCACTCAAAATATGTGTCACAACCGCCAATGTGCGACACCCGCCGGCACGCGATTTATTGAGCTTTTCAACCCCCGGTAGACCAACCATGGATAAATCCAAGAAAAGAAAAAAGTTTCTGAAGAAAACAGAATGTTTAATTCAACTACATATGTTAGTTTTGTAGCCGCTCAAGAAATAGTCAGGCACAGGAAGGGTTTTGTGGCTCCCGGTGTTCTATTTTCTGTGGGAAACGGGTTCAAATGGCTCTTTGAGGGTTTAAGGTTGCAGACCCCTGGTCTTGTGCAACCACTACACTGAATATTTAGACCAGTGGATCTAAAAGCATTCTATGTTTGGTGCGGTGGCCTAGAGGTGGAGCTCTTGCCTCACAATCAGGAGGCTGTGAGTTCAATCCTAGGTAGAGGCAGATATTTCTCTCTCTGAGTAGAATGAGAATACATCTGCTGCGAACTCCGCATTGGCGGCAGGAAGGGCATCCGGCCAGTAAACATTCGGTTCCATTCAGTTGCCCCAACGCAAGGGATTACGGGGTCATTAAAAGACAAACAAACAAACAAATAAATAAATCTAAAAGTATTCTATGTTTCTAGCCCTCGTGGCTGCATAATATAAGAATTTGAAAGGGATTTCCCGATATTAAGAACAACAAAGGAGAAGCTTTAGGGAAGAAAAACTTGGAATAAATTAGAACATGTTGCTGAAACTACAGAGTGTATGGAAGATAATTAAAATAGACAAGGGGGTTTGGGATTGCTTTTAATGAATGTGGTTTTCCTTTGGGCAGTTTTGCTTCCATGATCCTTGAATCCCTGGAGCATGAAGGTCAAAGTGATTTCAATTTTGGAAGACAATTACATGTACCTGATCATTGAAGAAACCACCCGAGAGGCCGTTGCAGTGGATGCTGCTGTTTCCAAGCGGGTAAATGGGAGCATAAGAGGTTTGGAAAAAATGATAAAATAGGGACAGGTGGTAAGGGTTAGTTTCCTTTGGAGCAGCTTTCAAAACCCCTTAGGGCAGTGATGGCTAACCTTATAGGGGGGTGGGGAAGGCCATTTTTGCCCTCCCCAGGCTCCTAGAGAGGCTCTGGAGCCTGGAGAGAGAGAAAAATGGCCTTTCTTCACACACACCCAAGGCCCTCCTGAGGCAGGAACCAGCCTGTTTCCCTACTTCCGGTGGGCCCAGAAGGCCCGAAAATCAGCTGGCCAGCGCGCACATGCGCACCGGAGCTGAGCTCACATGCACACCGATATGGCTACGCATACCAAAGGTTCGCCATCATGGCCTTGGGGCACGGGGGGGGGGGGGAGAATGGAAAAGGTTGGCAGGCTGTTGTAACTTTGAACAGTTACTAAATGAACAGTTGTAAGTCAAAGACTTGCCTCTACTGCATTCGAGCTATCGTGCCACCATGGCTCATAAGTAACAAATTTAAGGACTTAAAAAAAATATCTTCTGGAATAAATTTTGCATTTTGCTCTTTGTGGGTGTTTTTTTCTTCCTCCCTTAGCTCCTAGAGATCATCCGAAGGGAAGACATTCTTCTGAAAGCCATTCTGACCACCCACCACCATTGGTATGTATCCCGGTTCTTGCACTGATTCTTTGGGAGAAGAGAGCAGCCTTTTCTCCCTCTGCAGGTTCAAGGTGGGCTGAATTGCTGAAGCACCAACGAAACAACTGCAGTCTCCCTTCAAGTCCAAGGGGAGATTGGGAAATCCTTCCCTAAGGATTTTTTCCCCAGTAGAACAGAATAGAATAGAGCTGGAAGGGACCTTGGAGGTCTTCTAGTCCACCCCCCTGCTCAAGCAGGAGAACCTATACCAGTGATGGCTAACCTTTTTGCCGTCGCGTGCCAAAAGCATGGGGAGCGTGGGGGGGTCATGTGTGCACATGCCAACACACCCATAATTCAATGTGCTCCGCCCTGACACGCATGCATGCATGACCCCCTCTGCCCCCCCCCCCTTTTGGCACGTGATGGCACGGTGGGCCAGGTAGGCCCATTTTTTTGCCCTCCCCAGGCTCCAGAGGCTTTCTTGGAGCCTGGGGAGGGCGAAAACAGCCTTCTCCGCCCCCCTGGAGGCCCTCCGGAGGCTAGAAATGGCCCGTTCCCAACTTCTGGTGGCACCGGAAAGCCCAAAAATCAGCTGGCTGGCACGCACATGCGCACTGGAGCTGAGCTAGGGCAATGCTTGCGTGCCCACAGATATGGCTCCACTTGCCACCTGTGGCACGTGTGCCATAGGTTCGCCATCACGGACCTATACTATTTCAGCTAAGTGACTGTCCAGTCTCTTCTTAAAATCCTCCCTTGATGGGGCACCCACAATTTCTGAAGTCAACTTCTATTCCACCGGTTAACTGTCCTCACTGTTAGGAAGTTTCTCCTTAATTCCAGGTTGCTTCTCTCCTTGATGAGTCCCCAACCATGGTTTCTTGTCTTGCCGTCTGATGCTTTGGGAAATAAGTTGACCCCTTTTTCTTTCTTGCAGCCCCTCAAATATTGGAATACTGCTATCATGTCACCCCCAATTCTTCTTTCCATTAGATCCTGCAGCCATTCTTCATATGTTTTAGTCTCCAGGCCTTTGATCCTCTTAGTTGCTCTTCTCTGAACTTTTTCCAAAATCTCAACATCCTTTTTGTAGTATGGTGACCAAAATTGGTTGCAGTATTCCAGGTGTGGTCTTACTAGGGCTTTATAAAGTGGTACTAATACTTCACATGATTGTGATTCTGTGCCTCTGTTTATACAACCCAGGATTGTATTAGCTTCTTTGGCTGCTGCCACACACTGCTGCCTCTTATTCAAATGATCATCCACTCCAAGGTCCCTCTCACAGTTACTGTTTTTGAGCCAGGAGTCACCAAATCTGTATTTATACCTTTGATTTTTTTTCCCTGCCTAAATGTAAAATTTTGCTTTTCTCCACATTAAAATTAATTTTGTTGGGTCGGGCCCATTTTGGAGAAATTATTGAAGGATAATTCTTTTAAATTCTTTAAAATGGGGGGGGGGGGGAACGGAAGGATGGGAATCAAAGAACCTCTCAGCCTGCAAATGGGGTGCAAAAATGTTGAAAAAGACTAGACAAGTTCTGCTTTTTTTCCCGACAAGTCTCTTCTCCCTCCTCCAAATTGGAGACGGCTGAAGAGAAGAAGAAAAACTTCCCTCTTCCTCCTCTTTTCCCCAAGGGATCATGCAAGAGACAATGAAGAACTGGCCAAACTTTATCCCGGCCTGGAGGTATACGGTGGGGACGAACGGGTGGGAGCTCTGACACACCGAGTGACTCATGAGGAGGAGTTAAAGGTAAGCACGGAACAGATCACACCCTTTTTCAATATTACTGTGGTATCCTCACAAGCAGGAGGCTGTGAGTTCGATCCTAGGAAAAGGCAAATATTTCTCTCTCTGGGCACGATGAGAATATATCTGCTGAACAAAACTCCGCATTGGTGACAAGAAGGGCATTCGGCCAGTAAACACTCTGCTAGCTCCATTCAGTTGCCCAGACTCCACCCCGCAAGGGATTATGGGGCCATTAATAGAAGATGATAATAGTATGGCTTAGTTACAGGGAAGTCTAAAACTACCCACAGTGATTTCATTTGTATGTAACATCATCGCATACATGACACAAATTGATTTGTTCTCCCCCCCCCCCCGCCCGCCAGTGTGTGCCCAGATGGTGTGATTCACATTGTTTGCACTTTCCTTTATGCGTTAAGAGTTAGAGTATCTCCTTTGGGTCACTCTCTGTTGACTCTTTTTAGCAACTGGCAGTAGTAGGCATTTAGGGTGCAGTTGAAATTTGCAACCTCCTGCCCTGCCCTTTGTGACAGCGGGTCCATGCTTAGCCTGTTGTGCTGCTGGCGGCTGCTTGGCGTTCCTTGGGACTTGACTGCAGGGTGTTTTCCTCCACCTTGGAGGAGAATTGATGTTTGAGGGTGGAGATTTGTTCCCCAAACTTGTGTGGGTTGGTTTCCAAACCTTTTGTTACCAGGCTAGGTAACATCTTCAGCGGAATTTAGGGGATGTCAGTATCGGGGGGGAAAACCAAAAGTATACATATAGACTGGGTGAAACCAGGTTTAATAGCAGTGACTGTGAGAGGAATCTTGGAGTCTTAGTGGACAGCCAGCTAAATATGAGCCAGCAGTATGCGGCAGCAGCCAAAAAAACCAATGCAATTCTAAATTGCATTAACAGAGGGATACAATCAAGATCAAGGGAGGTACTAATATCACTCTACAAAGCCTTATTAAGACCACATCTAGAGTACTACATCCAGTTTTGGTTACCACACTATAAAAAAGATATTAAGACTCTAGAAAAAGTGCAGAGAAGAGCAACCAGGATGATTAGGGGACCGGAGGCTAAAAATATGATGAACAGTTACAGGAACTGGGCATGGCTAGTCTAGTGAAGAGAAGGACCAGGGGAGATGTGATAGCAGTGTTCCAATATTTGAGGGGCTGCCTCAGAGATGAGGGGGTCCAGCTATTTTCCAAGGCTAGACAAGGAATCATGGGTGGAAACTGATCAAAAAGAGATTCAACCTGGAAATAAGGAGAAATTTTCTGACAGTGAGAACAATCAACCAAAGGAACAGAAGTTGCCTTCAGAAGTTGTGGGAGCTTCATCACTGGAGGCTTTCAAGAAGAGACTGGACTGCCATCTGTCAGAAATGGTGTAGGGTCTCCTGCTTGGGCGGGGGGTTGGATTACAAGGTCCCTTCCAACTCTGTTACTCTATTTGCCACTACTGAATTGATATTTTCTCAAGATTGACATGGCCACACAGCACTTGCTAAGGCAAAGACTGCCTTCCCATCACACCCAAAACCAAGAATGAGCCCACCTTATTTCGGCCTAGTCTAGAATGTTGTGGGAACTCAGCAAGTGTATGCAATTTGGGATCGTTTCAAGCATGGGTGGATGTTGGCAGCTGCCTTGGGCTTTGACCCACAACCCATCCTTCTTTTTCTTTTGGACAGTTTGGCAGCATCAATATACGGTGCCTTCTCACTCCAGGCCACACCGTGGGACACGTCTGCTACTTCGTGTGGGAAAACGATTCTCTGAATGCTCCTGCAGCTTTCACAGGTTGGTCCTGAGAAATGGACGGGAGTTACAGTCCTGTGGTTGAGGACATCCAGGAGCCAGCCTTAGGGAATGGAGAAATTGCTCATTGCACACTAAACTGTTGAAACAGTTTTAGGTTAACTCGTTTTCTAGGTTCACAAAATAGAGTGACTGCGACATGGTAAAATGCCCAGCTTTAATAAAGTCAACAAGATTAGGTTGCCAAGCTTAGCAGAATGCATCTGCTGCATGTACAAATGATTGAACTGTGTGTTGTGTGAATAGTTCCAGCCCATTTGTGTTCTGATCCAGGCTTCCTTAGAAATTAAACAGCACAAACTTAGTCCTGGCAAACCTCTTTAATTCATACAGCAATAAATTACTTCCATTTACAGTCCGCAAGGCTTGATAAACAATCTTTCAGAGGAAGGTTATCAACACCCACCTATCTCATGTGGAATGCTGCCAGAGAGCTAATTTCCTGACGCAGGGCAAGGCCAAACTTGGCACAGAGCCACAGACAGAAGTTTCAAATCTTGAATTGGCCAGATGAACTATTTGCTTCCTACAAAAGCTCACGTCCCGTTCGCTTCTCTTTTATGCCTTATGGGAGGGGCCAATCATCTCCAACCCTTACTCCCAAGTCGACCCTGTTTCCTTAATTGTTCCTGTCTCCTGGCGGCTCTGTGCATGCGCACACTGGGAACAGGCTCCCGCTGTTATTCTGCCTCATTGTTGTCAGACTCTAGAGGCTGCACATAATTATCAGATGGCCTTGGCCCCCTCTCTGCCTCCAATGCAGAGACCTTGTCCGAACCTCCCCCAGACTCCAGGACTGACCCACGTTCCTTCCCAACCTCCTCACTGTCCGAATCCACTGGCTGGCCACAACAATTTGTGTTTCTTTACAATGGTTAGAGTGCAGTACTGCAGGCTACTTCTTCTGACTGCCAGCTGACTGCAGTTTGGCAGTTTGATTCTCACCAGGCTCAAGGTTGACTCAGCCTTCCATCCTTCCGAGGTCGGTAAAATGAGGACCCAGATTGTTGGGGGACAATAGGCTGACTCTGTAAACCGCTCAGAGCGGGCTGTAGAGTGCTGTGGAGTGGTATATAAGTCTAAGTACTATTGCTATTTATCTCTCTATCATCTCTCTATCTATCAGTGCCGTTGTAAGTTCCAATGGTCACTAAGAGAACCATTGAAAGTCGAGGTCTACCTGTAAACAAACATCATAATGCAATATGACACTCAGTTGCTAGGAAGGTGTTTTAATTGCCCTGCTGATGCTTCTTGAGTAACGGCCCCGTCAAGTGACCAAGTGGTTTGAGGGGAGGGGAATCAAAATGAGGGTGGGGATTGTGGCTTGATTGTGCATCTTTCTTTTGTTCTTAGGTGACACCTTATTTGTCGGTGGTTGCGGGAGACTCCTGGAATGCACAGCTGAACAGCTGTACAAGAGCCTGATGGAGGTCCTGGGTGGGCTGCCAAAGGAGACGGTAGGTTTGAACGACTTCTGCTGCCGTTGAGGTGCCAGGCTCCAAAGCTGAGGAAAATACCCTCCTGCCCTGTGGAGGTTCCCATTTGAGGGCCAGAGGGCCAGCAGAGGAGCATAGAGGGTTTAGGCAAAACTTGGTACCCAAAGGCAGGCCTGGGCCTCCAGTCAACCCCTCAGCCCTGGTTGCCTCAACTGTCAATTTCCCACCTTCTCGTTTTGGAAATGGCCCTCAGCTGACCACAGCAAAGCCATGGTGGCCACCTTGCTGCCACCCGACCCAGAAGCCTTTCCCAATTTTTCGTGCTTTTTAAGTATTTATTTTAAGAGCCCTGGTGGCGCAGTGGTTAGAATGCAGGACTGCAGGCTAACTCACTGATCACTGCCAGCAGTTCGATCCCGACCGGCTCAAGATTGAGGACCCTGATTGTTGGGGGCAATAGACTGACTCTGTAAAACTGTTTAGAGAGGGCTGTAAAGCACTGTGAAGCGGTGAAGAAGTGCTATTGGTAGTCCCTTCCTTCCTTCCTTCCTTCCTTTCTTCCTCCCTCCCTCCCTCCTTCCTTCCTTCCCTCCATGTCTTTCCTTCCTTCCTTCCCTCTTTTGTTCCTTCCTTCCTCCCTCCCTCTGGTTAGAATGCAGTACTGGCCCACAGTCAGGAGTTCGATTCTGACCAGCTCAAGGTTGATTCAGCCTTCCAAGGTGGGTAAAATGAGGACCCTGACTGTTGGGAGCAAGATGCTGGCTCTGTAAACAGCCTAGAGAGGGCTGTAAAACACTGAAGCGGTATATAAGTCTAAGTGCTATTGCTATTATTTCTTATTCTATTTTTTTCTATTCTATTTCTTTCTAATCCTATTCCTATTCTATTCCTGTAATGGTGCAGTGGTTAGAAGGCAGTATTGCAGGCTAACTCTACCGACTGCCAGCAGTTCGATCCTGATGGGCTCAAGGTTGACTCAGCCTTCCATCCTTCTGAAAGTCAGTAAAATGAGGACCCAGATTGTTGGGGGGCCATAGGCTGACTCTGTAAACCGCTTAGAGAGGGCTGGAGAGCATTGTGAAGTGGTATGTAAGTCTAAGTGCTATTGCTATTTATCTCTCTATCATCCCTATCTCTCTATCATCTCTTTATCTAGCATCCCTCTATCTGCCTCTCTCTCTCTCTCGCCATGGTGGTTCAGTGGTTAGAGTGCAGTATTGCAGGCTAATTCTGCTGACTGCCAGGGGTTCGATTCTGACCAGTTCAAGTTTGTCTCAGCCTTCCATCCTTCCAAGGTCAGTAAAATGAGCACTCAGATTGTTAGGGGTAAGAGGCTGCCTCTCTAAATTGCTTAGAGAGGGTTGTAAAGCACTATGAAGCGGTATATAAGTCTGGAGTGCTATTGCCATTGGGTGGTCTTTTAATATTCAAGCTCTGTTTAGTTCTTGATAGCCTGAATTTTAATCTGGGATTGTAGTGGGAAAGTGCTGTGATTCAATTTTATGCCATGAATTTGTTTCGATAGTGATTTTCATTTGATTGAAAATGTTTAAAGATGTACCGTGCAGGGGTGAAATGCTCCCGGTTCGGACCAGATTGCCCGATCCAGTAGTGATGGTGGCGGGTGGTTCGGAGAATTGGTAGCAAAAATCCCTGTGCGCCTCCCCCCATGCCCAGCTGAGCTGCACAATTATCAGAGGCTTTTTTTTTTACTTTTAAAAGCATTTTTTCTACAACCTCTTCCGATGAAAAAATGCTTTTAAAAGTAAAAAAAAAGCCTCTGATGATCGCACGGCTCAGCTGGGATCATCAGAGGCTTTTCGAAGCATTTTTTTCTGCAACCTCTTGGCTGAAGAGGTGGTAAAAAAAATGCTTTGAAAAGTCTCTGACGATCCCAGCTGAGTTGCCTGATTGGCAGAGAGGCATTTTTTAAAAAGCCTCTCTGACAATCCCAGCTGAGTTGCCTGATCGGCAGAGGCTTTTCAAAGCATTAGAAAAAATGCTTTGAAAAGTTAAAAAAAAAAAGTTGGCCACGCCCACCCAGTCACATTACCCCCTCCAAACCATACCCACAGAACCGGTAGTAATAAATTTTACATTTCACCCCTGGTACAGTGCCTAGGGAGCACTTTGGGAGAAGGCGAAGCTGATAGTTGGCAAACAGCCCTAGAGGACAAGAATATAAATTAAAACATCCCTGACAAAGAGTGGATAATATCACATATGATTGAACTATTTTTTTTTTATGATTGCCCTCTCCCAGATTGAGGGAGAACTTGGAAAAGTGCCCATTCTTAATTTGAAAAAGCCACCTCTATTTTATAAACCACATTGTCTTTTTGTGACAATTCCTTGACACCATTTTTGTGACAGAACCACAAAATTCGCTTTCTCAAAAATCTGAGAAACCACATTTCCGGTTTTTGACAACCATCACTAGGGGCGTTTGAAGTTTGTGGACGGAAGGGATTCCAAGGAGAATCACTCTGGATGTGGTAGCCTGAAATAAAAAAAAATTTCCTTTTCAGAAAATCTTTTGTGGACACGAGTACACAACCCAGAATTTGAAGTTTGCCTCAAAGGTGGAACCAGAGAATGAATTTGTGAAAGAAAAGCTCATTTGGGCTAAAGTGAGTGGTTCTATACTCTTCTCTCAACTCTTTATCTTTCTGAAATTGAAGCCTTTATAAAAGTCAGAATTATGACCAATAACATCAGTCTCTAATTAGTTTAGTGATTGCTTCAAAGGTCCTGCTAGATAGATGGATTGTTTAAATCATTCAGGGTTCGAAGTAACACTCCCAACCAAGTAAGACTCCGAGGCAATCAATTCCTCAAAGTCCCATTTTATTAGAGATGTCAAATTGGGACATCTGGGAAAACCCAAATCTGAAAGCTTCCAGGTTTTCCCCACTCAAAAGAAAGTCCAAGTCCCTTTCCCTGCACCTACATGTCCTTCACATGGTCCGATCAAAGCACCGTCCCAACTGGAGATGCCTCCCAGTCACGCCACTCCAAGTGCAGGGCAAAATGTCCTTGACTGTCTGAGAAAAGAATGTTATTATGGCTGGATATCTCCCCAACTCCATGCAATCCCCCCTCCCAGTTTCCCACAGCACTAAGTGTGGCAGCCCTGAAGATCCAAAGAAAAAGATGGCCTCCAGGGCTGACAATCATGGCTTCTGGTATAAGCCAACATCGGTGGCAGAACACATCGTTCTAAACTACTGAACATTGGAATACAAACCTTGATTGCTGGCAGTGGCATTTGGGATGAGTAGGTGGTTAAAAAAACAGCAACTCCGAATGGCCATGTGATTGAAAGACCCCTTCCTTTTATGCTTCCATTGCTTGCTTGTTTTTTAAAAAATCAAAAGTATTTGAAAACACCCGTTTGCTGGATCAGAGGTAACAGCAGGACTGTCTTAAAGGATGGGCCTGATGGGCACTTGCCGTGTGGGCCCCACGAGCATAGGGGCCCCATACTACTCTGTGTATGTTAACCCTTCAATGCACCTTGTATCATATAAATACAGCAACATATTTATTACATTTTACTGCATTTTTAAATTAATACTAACATGCATTACTTAATACTAACCAGGAGCCTGGTTTAGCTCAGCAGACTAAAAGCATAGTGATCAACACCAGCTGTCTGCAATTACTGTAAGTTCGAATCTCACCAGGCTCAAGGTTGACTCAGCCTTCCATCCTTTCTAAGGTAGGTTAAATGAGGACCCAGTTTGTGGGGGCAATAAGCTGACTTTGTATAAATATGCAAAAGTATGAAGGCTATTGCTTAACTAACTGTAAGCCGCCCTGAGTCTCCGGAGAAGGGCGGCATATAAATCAAATTTAAAAAAAATGTTTAATTTTATCGACCATTTACATTTTTATTCCTGTGAGTAGTTGTCGTAGGGGCCCCAGTACACTGCTTTGGCCAGGGGCCCATAATGCTGTTAAGACGGCCCTGGGTAAGAGTAGGTCTACTCATCACCCTAAGTCTTTTATAGTTCCTTGAGGTCAACCACAAGGACATTTGGTACATTGTACAAGTACGTTGGAAAAGGTCTGTCATCTGTCCCAATTAAGTTAGTTATCATATTTTTTGGAGTATAAGACACACCTTTTTTCCCCCTAAAAGGGGGTGAAAATTTAGGTGTGCCTTATTACACCGAATGTAGCCCCCGCCCACCCACTGTCCCCCACCCTTTGGCCTCTGCCTCCCAGTAGTTACCTCCTTAAAGCAAGCAGCAAGAAGAAACAGCTCCTTTCAGCTTCAGCACAGCCTAATTAGCACAAGTTGATTGGATCGGCTTCCCGACTCTCAGCTATTTTGCGTGGCCCTCTGCTGCTTGCTGCAAAGAGGTAAATTGCTGGAGCAGATTTTTTTTTCTCCTTGTGCTGAAAACGAAAATGAAAGTAACGCAGGCTGTTTGCTGTTTGCTGCAACGAGGCAAAATTGCTGGGAGGCAGAGGCAGATTTCTTTTTCTTGTTTTCCTCACCAAAAAAGGTAGGTGTGTCTTATAGTCCGGTGTGTCTTATACTCCAAAAAATACGTTAGTTAGCAAAGAAACATAAGTTAGTTAGCCTGTTTCCCCCAAAATAAGACATCCCCTGATAATAAGCCCAGTCAGGCTTTTGAGCACATGGCAATAAGGCCAAGCGCTTATTTCAGGGTTCAAAAAAATATAAAACAGAGTCTTATTTTCGGGGAAACACAGTAGTTAGCAAAGAAACTTAAGGTGGTTAGTTAGCAAAGAAAGATTCCTGGCTCATTGTTTCCAAGAATATACGTTACTGAAAGCAAAAGTAGTTACAGAAGTAGTGAAGCAGAATCTGTTGGTTTGACACTCAAAGGATACAATTAACTTTCCTCTTCTTGCTGGCCACCCCCCTCCCTCCACCCACCCACCCCCGGTTATCGGTCAATGTCCAATTAGGAGTTCTCTTGTTTAGGTGACGGACTCTCAATTTGTGCCTTCTCTGTCTCCGCATTCTTTTGGTTGACTTGGACTGGATTGGTGCCTCTCACTTTTCATGCCGGCATGGATTAGTTCCCAATCTTCCCGCGTCTTCCCACATTCCAACCTCTCTCCCCCTCCATTCCCCCCGTTGCTAATGTCAGGCTGGCAGGATGCGATGCGAAGCTAGCAGAACGGCAGCCATGACCTGGTCTCATTGATTTATTCTTTCACAGCTCCGAGAAGATGAAGACCTTCCAACAGTGCCTTCTACTTTGGCCGAAGAATTCCTCTACAACCCGTTCCTTCGCATCTTGTGAGCCCACGTTTCTTTAATGGAGGGGAGAGGGGTCAGGGTTTTTTTGGTTTCTATCCCACCTTTCCCCCAGGAACTCAAGGCAACGTGTTTAGCCACTCTACCCACTCAGAACAGCCACCCATGAGATTGGTGGGCTTGAGGGTGACTAGCCCATCTTTCAAAGGACGCGGTGGCTCAGGGGCTAAGACACTGAGCTTGTCGATCGAAAGGTCGGCAGTTTGGCGGTTCGAATCCCTAGTGCCGTGTAACGGAGTGAGCTCCCGTGACTTGTCCCAGCTTCTGCCAACCTAGCAGTTCAAAAGCACATTAAAAAAATGCAAGTAGAAAAATAAGGACCACCTTTGGTGGGAACAGCGTTCTGTGCGCCTTTGGTGTTGAGTCATGCCGGCCACATGACCACGGAGACGTCTTTGGACAGCGCTGGCTCTTTGGCTTTGAAACGGAGATGAGCAGCGCCCCTTCAAGTCCGGAACGACTAGCACATATGTGCAAGGGGAAGCTTTATCTTTAACTTTAGCTCATCTTTCATGGTTGAGAGTGGGCTTCTGGGTATTGCTGCACTTGAGGTCGTAAGCAGAGCACACCCTGAGTGGATCTGAACGTGGGTCTCCCCAGACCATCCAACTTCTGAATTCTGTGCTTCAGGTTTTAAGGGTCTGTTTGGTCTGAGTTCACACAATACACTATATAACAAACACGGGTTTCCCCTATGGATTCCACTAGAGTGGAACGTGTTCTAACAAGATGCGAAGAGTTGGGTTCTCGCTACAGTTTTACTGTTTTGCATAAACCCAGCCAACGCTTCCTTTCATCTTGAATTAAAATAGAGGCAGCAGCTTGGATTTAGAAGCAGAAAGTGCGGCCACAGAGGTAGCATTTGTCAGTAACATTTTATGCATCTTCTCTGGAGGCACACACAAACACTCCACAGCTGTAGCATAATTTTGAGAAAAGATGCTGGGTACGTAAAACAATCAAGAATAGGTTGGGGAGTGAGATTCGCCAGAATAAGCCTTTGTGGATTTTTCCCCAGGATATCTGCAAGGGCAACATCAAGGAGGTCACAGCTCTGGGCCTGATCATGGGATTGAAGCCCGGCCCTTTTTATGTTTAAGCATGAAATGGGAAAGGCTTCAATCACACACTAACAATAACGATTTATATACCGCTTTACAGTGCTTTACAGCCCTCTCTAAGCAGAGGCAGCCTCTTGCCCCCAACAATCTGGGTCCTCCTTTGACACCCCCCCCACCCCCAAGGATGAAAGGCTGAGTCAACCTTGAGCTGGTGAGGATTGAACTGGCAAATTGCAGGCAGCTGGCAGTCAGCAGAAGTAGCCTGCAGTACTGCATTCTAACCACTGCGCCATCCAGAAGTAGCACTTATATACCGCTTTGTCAGAGTTTCTTGCAAAAATCAAATCCAGAAGCACACACAGATAAACTGATTCCGCAGGATTCATTAACTTCTTTATACACATAGTAACAGACGAAGTATTTACAATACCGATAGTTGTTTCTTCTTCAACATAGTACCCTGTTTCCCCTAAAATAAGACATCCCGATAGTAAGCCCAATTGGGCTTTTGAGCGCATGCACTAAAATAAGCCCTCCCTGAAAATAAGCCCTTCCCAAAAATAAGCCCTCCCTGAAAATATTTAACTGCATGCATGCGCATCTGGTCCCTGTCATTTCCTCTGGTTAGGGTTAGGGAAACAGAGCTGGAAATCAGGTAAGACAGCAAGAGGAGCCCTGTCTTCCTCCACGCACCCCAAAATAATATTTCCCTGAAAGTAAGGCCAAGCACTTATTTCGGGGTTCAAAAAATATAAGACAGGGTCTTATTTTCATGGAAACCCGATAGCAGTTGCAACACAAGGCAGGAGAGAACAGTTAGTTCCATTTTCAGCAGAGCAGACATGTTCACACACACAGAGTACAGCTGAGAGCTTAACACACACTGCTTGGTTTCAGTTTCTTTCTCTCTGCGCAGAATCAGAAGCTGCAGACTAAGACATGCCCTGGCTCCAGTCCTGTTTCAGCTCCCAATTGGCTGACTTTGTTACCATGTCTTTCTAGTCATTAATATTCTGACACACTTCATTGTGCTTTATAGCACTCTCTGATCGGTTTAGAATCAGCCTACTGCTCCCAACAATCTGGGTCCTCATTTTACTGACTTTGTTTTTTTTTTTTTAATAAAAAGTTTTTATTGGTTAAGAATATACAATATTATAGTTTACAATATGTTGAATTTTCAATATCTTTATATAAAGATATTTCAATTATTATTTTCTTTTTTTAATTTCTCACACAACAGACATTATTATCTTAAATCAAAACAAACAACCAGGTTATATAAAAATTATATAAACAAAAAAAAGAGTGTTATACAAAATACAATAAAAAAAGAGAGAGAAAAAAAAAAGTCAATTAAAAAAACCTTAAACAATAGATTCCCCTCCTTTCTTCATTTCCTAGTTCTGGCTCTTAAAACCATGGTCTGGCCTCCCTCCCCCTCCCGGGCCGCAACAGCTCCGTCTGCCTCCGCTCCTTGATCATCTAATACTTCCCCCTCTTCGGCTCCTGTATCTTCTCCACCTAGGAAGGATTTATGTTGGTCAAAAAAAGCCTTAGCTTCCGTTACATTATTAATTTTCTTCTTACTGTCCTCCCAAAAAATCATCAAACCCTCCGGAATCAGCCACCTAAAACCTACTCCCTTGAGGTACAGCTTATTTGATAAAAAATAATATTTTCTTCTTAATTCTCGTACCTGTCTGGGAATCTGCTTCAGGATGGTGATCTCCTTGCCCCTGTACACCAGCGCCCCCAGTCTTTGTTTTCTCAATATCTCATCTCTCAGTTCCCTTCTCACAAATTTAATATGAATCTCTCTTGGTAGATTATGTAAAATTGCAAATTGTGAGTTTACTCTGTACACCAAGTCCACATCCCTTCCAATAGACTCCAAATCTCTTTCTAAAAATTCACCCAACATTTTAACCATCACTTCTCTCAAATTTTCCTGGTCAAGTTGTTCCACGTTTTGGAACCTGAGAAAATAAGACATCTTATCCAATTGTAAGGTTAACATTGCATTTCCTCTCCCATCCTCCACCTTCTGGAGTGCCCGTACCTCCCCCTCCAGACCCCCCATCTTCTTCTTGTTTTGCTCTGCCAGCTGTTGAACATCATTTAAATCTTTTTTCATAAGTGTCATTTCAGATTTAATTTCAGATAATCCTTTTTGGACGTCATCTAACTTGTCCAACTTCTGGTCCAATATTGCCAGTCTTTCCAAAATTTTCCCCATGTCAGTTGCTGCTGATTTGTGGCCCTTAGCCATCTTAGATCAATAGAAGATGAGAAATCAAAGGGCAAACCTCCAGAGAAGAAAGAGGGATTAGCAATCAAAGTAATTTTTCAACTGTCCACCAGTGGGCGCTCACAGGAGCAACGAGTCCGAAGTATAGAGTAGGTCAAACAGGAAGCCAGAGGAGAATGTTGTCTTCAATCATAAATAAAGAAGCAGGAAGTCAGACCGCCGCCATTGCCTGCCGGGGGGAGGGGCCACCAGACCTTTCCAAGAAACTCTGCCACAGCCATCCTCCAAGGAAAAGTCAGAAAGGTAAGGGATTTCACCCCATCTCCTTCCCCCTAGTTTTCTGCCACGGCACCTTTCCAGCTACAAGGGGGGGGGGAACTCCAACCCCCCCCTCTCGCCTCCAGGATGCCTGCTCCACTCTGCAATCAGTCAGTACAGTCCGTTGTGCCTTCTTAGGTAGCACCGGTCCCCTTAGGCGCTGTGGCGCCTCCGCGGCCTCGAAAAAAAGCCGCCGATCGCCTCCCACCCCCTCTGGAGCCTCGGGCGCGCCAGCATCGGCCTCCCGGCCCCTGGAAGTGAGGCAGGGGACCCCTGGCGAGCCGCCCTCAAACGGCAAATGCCCCAATAATGGGGCGCTTGGCCCAAAGGGCCTCCAGATGGGGGGGATCAGACTCTGGGGCCAGAGCTAGCCCGATCAGAGTCTGTCGCCAGCGGAACCGGAAGCGGAAGTCCTCATTTTACTGACTTTGGAAGGTGGAAGGCTGAGTCAACCTTGAGCCCATCAGGATTGAACTCCTGGCAGTGGGCAAAGTCAGCCTGCAATACTGCATTCTAACCCCTGTGCCACCACGGCTACCACAAACACCCCTCCTCTGCAGAACATACCGTGAAACCAGTTATAATTCAAAATATGGTGATGGTTGAATTCAGATTCTAAGGACAATTCTGGCACCTCCTATCCCTGCTGGGGAACCAGTTGGTTTTTGCAAAAGACCTACGGCTCCTTTCTCCCTCTTCTACATCTGTATAGCATGATACATCTGACGATCTCTTGAGTTTGATAAGTGGGCTTTATTTGCTGTTCCAGGGAAGAACCGGTCCAGAAGTTCACAGGCAAATCTGATCCTTTTGAGGCCTTCGCTGCTCTCTGCAAGGCCAGAGAGAGCTTCCGGAAACCCAAAGAGCGGCTGAATCCTCAGGCCATGCTGGCGTTCGAGTGGGGGCTCTTTGATCCTCTCCTGCAGAAGTAAACCCCATGCATGCCTGCCATGATGGGAATACAGGTGCTGTTGTTGAAGAGCTTGCTGCCTCCTCCCCCACCCCACCCCCGCCATGCTGTTAGAAAAATGTTGAGCACCCATTGCAGAGGCCATCAAAAGCAGGGGTCTCCAACCTTGGCAACTTTAAGCCTGGCAGACTTCAACTCGCAGAATTCCTCAGCTAGCTAGCCAACCTTGGCAACTTTAAGACTTGTGGACTTCAACTCCCAGAATTCTGGGAGTTGAAGTCCACAAGTCTTAAAATTGCCAAGGTTAGACACCCCTGTTGTAAACAACAGCAGAGAGGGGGCCATTTAGATCTTGGGGAGGGGGAATCTTGTTCTAGAGGGCAGGCTGTGCATTTTGCCGGCAGGCAAAAGGACATTGATCGCCGGCAGTGGTGTTTGAGAGGGGTAAGTGGTTCAAAAAAAAACCCCTACCCAGCTTTGCTGGCTGGGGAATTCTGGGAGTTGGAAGTCCGCCAGGCTTAAAGTTGCCAAGGTTGGAGACCCCTGACCTAAAGCACTAGAAAGGCATCCATTTCAGCAGCTCTGAATCTTGCTATTATTGTCCTTTTTTTTTGACAGCTGTAGCAAATACATCTGGATTGCACAGCCCCCTTTCCAGCAGCGTCAAATGGGGCAGAAGCTTGCCGAGGAGAAGTTGCTTTCCTCTGTTTCACAAAGGAGGGAAACTGCGTCTTTTCCTATCTTACTTTATCTTTACTGCAAATATGGTGACGGGCATCGAAGTTAACTCCTTACTTCTGTGAAGGTAGGCGCTATGGAGCTATGCAAAACCGAGGAGGAAAATATATTGTTGCCTGCCTCCCAATTTACTGTGAATTTAATGACAACTATTCATTCACCTTTTAATTAAATTTTTTTTTTTAAAAAAAATTGTTTTGTTGGGATTTAAATCCAACCTTTCCTTCAAGTGCTCAAAGTAAGCAGACAGTACATACCATTTACTCCTCCATAGCCCCGTGCCTGGTGATTTGAGATTGAATCATTGAGACAATTAGTCAGATTGACCCCAAAATCCCTCTCTCCTTTCCATGGCTGAGGTTAGCTTTGAGCAGGAGGCTCCCTGGGGCAAGCTGAAGCTACGCCATCCTGGCCAGAAGCCTTCTCAAAATGAGCCACTGTTGAGTGGGGTGAAATCTTTTGAGTTAAGGAAGAAAAACTCTGGTGTTATTAAAGGCAGATTTGTCGTCTTCCGAACACTCTCCAACCCAAATCCCTCACTCGGCATCAAGGCAATGTTTTGTAGAAATGAAAAGGAAGTATTTTAATGTGCCTTACTTTTTTTCCTTAAACAGATGAGAATGGGTTAATCAGATTTATCTCCAAAGGCAAAAATGCAAGCTATTTCAAATTGGGGAGGAAATTGGGAGCATGCAAATGCTCATAAAAATAAATCACATGGACTCCCAGAATAAATAATAATGCAATGAATAAATGCATTGAGGGCTGCACAAGGCCTCTCCTAATCAGCAAACCTGAATTGACTTCGCTTTCGGATTGAAGAACTTTTTAGGCCTAAGCATAATTTGTTCTTGTAGAGTCCAAAATTCCCCTAGTTGAGCATGTTTGCTCCCCAAATGATGTTGGGCAGCCTGAAATAGTGCAACAATTCCATTACACTGCACCTTTCTCATTTGAGATATTTGGGGGGGGGGGGGGGGGAATGTATAGTGTGCTGCTCTAGCACCCAGGCAGATGTGAAACTTTCCAGTTTCTTTCCAGATACTTACCCGCATGGTAGGCAAATTTTGGGCAGCCCTTATAGAAATGAGACAACATGGAAAACTGATTCTATGTTCCGTGATCAATTTCTTATTTTATTGATGGTTTTTGAGTGTTCACATACACAGCCATTGTGATATACCTCAGAAGGGTGGGAGTGAGCATTTCTGTTTCCCCTCCTCATGTTGCATGTGGATAGGACAGGGTGAGGCTGCAAATGCTCCCCTTTGTGCCACAGGACCCGAGATCTAGAATGGTGCTGCTAATTCAACTGCCCCGCCCATCCAGATTCACCGTGAGGAGAGTTTCAGGATTTTATTTTTATCCATAAACCCCAAAGACCTGCAAACCATCTTATTTTGGTCCCTTCTCCCCAAATGCCAAATTCAGCTTGGTTCCATTTTGCTCTCGTGCAATTCTTCAGATGAGCCCCTTGCATAAATTCTAACTTCGTTTGGAAGTAGGAAAAAAGAGGTGGAGTTGTAGAAAGAGTAAACTGACAACGGTCCAATTTTCTGCCTCAAAAGATCCGATGAGATTAAGAAATCCAGTGGAGAACACTGTCGTCTGCTGTGAAGCCAATGCTTCACCTTATAATTTTTTAAAATTCAAATATAAATCTTTGATGCAACTATTTGTTTAAAAATGACACTTTCAGCTTCATCTACAACAATAAGTGATCTACTACATCAAGCGGTCCCCAACCTTTGCAACTTGGTGGCCCATCTTGGGTGGGTGGATGAAGTACTGGACTGCGCAAATGGTGGGCCGGTGCAGGCACACAGCTTGACTGCAAGCTGCACATGCATGCATGCTGGCCCGCTGCTTGTGCGAGTCGAGCTGCACGTCCATGCCGGCCGGCCTGCCCCTCACTCAGCTCCGGTTACGAATAGGTCATGGCCTGGTTGTGGGGCCCCGTGTATTCTGTATTACGAGCTGAGCCAATTTACCACTTAATATTAAAGCTTGCGCTGCCTTTCTCCACAGCATGGTATTGTGTATGGAGGTGATCTTGAGCCTGTTGAGAAGTGGGGCCACCAAGCCACTTGTCATAGAGGTCGCTGACGGTTTTGTTCATCTCGGGGTCTTCCGGCTGGGCCATTTCATAGAGCGTCTCCACCCGATGGAGCAGATCCTTGCTGGATTCTCCTTCCGCTCTGATCTGCCCCCCTCCATTTAAGCACCCTGGAAAATAAGGATTTGCAGCTGAAGGCAAGGAAAGTGAAGGAGCGTTGGGAGCTGCTAACTTGTGGGAGTGGGCCGGAGGATGTTGGGACTTTTGGCAGTGTTGCTGTTAAGTTGGAAGCATAGGCAGTCCTCGATTTAGGACCATAATTGAGCCCAACATTTCTCCTGTTAAGTGAGACATTTGTTAAGTGAGTTTTGGCCCATTTTGCCTCAACTGTTAAGTGAATCCAGCTTCCCCATTGACTTTGCTTGTCAGAAGGTCACAAAAGGGGAGGGCATGATCTTGGGGCACAGCAACCGTCATAAATGAGTTCGTTGCCAAGCATCTGAAATTTGATCGCACGATCATGGGGATGCAAAGGTTGTAACTCTGAAAAACGGACATGTCACTTTTTAAAGTGCCGTTGTAACTTTGAACACTCACGAAAGGACCTGTGGTAAGCCCAGAACTAACTGTACGGAGCTATTTTAGTATACAATGGAAAAGGGAGGGGGGTGAGCTACTCACAAAATGTGGGTATGTAGGACACTGCCTATGACCCCTACTTATCTGGGTTGATGGGGGTAACCATCTAAACCAGTGGTTCCCAAAGTGGGCGGTACCACCCCCTGGGGGGGGGGGGGTGGGATGACTTAGGGGGGCGCTAAGAGGCAAGGGGGATGGCAGAGCACAATTCTGCCTGGGGCTCTGTCAGCTGCCAGTCAGCTGAGCATTTCCGGTTCCGGCCCGACTCGCCCCATCATCACCTGTGCCTGCACGTACCGTGCGCTGGCAGCCACACTAAGCCTCGTGCTTATTGTAAGTATTCCGATTTTCAGAGCAGAAATGGCAGAAGCAGAAAAATCAAAGAAGAGATGTAGACAATATAGTGTGGAATATCTGAAGTATGGATTTTTACCAGCACCATCATTACTGCAGTGAACAAAATTAAAATACATGCTCTCAACGATCGACTATTCCGAGAGCTCTGTGTTGAGAATGATGGAAGATTTTGATCGTTTGCTGCTTCGTACAGAAGTTCGTTGCCTATCAAAAGGCAACTGTGTGAGATGCTTTTCCAATCTTTTTGACACTATTGTGGAGTGGGGGTGGGGGGCACTGAGGATGAGTTCGTTGCACCAAAGGGGCGGTGGACTGAAAAAGTTTGGGAACCACTGATCTAAACCAAGCCCTAAAATACCAAAATGCCCATCAATTTCAGTTTCAGTTTCCAAGACCTGTTTGTAAACCAAAGGAATTCTTGGGAACAAAACAGACCAGCAGCCTGCCTTTTGCTTTGCCTCATTCAGTGTCCTATTGGCAAGGGAAACATTAGCAGGTCACAATGGTACCTGTGCAGCCCTCACTAGAATTCCTGAAATAGTTCCAGATAGTTCCAGATCACCGTATCAGACATTTGTCTCTTCCCTTCCAGCCATTTGCCACATCAAACCTGTAGCCATCCTCACCTGAGGGACAAGCCATCACCTCGATGTAATGGTAGGGCAGCTTTCCACGTTTCAGTTTCTGCACGAAGTTTTGGATGTTCCGAAATCCATACGCCAGGGCAAAGTGCAGGAGAGTCTGGCCATCCTTCTCCAGCGTCACCTCTTGAAAATCCTTGTTTCTGAGGGACGAACATTAGAGAGCATAGGGGATTGACAGCCAAATTGTTGCTTTTCCTCCAGGCTCATGAGGAAAAAGCAAGTTGGGCTTCAGCAGTGTCATGGATTGAGGGAAAATAAGAAATGTATCCCCCCAAAAACTAAAGAGGTTCCCCCCCCCCCAAAAGGCAACTGGCCTTTCTTTGTTTTTCCTTTTTCCTTGAAGACGTTTTGCTTCTCATCCAAGAAACTTCTTCAGTTCTCACTGAAGAACTGAAGAAGCTTCTTGGATGAGAATAGAATTGAATTTTTATTGGCCAAGTGTGATTGGACACACAAGGAATTTGTCTTGGTGCATACGCTCTCAGTGAACATAAAAGAAAAGATACACTCGTCAAGAAGCATAAGGTACAACACTTAATGATAGTCATAGGGAAACAGTCAATATAAATCATAAGGAAACAAGCAACAAAGTTACAGTCATGCAGTCGTAAGTGGGAGGAGATGGGTGATGGGAACGATGAGAAGATTAATACTAATGCAGATTTAGTAACTAGTTTGACAGTGTTGAGGGAATTATTTGTTTAGCAGAGTGATGGCATTCGGGAAAAAAATGTTCTTGAAGTAAAACGTCTTCAAGGAAAAACAAACTCCACTTGCCTTTTGAAAAAAAGCACCTTGGGGTATCCTCTCCAAAGGAAAATCTGGTTGGAGGAGAAAAGGCTTTTCTTGCTTGTAGAACTGAGCAATTCCTGGCATTTCTTTGGGACTGACTGCGCTAGCAAGATGCAAGCACTTACAGGCAGCAGCTATTCAATCTAAGGGTTTAACGGCCTCTATATAGAAGGGGTGAAAGCCCCAGTGGGCCAGGCAGTGATGGAAAGAGCACTGGTAATAGAGGCAAGGCCAAACTTTTTCCTCCTAGGTTAGGGGGAAGTAGTTCCTCTTTTTAAAAAAACTATGCAGAATCATTAGGCGATTCCCTGTTGCAAGGTAAAAAAAGCCTGATCTAGACAAACTGCCCTCACAAGTTATTTCATGAACCTCTTTTGAAACTTCAAAAGAGTAGAAAAGTTAATGTGCTAGGACAATTTTATACCCCTGAATTTTAGAACATGGCCACAAGAAGATGTTTCCTATGACTGATCTGAGTGAACGTTACTATTCGGTTCATTTCTGGGAATGGAGAGAGAGGAAAAGAGTGAAGGCAAGAGGAGGGTGGGGCAGAAGGGCTAGGAAGGAAGTCGAATTCCTTACTTTAGGGTCTTGTAGTGAAGCTCCTTCACTGGAATGCCAAAGAGCTCCTTTGCTGCATATTTGAAGATGTACTCCAAGTATCCCCCAGAGCCACCTCCAGAATGGCCAAAGAGCTCTTCTTCCAAAAGGTTGCCAAACCTACAGCAGGGGAAAAAATGCCACAAAGTCAAGCTCTCAATTCCTGGTGACTCTATGGATACTACATCCATGTAGTTTCCTTTTCTGATGATTTCCCTATCTAGCCAACTGTCAGGTTTCCTACCAATGCCCTAATTAAACCATGAGCCTCTGAGCCAAGTTTCAAAAGAAATCCAGTTATTTATTAGGAGCTTCATGTCAGCAAGTTCCAAGTAAAGCCAACTCTGGTCCCACGTAATTTACGACCCAGGCTTAACCCTGTTTCTCCCCTCCCCCCAGGGTGTGTCATCAGTCACATTTGCAATGGAGCAATTTCACGGGTTGTAGAGATCACTCCCGCCGGCTGCTGTGGGTAGCCCTGGGAGACAGCCTTGAGAGACATATGTCTGGAATGTGCTTTTGTTTTTAGCTGCTGCTTCGCCATTTTCCCATTCCCCTTGCCTATGGCAACTTGAGAGCAGACCAGGGATGCTTTGCGAGTTGACACCAAGAATCATAGGATTTTCCCAAGAAAAGATTGGCTAAGGGCTACCATCCACAGGGCCCAAGCGACTCTGTGTATTCTTGGACACAATATGGGAATTCATTTCTGCTGCCTTTTTTCAGGATACTTTTTTCACTTCTCGGTTTAGTCTCCAGCCCTTGGCCTTCCTTCCTAGTCTCCCATGTAAGTGCTAACCAGATCCAATCCTTCTCAAACTTTCCAACAGCATCCCAAACTAGGTGTTGCTACTAAAAATATACCACCAAATGCCCAGCAGTGTTGTAATAAAACCAAAGTCCAATGTAAGGGATAGAGGAGAGGGGATCAGCACAGCATCCAAATTCAACCACTGGAAGCCACCCTTGGCCTCATCTGCAATGGCAGAAGACGTGTTGAGGTGCTTATTGCTAGGCAGATGGCAAACATGGTCACTTTTGAGATGTGGCTGATTTCTCACTCTGGCATGTCTCATTAGTGAGAGATGCTCCAACTTGTAATTGGACTTTGGCCACACTCTTGAATTGAGCCTAACTTGGCCTTTAAACAATGTGCAATTCTAAATCAAAGTGGACCCAGCCAGGACAAAACTAAAACCAGCTCACTTAGTTAGGTCAACTAGATATATTTGTGAGTGAGCTGTAATGGCAAGGAGAAGGAGGAGCATCATGCCTTCTCCTGGCCACGGAGACCCTCCTTTAGCGGAATATGTTGCAAAACAAACTAGAGAAAACAGACCACAGCTTGGCAAGTAGATTTTCAGGGAGAGTCTTACATGCTATCCAAAGGCATAGGATTCACTTCAAGAAGGGAGACTCCTTCCTGGTCCAGCAGCTTTAAGACTTCTCCTGAAATAAAGAGATGTGACAATTAACTCAAGCAGATCCAACAGACCAAGCCCTGGCCCAGAACAAAGATGAGAAGCTTTACAGGATTCCAAGGCAATCCCAGGTGAGTCTCACTGGCATACATGGGGAAACGTCCAGCAAGGAAGTTAAATGAAAGTACAAGGATCCAATATTTGATTTATGCTATTTTTCCTACTGGGCATGAGTCTATTTTTGAAAAAGTATTACATTTATGCTACATGACCTCAAATGATAGGAATTAGAATTTGAGAAGGGGTACTACGAATGGAAAAAAATAGTGTCAGGCATTTAACCAGTTGACTCCCTTGCCTTAAGTTTGATGTAGCTACTGAGAGAATATATTCCTCTCCTTCAGTCACCAGCCTCTATCTTGGAATTATGCTCAACCCATTAAGATTGCAAGCTTGCCAGAGGCAGAAATAATCATGTTTCTTGGATCTGGCTCAGGTCACTGGGATCAGATGGTTTATAAAAAAAACCCCAGAACCAATTCCTTCTTATGGTAAATACTAGAATTATATAAAATGTCTCAAATCTGTCATGTTTGGAGCAACAAAACCCCATCTCACTTTGAGTTCAAGAAATCTAGAAATGTTAAGAAAAATTGGTTCTATTTCAAAACGAAATGTTTCACACGTTTTTAAGTTATTTGCACAACCTACTAAACATATCAAGAGAGTAGTCTGAATTGCCTCTTTGTCCCCAATTGCATGGCTTGAAGTGCTTATTTGGAGCTTCCCTCTCTCCACTAGTGACAAATGAGACCCTGGCCTCTATCAAGATTCCTATCAGAGCAGGATTAATTCACGGAAGGGACTGATGAAAGGAGAAGCAAGGTCCTTCCCTCTCAAAGATCGTTTAGACCTGCACTTTACCTGTTGTAATCACACAGTCAACCTCACGGGTCTGGTGGTTTTGAATGAAGAAATCTGGCCTGGAAGCTTCTAGCTTTTTGTCATAGCAAGGCATCACAGTCACATGGTAGATTTGGTCTGGTGTCAGGCACTGCAACAAAAAGAGTTTCGAAATTGTATTGAAACTGGCAAAAAGAATACTTAGCCCTAAATTCCCAACAGCGGATGCAACTGAACAGTGGAGCACAACCACATCCCAGTTTGGGGCCTTAGTTGTTGGACAATCAGAAACTGATGATTTAGCTTATTTTTCTCCTTTATATATCACTTCCCCCTCTTGCTCTCCAAATGTTGGCTAGTCACTATACATCTGAAGAGTAACATATACAGAATAGCTGGTCTAAGTGACCCAGTTGGGGGGGGGGAGGCAATCACATCATGGTAGATTGCATCCCACTTATGGCAGAAGCACCGAGCCATATCCAGGTTGAAAGGATTAGCTGGTGACATCACCATTGCTGAGGGGATGCCCAGATGGGAGCTCCTTCTATGTCCCTGGCAGGTGTTGGAGGGAGCTCAGCTCACCCCACGGCAGCACTCGGGTCTCAAATGCAGACTTGCTAACCTCCAACCCAGCATCCTAACCATGTAAGCAATCATGTTCCTTAGCAATAGCACTTCGACTTATATACCACTTCACAGTGCTTTACAGCCCTCTCTAAGCGGTTGACAGATCGCCCCCAACAATCTCGGAAGGATGGAAGTTTGAGTCAACCTTGAGCCTGGTGAGATTTGATTTGCCAAATTGCAGGCAGCCGGCAGTCAGCAGAGGCAGAAGTAGCCTGCAGTACTGCATTCTAACCACTGCGCCACCACTGCTCTATCGGTAGATCATTGAATAGGAAAGAAAACAGCTGGCTGCCCCTTTGGGAAAAGTCACGCACACACACATCCTGTTTTTACAGAGGGTGCAAAGGCTCTGAGCTACAACTACAGCAGATATTTGTAGCACATCTGTCAGTTTGTCCTTTGCCTCCAGTGGCTTCCAAACTTCCTATTACATCTGCTGTCTTGTGAGAAAAGTTTGAGCAACACCTGTTGTTTGGCCAAGTGGTCCTTAATCAGAGAGCCCATGATCTGCTGGGGTGATCTGGTAGTGCTGATGTATGGGATGATAAAACTCCCATGGGTTTTTTCAGCATAACAGATCCAACCTGTAAGAGAAGCATTTTTAAGAATTAAATCAATCCTGCTGTCCATTTCTGGGTCAATGAAAGCTACGTAGCAAAGATGGACCATGACCCAATTTAAGAAAGGTTGCACAAGGAGTTCTTTTCCCCATCCATTAAACTGGATATAACCAGATACCTAAATATGTATCAAGCCCCAAACATTTGGGCAAGACGACAAAAGCAATTACCGTACTCAGATTATGGTAAGGTATATTTAATGCTACTTTTGATAAAAAAAGAAATGTGGTAATTGCAAAAGGAATTTCTGAATCTCCTTCACAGTGAGTTCACAAAGGCACAATCTGTTTGCATGATTTGAAGTAATTCTTGGTTATTTTCCCCCCAGGCTGAATTGCTGTTTATGACAAAAGCTGCCAACAGATTGCACTGTCTCTTGCTCTATTATGCCTCCGATGTTTTTCATGCATTTCCCAGCTTCCATACCATCACTCACAGTATGGAAATCAGGCAGGACGTATGTAAATCGCAAAACTGCCTGCTTGGTTCTGAAAATGCAAATACAGGTAATCCTTTAAAGACTTAATTCTAATTCCCCATTCACCCAGTTTGCCCTTCTGTACAGGTTGAAAAACAGAATAACACAGCTGGAAGGGACCTTGGAGGTCTTCTAGTCCAACCCCTTGCTCAAGCAGGAAACTCTACACCATTTCAAACAAAAGGTTGTCCAATCTCTTCTTAAAAGCCTCCAGTGATGGAGCACTCAGAAACTTCTGAATGTAAGCCATTCCACTGGTTAATTGTCCTCACTGTTAGGAAATTCCTCCTTAATTCCAAGTTACTTCTCTCCTTGATTAATTTCCAACCATTGCTTCTTGTCCTGCCTTCAGGGGCTTTGGAGAATAGGTTGACTCCCTTATAACCCAAACTGGGACTAGAATTTCAGGAGTAGGTCATTGTGGTCATAGTACTCAGGTGACTGGACCGGATTTTTTTTTTTACTATTTTTCAGTGTTCGTTAGTGAATCACATGGTTGTAAGTCCAAATCATGTAGTTGTTAAGCAAATCCATTCTCCCAAATGGGCTTTTTTTTTTTTTTTGCAAACTGGCAAAATACACCAGAAACGGTTAGAAAACTATGCAAATCAGTCGAGTGACCACAGGATGCTGCAATCAGTACTAAATGATGGACATAAACTGTTTCAACTCCTACCCTGAAAATTATGCTATATAGCACTGCACACCAGAGCAACTAGACACAAGAATAGTTTTTCCCCAAACGCCATCACTCTGCTAAACAACTAATTCCCACAATACCGTCAAACTAGTTACTAAGTCTACACTACCATTAATCTTCTCATCGTTCCCACCATCCATCTCCTTCCACTTATGACTGTACGACTGTAACCTTGTTGCTTGTATCCTTACGATTTATATTGATATTGTTTCCTGATTGCTTATTTGTACTCTATGACTATCATTAAGTGTTGTACCTTATGATTCTTGACAAATTCCTTGTGTGTCCAATCATACTTGGCCAATAAAAAATTCTATTCTATTCTATTCTATTCTATTCTATTCTATTCTATTCTAT
>WNWU01000025.1:13971150-14002244 GCA_012654045.1 Ptyas mucosa | reverse complement strand
ATTCTATTCTATTCTATTCTATTCTATTCTATTCTATTCTATTCTATTCTACTCTACTCTACTCTACTCTACTCTACTCTACTCTACTCTACTCTACATGTGAGTTAAATGCCTGAAATCCAGTCATGTGACTGTGGGAGGGGGGGGATGTTTTAGAACAGCCAGAAATGCTGTATTGGGCCACAAAGAATTTTTCCAAGGCTGTCATACCTTCAAACTTAATAGTTATAAGTCGAGTACTACCTGTAATTTATCTTTTGAATTTCTTTAAAAGTTTTGCTGAAATTTTGTATAACATGGTGCCCAGATTTGGAGCCAGTTATGATGGTCAGATCTAGAGCACATTACATCAAGGAGAGTCTTTTCAGTCTTCACTCCCCTCTAGTGCCATGTGACACTTACTTACCAGGACAAGCAGCAGCTAACATGGGCAAAGCCTTCTTATCTTCTACTCGCCTCTGGAAACGCTGCACAAATTCCCGCTGGCTCTCCAGCAAACTGAAGTTCCTGGTGAAAGTCGTATCAAAGACAAAATGCACCCCTGATAAAGGAGAAGGAAGAGAAAGTGTTGAATAGATACTATGAGGAAGTGCAATTCAGGATGGCATTTGGTCAACTCAGCTGCAGCAAAGAAGAGGCTGCAACCATCAACGATCAGCAGCAACATTTCACAGGATGTATGATTGGCATTTCATTAGCTCATGCACCTGGCTAAGATTACAGAAAGGACTGTACAGGTTTCTGTAAGACATCTTTAATGCTAAGGTAAAGGTAATGGTTCTCCTGCACATGCGTGCTAGTCGTTTCTGGCTCTGGGTGGTGGTGGTGGTGGTGGTGTGCTCATCTCAGTTTCTAAACCAAAGAGCCAGCGCTCTCCAAAGACGTCTCCGTGGTCATGTGGCCAGCATGACTCAACGCCAAAGGCGCATGGAACGCTGTTACCTTCCCACCAAAGGTGGCCCCTATTTTTCTACTTGCATTTTTTACGTGCTTTCGAACTGCTAGGTTGGCAGAAGCTGGGACAAGTAATGGGAGCTCACCCCATTATGTGGCACTAGGGATTCGAACCACTGAACTACCGACCTTCTGACTGACAAACTCAGTGTCTTAGCCACTGAGCCACCACGTCTTTAATGGTAGCCTGGAACAAATGCATAATCTTTGATATTATAATAATATATTATAATTATATAATATATAATAATATATAATTTGATTATAATATAATAATGTAAATGCCTTATTTACAGTGAGTTCTTTACATACTTTGAATGCTGCTTTCTTCCTTCTACGTAGGCTCAGTTACTATTTATAACCTGCCATCAGATTCACCTTATATTGCTTGAATTTTCATATATGATCTCTCTTCCATTTTTTCCCAGCCTCCTCACAATTTTGAATGCAAATTAAAGTATTACATTTTCAAAGCATTGGGAAATCACAATAACTGAATAAAAGAATAGAGATTGGATAAGATTACTTTCTCATTTACATCACGTGCTTGATTTCCACATAAGCGTGGGAAGGAGTTTATTCTTATAGACGCCATGTTCAATTTCTCTGCAAGTGTTTTAGAACAGCATAATCCAGAATTCTTCACAACTTCCCAGAAATATGATTGAATTATTTTACACCCATTTTTGTAGGCTAGTTTCCATGCTTGTGGGTAATAATAATGATTGAATTATTATTATAATTGGTATAAGATGAGGAAAAACATTTTACCACCTTTTAAGTATGTCAGCTTATATAAATGACAACACGTATATTTCAAATTTGTTTTATTTTCTCACATTTCCCATATTTCTGCCTTTAATACTGCTTAGATGTGACACAAATGATTTTGATTTGGATTAATTTCCCTGGATTAGCGCAGCATCTCTTTTGAGAATTTTAAGGAGCATCTCTCTGGCTGTGAGATGCCACTGCAGACTTTACATGCAAATCTCTTAGCACCGTTTTCAAATCAAATTCTACTCACCTAAATTCTTCAAGAAGGCTGTCAGCTTCTTAGCTGTGTCTAAAGGACTCATTCCGAACCTTGCAGCTAAAGAAGCTCTGGATTGGGGAGATACAGACACCACCACCAATTTCTTGGGAGTATTGGATGCCTTTTAGTTTTAAAAAGAAAAGGAAGAAAAAAACCCGTAACTCTCCACTTGACCTAGCACACTGATATTTGTATAAAGGCAGGTGAACTATTTCCATGTATTTATTATCTAATACATTAAACATTACCTCTTCACCAGAGGAGCTAAAATTAATATTAAAGGTTGACTCCTGGTGAACACATCCCTTCTCTCTTTCTCCCTTCCCCCCAATATTCAAGGTAGATAATGATTAAAAATGGTAATGGAAAAAGAGAAAGTTGGAGGCCATTAAAATATAATTCCGTTTAGTGCAAGAATCAAAATTAAACACGAACATATCATCGCTAGATTTGTTCCCTTCGTCCTATTTAATCCACATTATTAAAATGCTAAATCACTTTACCTTATTGGCATTTAACACTTTGCAGAGCTCGTCGTGGCTCTGCTGAGTGATTAGGATGCTCTCCGCTGATGTAATGCAACCACTGCAAGCCAAGCAGTCATTGAGCGTAATCTTGGCCTTTTCCAGTTTTTGTGACCCTCCGTCCTAGGAAGGAAGCCATCGAATGGACTGCTGTCAGCATCCTGAAAAAAGTAATGGCGATGGGCATCCACAGGGAAGGCCAAAAAGCCAGGATGATAGATGTAGCCACACAAGCGAAGTCCCACCATTTTCTTACGTGCAGCATGGTTGTGTGGCTACCATCTTGATCTTTTTGACACACATACACACCCCAGGTACAGGTAGTCCTCGACTTAGAATAGCTTATTTAGTGACCGTCCAAAGTTACAACGGCACTGAAAAAAGTGACTGATGATTGTTTTTCACACAACCGTTGCAGCATCCCCATGATCAAAAGTTCAGAGGCTTGGCAACTGATTTATATTTATGATGGTTGCAGTGTCTCAGGATCATGTGATCCCTTTTTGTGATTTTCTGATAAGTAAAGACAATGGGGAAGTCAGATTCGTGTTACTAACTTAAAAAGATGCAATGATTCACTTAACAACTGTGGCAAGAAAACTTGTAAAACGGGGCAAAACTCACTTAATAAAGTCTCACTTTGGGCTCAATTGTGGTCGTAGGCCGAGGACTATCTGTATTCCTGTTCACTTCCCACTTTTGTTACAGGATTCCCACCATCAAAGACAATAGAGGAGTTACAGATTTCTTTTGCTCTGCTCCACAGAGAGATTTGTGCTAGATTATATCCTCGAGAACACTAATCAGTTGTCAAATGTTTAAGAGTTTCACAGCAAAACCTAAGATAAGTTTCTGATTATGACAAAAATGAATCACATCAATTGCTGGTCCTCAAATCTAGAGCGCCTCCCTTCCAGCCCAACAAAAAGTTCTGCTAAAGATGATTTGTGTTGCAGTTATCAACCACTTTAAAACATGTTGAAAAAAAGCTTGTTCTATAGTCCGTAAAACGCACTCAGACAGGGGAAAGAAAAACTTTACCTGGCCAACTTGGAAATAAGTTCCATCATCTTCAATACGGATTTTAGCTGCTACTCTCCCAGACTTGTTAACTTTGATTGGTTGGATGCATTCCTGAAAGGGAAATCAAACAAATTAACCAACAGGCCAACATCTGTAACAAAAACAAAACATAAATATAAAAATATGTGAAATTAAATATTTAAAGAATAACTTAAACCAAGCTTCCTAGGTGAATCACAAATATTGCTAAGTATGATCTGGCTGGCATTATTTATATTAATCCCCTCTGCCTCTGAAATTTTCTGTGAGTCTACTAAATTGGGTTCCACAGGTATCAACTTTTCCAAACTTAAAATGTAGATATGGATCTTAGATGTCTAACATGGAAAACAAATGAAGCCAATGCTCCCCAAAAGAGAAAATGAAACAAGATGCAATTTGCTTACAGTAAACCTGTATAAGAAAAAAGTTTTAAAATATTTGATTTACAAACATTTTTGGCAAGAATTTATATCCTCAGGATCAATGAAGAAAAAGTGAGTTGTTTTGTATATTATATTATATACAATATATAATTGTATATAATTCTTCTTGGCTTAAGAAGAAATTTTAAATATTTTTAATATTTTAATTGGTCTGTGAGTTTTAAATTTTGTAGCCAAATTATATATATATTTTAAATGTCTTAATATTTATATTTTATGTTTTTTATGTCTGGCTGTACACCGCCCTGAGTCCTCAGGGAGAAGGGCGGTATATAAATTGGAAATAAATAAAATAAAATAAATAAACAAATATAGTTGAAAATGATGATCTTGATATGTAGGCACAGAAATCAAATGAGAGTAAAATTATAATAATCAGAATATACATATCTAATGAAAACAAAACTATATTCTTTAAAGGATTTATGGAAAAATTAAAAGATTTAACATGAAAATTGGTTTCTCTTGGGAAATTGGGATGATTTTTCCAGAACGACTTAAAAAACTATTTTCTACATCAAATTAATGCAAGATAAACTGCAAAATAAACCATCAAAAGTATGTTTTGAAATGATGGAGAACTTTTAGCTCATAGATATAGATGGAAATGGAAATACTAAAGAACATACATACTTTACTGAATGACACAGATCCTTCTCAAGATTAGATAAGTTTTGGATTTCTGACAAATTAGCTATATTAGCTGTATTACTAAAAACAAAAGTACTATCAAAAATGATCTCAAATTATAATCCAGTGATTTTGACATGTAAGGGACAAAGCAGAATTTACAGATGGAGGTTAAATGGGATTATTATAAAAAGAATCAGTAATTGACCATAAGAAAAGAACTGAAATTTTTAAAGAATAATCTAAATAAAAGTAGACTAAGAACAAAATGTAACACAAGTAAAGCTTTCATAAGAGGACAATTTATAAAGAGCAACCCAGTTGATTAGGGGACTGGAGGCTAAAACATACGATGAACGATTGCAGGAACTGGGCGTGGCTAGTCTCGTGAAGAGAAGAGAAGGACCGGGGAGACATGATAGCAGTCTTTCAATATTTGAGGGGCTGTCACAGAGAGGAGGGGGTCAAGCTATTTTCCAAAGCACCTGAAGGCCAGACGAGGAATAATGGATGGAAACTGATCAAGGAGAGAAGCAACTAGAACTAAGAAGAAATTTCCTAATTGTGTGAACAATCAATCAGTGGAATGATTTAGTCTTGATCTAGGAGGGATTTCAGATGAAAACTGAGTTAAGACCATACTTGGAATGCTTCATCCAGTTTTGATCACATTATAAAAAAGATGTTGAGACTCTAGAAAGAGTGCAGAGAAGAGCAACCAAGATGATTAGGGGGTTGGAGGTTAAAACATACGAAGAACGGCTGCAGGAAATGGGTATGTCTAGTTCAGTGGTGAAATCCATTTTTTTTTTACTACCGGTTCTGTGGGTGTGGCTTGGTGGATGTGGCAGGGGAAGGATATTGCAAAATCCCCATTCCCTCCCCACTCCTGGGGGAAGGATACTGCAAAATCTCCATTCCCACCCCACTCTGGGGCCACCGAGAGGTGGTATTTGCCGGTTCTCCAAACTACTCAAAATTTCCACTACCGGTTCTCCAGAACCTGTGAAAACCTGCTGGATTTCACCCCTGGTCTAGTTTAATGAAAAGAAGGACCAGGGGAGACATGATAGCAGCCTTCCAATATTTGAGGGGCTGCCACAAAGAAGAGGGAGTCGAGCTATTCTCCAAAGCACCTGAGGGCAGGACGAGAAGTAACGGGTGGAAAATAATCAAGGGGAGAAGAAACTTAGAACTAAGGAGAAATTTCATGACAGAACAATTAATCAAGGGAACAGCTTGGCCTTCAGAAATCATGGACTCTCCATCACTGGAGGGTTTTAAAAAGAGTCTAGACAGTCATTTCTCTCAACTTGTATAGTCTCTCCTGCTTAACCGGAGGGGGGGGAGGTTTTGGACTAGAACAGGGGTCTCCAACCTTGGCAACTTGAAGCCTGGGGGACTTCAACTCCCAGAATTCCCCAGCCAGCTTTGCTGGCTGGGGAATTCTGGGAGTTGAAGTCCGCCAGGCTTCAAGTTGTCAAGGTTGGAGACCCCTGGACTAAGGCCCCTTCCAACTCTCTTATTCTATGTTCTATACGAGAGCACTGCCCGCTCCCTACTGCTTGCTGGGCGGGGAGCGCCCAAGGCCGGAGGGGAGGGTGAGAGCAGCCTTCCGGGCCCGATGCCAAGCGGCCCAGAGGGCAGTCCACAGTTCTTGTCACGCCGCCCAGGCCAACTGACTACACCGCTTTCACAACGGGCAGAGAATGGAGCCGTTTTAAGCGAGGCCGCTTCCTCCCTTCCTAGAGAGGGGAAGCCCGAAGCCCAACCGCAGTGAGGCTGTGAGGAAGCCCGTCCTCACTGCTGCCCTTTGCGGCACCACGTAGACGCTTAGCCTTAGGCCAACGGAGAAGGCAGCTCCAGACAACAGGCTAGTCCCCCTTCGGCCTGTTGCCAGCCCACCTGACAGGGCTACCCATAAGGCCTGCGAGCGTCGCTCCGGCCTGACGCCCACCTGCGAGGGCCCGATGAAATCGTCCAGGTCGGTCAGCTGCAGAGCGCCGCTGAAGGGCGACGCCACCGCCATCTTGCTCCCGCCGTAAAGCGCGCAAAAGACTGCGATGACGCCACAGGCCTTTCTGTCGTAAAAGCCACTGCGAGGCTCCGCCCATTCTCCTCGGAGTTTTTGTTTTTTTTGAGAGACCGTGAGTCTCCGCCCATTCTCTTCCTCGGGGTTGGCGGCGGTTTGAGGGACCGCGAGGCAGAGACGAGGCTCCGCCCATTCTCGTCCGGGGGATTGGTGGTTTGAGGGACCGTTAGACAGACAAAAGCTCCGCCCATCCTCGGGGGGAGGGTTTGAGAGATCATGAGGCTCCGCCCATTCTCCTGGGGGGGCGGTTTGTGAGACCGCAAGGCAGGCGTACGAGGCTCCGCCCGTTCTCCTCGTTGGGTTGGCGGCGGTTTGAGAGACCGTGAGGCTCCGCCCATCCTCCTGGGAGGGGGCGGTTTGAGGGACCGTTACACAGACCCATTCTCCTCGGGGAGGCTGTTTGCGGGACCGCGAGGCAGACACGATGCTCCGCCCATTCTCCTTGGGGTTGGCAGCAGTTTGAGGGATCGCGAGGCAAAGATATGAGGCTCCGCCCATTCTCCTCGGGTTGACGGTTTGAAGGACCGCTAGGCAGACAAAGGCTCCGCCCATTCTCCTCCTTGGGGTTGGTGGCGGTTTGAGGGACTGCGAGGCGAGGCTCCGCCCATTCTCTGGGGGGCGGGGGGAAGAAAGGTGGCGGTTGGGGGAGAAGAGCGCCCCTCGAGCCTTTGGCCATGAGGGAGAAACTGACCGGGGCTTTCAGAGACTGCCCACCGGGATTGGGCTCCGAGACTTCAGCCGGGGGATCGTCCAAAGCCATCTCAGCCATCGCCGAGTAAACGGGGCCCCCTCCCCCCAATTTACAATGCGGTCCTTTGGGCTGCTCCAAAAAAAGCACCAGGGGGATTAAACTAACCGAATTTACTAGTCTCCTACCAGCCTTGCGAGGTAGTCCACGCAAGAAGCAGTACCCAGAAGGACTAGTTCTAATTTTAATTGTAAGGTTCTATTCACTTTTGAAGACAGCAAAGTCCATCTCTTGGATAAAGAGGACCCTTGCTTTGAAAGAAGGGTAAAAGAGGCCATTTATGTTAATATTGAGCAGTCCCCCTTCTCAATTGGGGGGGGGGGGTATAAGACAGATTTCCCCAAATTTACAATTCGGTGCTTTTGGCTGGTCCAAAAAAGCATCAAGGACTAGACTAACCAAACTATTAGTCTCCTACCAGCCTTGCGAGGTAGTCCAGACAAGAAGCACACCCAGAAGGACCAGCTCTTAACTTCATTGTAAGGTTATATATTCACTTTTTGAAGACAGCAAAATCCCACTTTTTGGATCAAGAGGACCATTGATTTGAAAGTAGGTGTAGGAAGACAGATCCATCTTTGTTCAGTTCCAAGATGGTGAGAAAGACGCTGGAAATGAAATGGAGGCCGATTGGAAAGAAAGTTTATTGATGAGAAGAACCAACAACAAACAGCCTGTGGTTCTGGGGCAACCAATTAGTTTGATGAGTGCAATTCATCAAGTTTACACTCTATTTTGTAATTTTGAGATTTGCTTTGTGTGCTTTTATTATTTGATTGGTTTTACTTGTTTTGCAAAGGTTCATGATGGGATCTTTGGTCCTAATCCTGTCAAGCATGTGTAACTGATTTTATCCTGTTACGGCCTCTAGCCTGCCTTTCCTAATGGACTTAATGGTATTGTTTTCATTTTTCTCAATGGAGGGGGTTAAGGTCATCTCCTGTCCTCAATCCCATCACCTGGAGGTGAAGGTGTTTTGTTTGTGAATAGGCTTGGCCCAGGATTTCTTAATGGGCATCTGCTGTAGGCTATTAAGAAAGACTGGGGGCTGCTGTCTGCTTCGTAAGGACATGTTTCTGCCATTTCTCCTTTGTTCCTGGGGAAATATAATACTCTACCCTCTTTTAATATTCCTCAAAATATTTCATTCTTTAGGAGGGAGGGAAGTGTCTTCTCACAAAGGGTAAATGTTTATGTTATTGAGCAGCCCCCTCTCGAGGGATAAGACACCACTTATCCTCAATTTACAATGCAGCCCTTTTGGCTGCTCCAAGAAGATTCTACACTTCCAGGTAAAACCACAAGGAACCACAACGGCTCTCCAGAGAGTGTTAAGATCAGTTGGACTGCATCGAAAACACAATCTTTCCACCCCCCCTCCCCACAATCCTCTCAGAACCCATCATTGCCCCCTCCCACCAACTAATCTCAACTATCAATAACTGTCTTTCCATCTCTCCCACAGCATCCAATACAACTGATGAAGCTTCCTGGATAGGAATCAATCCAGTTGCCCTTTCAAACTAAATACCACTTTTGATACTCCCAGAATCATGGAATATCATTAGAACTGCCATCACTGAATCAAGAAGGCATGTCAGATATCCTTCATTGCCCAACAGTTTGCTTGTTTTTTCTTAAGTTTTTCTTCCTTGACGTGTCATAAATTATTGTTGTTATTTAAATATTAGATGGATTCCAAACTTGGGGCAGAAGAACCCAGATGGAGGAAGGCAGTGTTTGGATTCTTGGCCTTGGAGGCTGCAAGATCAAGGACTTGTGCAAACGAAAATAGGACCTGGATGAAGGGAGCGAGCTATTGGGTGCTCATTAGATAACCTGGTTACTGTTTCTACTGCTGGCCCCCTTTTCCTTTTATGGGCTTCTGGGTGAGGCCATGGATGCTATAAACTTGAATAGATCAACTCTCCATTGAGGGGCAGAGAGATTTGTTGATACAAGAAGAGAGTGAGAAGAACATTTTTGTAGATTAGCAGGACTTGGTTTTCTTCTTTTGGGTTTGACCTTGGGATGGTTGGTTGGCCTTAGAAGGGAACCACTAACTACTAAAACCAGAAATCATCTCTTCTTTCCCTGCCCCTTTTCTCAGAAATGGCATACTGTCCCAAGAATTTGTGCAGCCAATCAGTGCCAACTTAAAAAGAATTTCTTGGGCACCCAGGGATTACCACCTTGGTAATCTTCAGGCTCTATGTGCTGGTTGGCCTTCGTGTTTTTCTCCACCAATGCAAGTAAGTTGTTCCTGCTCATTCCGGGAGAGTGGCATCACTATGACCTGGGAAACCCCTGGGCACTGAAAGCACTATTGGAGCAAAAGGGATAACCTCGGGGATTACCAGTGTGATCTCTAGGTGTAATCTGCAATCTTTAATGTTAGTGTTAAAACTAGACTCTCCAATAATGCTGGGAATACAGGTAGATAAATTTTGCAATCTTTCACACCCAACCGAGATTTCTAGGCACGTCACTTGATGTTCGTAACATCGCTCACAGCAGAAGCTCAAGAGATCCGACACAGCTAAATTAGTTATTTTATTGTAGACAAGAAAGAAGCCATATATATATGTAGAAGATTTGCCTACTGCAGAAGACAAAAAAGTCAACTATTCCTCTGTATCCCTTACATGGTTTAAATTCTAGGCCCTTTCTGAGACACTCTGGAAATTTGGTTATTTTCTTTTCGACCTCAAGAATGAGACATACCTGTTCTAGGATTGCAAAATGGTTCTATATTCTGATTAGCAGAGTTGGAAGGGACCTTGTAGGTCATCTAGTCCAACCCCGCATCCAAGCAGGAGACCCTACGCCATTTCTGAAAGATGGCAGTGCTGTCCAGCCTGAGAATCACTAGTTTCTGTCTTACTAGATCCAGCTCTTGCAAGAATGAAACCCAAATGGCCCCTTGCCATTTTTTGGGTGCTCTTTTTGGCACTCTCTAACTACTATTGCTACAAACTGGCAACAGCTCCCTGGTTAGTGGGATGGGGGGGAAATGGATTGGAGAGGTTTAACATTGTTAGCGTCTGGTCTTTCGTCCTCTTCTCATCTTCTGTAATCCCAAAGGTCATCAGATTTTCCTTCCTGTTTCTGAGCTTCTCCAGGAATGAGAGAAGCAGGGTAGGGGGAGATATTCTACCCCAGTGACATTTGCAGGGGGTTGTTACATACAGGAAGTCCTCGACTTACAACAGCTGATTTAGTGACTGTTCAAACGGCCCTGAAAAAAGTGACTTATGACCATTTTTCACACAACTATTGCAGCATCCCCATGATCACGTGATCAAAATCCAGATGCTTGGCAACTGGTTCCTATTTATGACTTGCAGTGTCCCGGGGTCGTGTGATCCGTTTTGATATTCTGATGAGCAAAGCCAGATTCACTTAAACGACCGTGTTCCTGACTTAACAACTGCAGTAGTTCACTTAACAACAGGGGCAAGAAAAGTCGTAAAATGGGGCAAAACTCACTCAGCAACTGTCTTGCTTAGCAACAGAAATTTGGGGCCATAAGTTGTGGTTGTAAGTCGAGGACTAGCTGTAACCAGGTCACTTGAAGTGTATAACAATACCTTTTTTTTCTTCTATCCATACACTTACCTCTTCATAAACTAGCTTGCAGGTTGGGATTCTGGTTAAAAAGCACAGGATAAAGTTTCAAATAGTGTATTCCTGTTTTCATGAGGGCCTCATTTGGAACAGGAAGAGAAGATAGCAACAGTACTTAGATTTATATACTGCTTCACAGTGCTTTTACAGCCCTCTAAGTGGTTTACAGAGTCGGCCTCTTGCCCCCAACAGTTTGGGTCCTCATTCGACCCATCTCGGAAGGACAGAAGGCTGAGTCAACTTTGAGCCTGGTGAGACTCGAACTGCCAAATTGCAGGCAGCCAGCAGTCAACAGAAGTAGCCTGCAGTACTGCACTTTAACCATTGTGCCACCGCGGCTCTTACATACAATCTGCTTCATTTCCAATCCCTTCAAGAGGCAGTTTTCCTGTTGGAAAGGCTTCAGAATTCCCTCTCATTAACTTCTTCCTCATAAACTGAGATGGACAAAATTGACCTCAACTCATGAATGGGAGGCCTGCAGAAATACCAAACATTGGGGCCAAATCACAGGTTGCCAAGGCTATAAATGCTCTCATTTTGCAATCTGATTGGGATTATTCCTCCAAAAGCTCCACGAAGGATAGGAAGGAGGCATCACTGGTCACAAAAGACCATGCATGAGCTTTGGATTCCACTTGAAACAAAGGACAAAGGTAGAACAGAAGCTAAGCCAAATTCAATTAAAATTACATTAGAATTTATACAATCATTCCCCAAATGCACATTTCTCTCCTGCTGTATTTAAAAAAAAATGCAGTAAGACAACATTTTGGAGGGTTCTGGAGGCTGCAATCATGGATGGGGAGGGCTGGGTGCCATTACAAAGCCCTGGACGGTGCACCACAGCTGTAGAAGGTGATGGATTTATTCATTTTGCTGGCTCCATTTGACCCCCCACCCCACAATTGCAAAAATTCTACCCTGTTTCTGCCAAAGAGTCCTTCCGAACACCTGGTCCTTCTGATTTTTTAAAAAAACCCTGTTTTGTCGCCAAAGGAAGTACCATCGGCATGTCCAAGTGAAGATGCCCAAAAAATGTAAAATAAAAGCAATGACGGCAATCGGTTTGCAAGCAACGAAGCAGGGAAGGAAGTTGGCACCTGCAAAGTCCCAAATCCACATCAGGAACTCCTGTATAAGATGAGGAGGATCAAGGCTTGGAACAGATGCTGCGAGCCTTACCAAGATCCATAACCTCCTTTTGAAGAGGCCTGTAGATGCATGACGTGGAGGGATTTTGCATTTTGAGTTTCCATGTGTGCTTCAGAAGAGACCACACTGTGCAAAGGGTTTCTGGAGACAGACTTGGGTGTATCCAACAGCTGCTTTCTCCTTGGAAGTCCACCATCATTCTCTAGCTTCAACAGTGCTCTGGTTCCGTGGCAGTAGAAGTGCATTTTCCAGACTTGAGTGCTAGAAACCCGTTGCAAGAAAACATACCCAGGAATTCAAATTCCAGGCCAAGCTTTGAAACCCAAAATCAATTGCTTAGCCTTTGCTGGGTCAAAGGAGATGGCCGAGGACATCAAAAGCATGTCCAGATTTATTTATTTTTTAATAGCCAGAAGCAGTTTGTGCTGGAGGTGAGCATGATCAAACCAATATTTTTTAAAAAAGCACTTTATGAATTCCATCTTTCCTATTAGTGAAAATATATATTATATGTATATACATATATATTTATGATCTTAAATAAACTATTCTCCAATTCTGAGAAGATATTTGGCCTCTCTCGGTGCAAGATGGGATCCTGGCTACTTAAAATCTGCCAGAATATCACTGAAGATGTTCAGGAAAAGATGTGCGTGGTGGTCTCGGAAGACCAGAGTGGGTCGGAAACGGATCGATCGGTCCCCACTGCCGCCTAATACCACACCTGAGGGAAGAGGGGGGGAAAAAAGGAAGCTGCAGATTCAGTTCTCTTTAATCACACAAAGAGTTTTCCACCACAAAATCCCCTGGATATTGGCAGGGGTATCATCATGTTTAAGTAACTAATCAAATAAGCTATCAATCAATCAGAATAGAGCTGGAAGGGACCTTGGAGGTCTTCTAGTCCAAATCCCTGTTCTAGCAGGAGACCCTATACCAGACAAGTGGCTGTCCAGTCTCTTCTTGAAAAGCTCCACTGATGAAGAACCCACAACCTCTGAAGGTCACTGGTTAATTGTTCTCACTGTTAGGAATATATAATATATAGCTGGATGCCCATGCTTTGCTACAAAGCTGTGTGATCAGGTGTGATAAATTGACACTTAAAGCCTGAAACTTAATGTAGAATGTGTAACTGTAGCATCAGAGCGTGTTAATATAAGGCAACTGGCAGTTTGAACAGAGGGGGAGGAAGAGTAGAATGTCCCAGCCTGCAGGCCAGATGAGTCACGCCATGCCCGATTTAGCATGTGAATATAAGGCAACTGGCAGTTGGGACAGAGTTCCTTTCAGGTGGGGAGGGTAAGTAGAACGTCTAGCTCCTTAGCATCAGAGCGTGTTAATAGAATACTGTATATAAAATACTAATCATCTGATGGTCATTTCGAAAAATTCTTTCTTAGCGAGCACCTAGAAGCCAAGGGGAACATATGTGCCAAATTTCAAGTTTGTAGGCTTTACCGTTCTGGAGATTTCGTGATGAGTGAGTGGTATGTGGCTTTTATATAGATAGAAGATAGTTTGGTAGAGATTATAAAATATAATCTCTACCAAATCTTTGCCAAAAGTGAGCATAGGTGGCAGATACCGAGAGTCAAAACAGGACAACTAAGATGATGGAGGTATCAGGTCTGGAGGAACAGGTGTGGTCTGCCAGCAGCCTGCGGAGCTGGCAGCGGAGTTGGACAGTGAGGAGGCTGGGGAGGACCATGGGCCAGTCCTGGAGTCTGGGGAAGGCCCCGAAGAGGGTTCTGCATCGGAGGCGGAGATGGGGCCAGGGCCATTTAGGAGTGATGTGCGGACTCCAGAGCCCCCAGAGTCAGACAGCAGAGAGGCAGAGGAACAGGAGGAGCCTGTTCCTAGTGCACACATGCGCAGAGCTGCCAGAAAGTAAGAGCAGCTAAAGCAAAAGGGATTACTCGGGAGTAAGGCCAGGAGATGATTGGCCCCTCCTATAAGGCTTAAAAGTGAAACAAAGGCACTTGGGCCTTTTTGCCGGAAAGCAACGTTGCTAACTCTGTTTCTAGTCGGTGTCTCTTGTTTGTTCCTGAACTTCGTGGGGCTTTGCCAAGTAAGGATTTATCAAAGAAGGGTATCAAAGAAGATAAAGGTTGGTGATTCTCCCGAAGGACTTCTTCTGAAGGACTTGTTTTGCAACTAATTGGGACTCAGCTGGGAATGAACGTAATTCTCAGCTGTTACAATAAAATAGGTTTATTTGGGACTAATTGTGTCTTGTAATGACTCAGTAAGCCTAGGTCACAACAACAGGTTGCACCCATCACTTCTAAGAAGCTGGCAGCAAGCCTTAAATAGATGGGGAAGATCATGGAAGCAAGATAATCAGATTTCAGGAATTTAAAGCTACAGTGGGGCAAATACAGAATCTTGGAACCGGCAATAATAATTTCCCAGCCACCTTCATACGGACTTCATTTACACAATCAGAAACATTTCTCCCTGTTTTCTCCCCACCTGAGCTGGGTTACTATTTATGAGATGAGCTACTGATAGACTCATCTTCCATCCAGACTCATCTCATGCTCACATCTCCCCTTCCCCTTCCTTTGCTCTCCACAATTTCTCACGGGTGGAGGAACTGGGGGGGGGGGGGGATTTCTTGAAGAGCATCTAAGAGGGCAGCCTTAAATACAGGTAAATCCTTGCCTAACAAACACAATTGAGCCCCCAAAATAACAGTTGTTAAGTGAGTTTCTTGCCACAGTTGTTTAGTAACACAGTTGTTAGGGGGATTTGGCTTTGCCCATTGACTTTGCTTGTTGCAAACTGCCTGGGAAGCGATCACATGATCCTGGGATATGCAACAGTCATAAGTACATGCCAGTTGCCAAGCATCCAAATTTTGGTCATCCGACTGCGAGGATACTGCAATGGTCGTAAGTGTGAAAAACGGTCAGAAGTCACTTTTTCAGTGACCTAACTACCCATATATGGGATTCATTGGATGGGGGATTTGGAGGCGTAATGGAGAAAGGGCTGGAGTTAGAAGGTCAAAGATCAGCCTGTGGCTTAAAAATGGTAGGCAACACTTAGCTTCTGAATTTGACCCACGTGAAATATCCAACTGAATTGTGAGAATCTTAGATAAGCAGAACAAACGCGAGAGAAAAACTAGAAGATTTCCCCACCCAGAATCTCAGCTTTCACTAGATGTCCCTCATAAGATTTTTAATGAAAGCTGGAAATAGAATAGGCAGGTCTATTTCTTCAGCTAGAGGGAGCAAAAGCTTGCTTCTCTGTCCCTACGATTTACACATTTCATTACCCACCTAGGGCTTGATAATATTATCAAGCTTGGTAATGAAACGTCTCCAAGAAAACAACCAAGTTCAGAAAGAACCAATGACTCTTCAGTTCAACCTTGGGCTACAGATCTCTTCTGTTTGAATCCATGAAAGGATGGATTTTTTTTCTCGTTTTCCTCCCTCCTTCATTCAAACTTGTGTCTACTTATTGCCATTTTATTATTATTAAAATTATATATTTATCATTATTCTTATACTAGCAGTTGTACATATACGCATAATTTAGTTTGATTAAAAAGCCTCAGCAGGTGGTACTATGTGATTGATCTCATTTTGAAGCTAAGCAATCTTGTAATATTTGGAAACCTGTTTAATATGTGGAAGTGGATCGGAGACTACTAGGAGATTTTAGGATTGCAGACTAGACTGAAGTTTTGAAAAAAATCTCTAAAGATAGTACTAGCAAATTGCTGCCCTATTTTTTGCCCAACCCCAACTTGAGGTTAAATTTAACTTGGAGATAGTTTTATTTTTTTTAAAACATTAAATAGGATTTATCAGGTACTTCCCAGCCTTTGAGATCCAGGTGTAGGACACAAAAACCCAAGCCCTGGTTCAAAGCACTACATCTCACCTTTGTTTCTTGCTATTTCAATGAGCTTGTTCCGAATTGTGTCGTTTGGAGTGTCAAAAGAGCAGAATGTCCCTCGTCCCCGGGCTCGGCTGACCAGATGGGGATAGCGATTCTACAAAAAAAGGGAAAAGTAAATCACAGTTTGTCATCTTCCAGTCAAGGCATGTTGGAAAAAAAAAACAACAGAAAGGAAATATAAGAGCTGTGGGTGGCACAGTGGTTAGAATGAAGTATCGCAGGCTAATTCTGCTGAATGCCAGCAGTTCGATTCTCACCGGCTCAAGGTTGACTCAACCTTCCATCCTTCCAAGATTGGTAAAATGAGGACCCAAATTGTTGGGGGCAATAGGCTGACTTATGGTAACTACATACCATATTGTCCCGGTGCCTGGAGGCCATACGGATTTGGATGGGGAGTAACAGGCTCAGACTCAACCCATCCAAGACCGAGTGGCTGTGGTTTCCGACGTCCCGATATAGTCAGTTGGTGCCATCACTGACTATTGGGGGCGAATCATTGGCCCCCACGGAGAGGATTCCCAACTTGGGCGTCCTCCTGGACTCCCGGCTGTCTTTAGAAGAGCACCTGACGGCCGTGACCAGGGGGATTTTTTATCAGGTTCGCCTGATCTGCCAGTTGCGTCCCTTTCTAGATCGGGACTCTTTACACACGGTCACTCACGCCCTCGTCACTTCCCGCCTGGACTACTGTAATGCTCTCTACATGGGGCTCCCCTTGAGGAGCACCCGGAGGCTCCAACTGGCGCAGAGTGCAGCCACGCGGGTGGTTACGGGAGCGACATGGCGTTCCCATGTGACACCTCTCCTGCGCGAGCTGCACTGGCTCCCGGTGGTCTTCTGGGTGCGCTTCAAGGTTTTGGTTACTACCTTTAGAGCGCTCCATGGCTTAGGACCTGGCTATTTACGAGACCGCCTACTGCCACCAGTGGCCTCCCACCAGCCGGTACGCTCTCATAGAGAGGGCCTCCTCCGGGTGCCGTCGACCAAACAATGTCGACTGGCGGCCCCCAGGGGGAGAGCCTTCTCTGTGGGGGCACCTACTATCTGGAATGAGCTCCTCCTGGAGATTCGGAGGATCCCAGACCTACACATCTTCTGCCGCGCTCTTAAGACCCTTTTATTTCGCCAGGCAGGCCTGGCCTGATTCCCCCTTTTTAAAAATGTTATAAATTTTAATTCGTTTTAAATTATTGGGGTTTTAATATTTTTACGGCCAAATTTATTTAATTGGATTTTAATTGGGTTTTAAATGTTATACTTGTATGTTTTATTTATGGCTGTTCACCACCCTGAGTCCTTCGGGAGGAGGGCGGTATACAAATTAAATAAACTGAAATTGAACTGAAACTGAAACTGAAGACTCTGCAATCCATTTAGAGAGTATTGTAAAGCACTGTGAAACGGTATATAAGTTTTATTGCTATTGCTGTAATTCCCAGACACTGGGCTGTTAAAAAAGGGCCTAGATGTCTCACTAGCAGAGAACATCAAAAAATCACAATTGTGACTGTGGCAGATTGTGGCAGTGCTGCAATGACGACAAATTTGCAAATACACTTGGTCTGAGGATCCTTGACATTTAAATTCCATGGGAATAACGGGACTCGGATTTTGTACACATTCTTTAAACAATCGGATTAAAAATATCATGATTCAAAAATGTTTGCCTTATCACGCACTGTTTCACTCAACCAAACAAGTAGTAGAACAGAATAACAGTTGGAAGGGACCTTGGAGGTCTTCTAGTCTAGCAGGAGACCCCATACCATTTCAGACAAATGATTGTTCAATCTCTTCTTAAAAGCCTCCAGTGATGGAGCACCCACAACTTCTGGAGGGAAGCCATTCCACTGGTTAATTATTTTAACTGTCAGGAAATGTCTCCTTATTTCTAGTTTAGTTCTATCCTTGATTGGCTTTATAGAGTTCTAGTAGCACATAGATGGCTTCTTAATATTCTCAGCTTCCAGCCATTCCTGGATCCATTGACTCCGCTTACTATTGGCTTCAACTTTAACTGTAGGTACGCAAGAAATAGAGAAGAGTCTGGTTCTTCTAGCCAGAGATGCCCAGCAATAGTAAATCCATTGTTGGGCACCAGAGATCCCCTACACCGAAGAGATCTTGCCCGCCTCTTTTAATATTTAAGTATAAAAACCCGGTTTGCTCTGCATCCAACAAACTGTCCAAATCTGTTACTTTGCAAGAAAAATAATGGAAGATAATAGCAGAGTTTGCACCCGTAATTAGCCTGCAATACATTGAATCACAGACTAAAAAGACAGGGATACCCAATAAGGCAAATCGTGAACAAAGTAATTGAAGTTGTTTAGCTAGCAGACTTAGGCTATAAAACAGGGGACACATATTCGTTTTTTTAAAAAAAACCTAACAGATTAAGAGAGTTGGAAGGGACCTTGTAGGTCATCTAGTCCAACCCCTGGCCCAAGCAGGAGACCCTACAGCATTTCTGACAGATGGCAGTCCAGTCTCTTCTTGAAAGCCTCCATTGATGAAGCTCCCACAACTTCTGAAGGCAACTTCTGTTCCATTGGTTTGTTGTCACTGTCAGAAAATTTATCCTTATTTCCATGTTAAATCTCTCCTTGTTCAGTTTCCATCCATTATTCCTTGTCTGGCCTATATGTGCTTTGGAAAATAGCTTCACTCCTTCCTTTCTATGGCAGCCCCTCAAATATTGGAATACTGCTATCATGTCTCCCCTGAACTGATGAAGTAGCATGGTAGCCAAAAACAGAAGCACATTCCAGGCATATCTCTCTCAAGGCTGTCTCCCAGGGTTATCCACAGCGGCCGGAGGGGAGGGATCTCTACAACCTACGAAATTGCTCCATTGTGAATGTGACTCATGACACACCCTGGGGGGAGTGGGGAAACAGGGTCATGATTGGGGCGTAAATTATGTGGGGTCAGAGTTGGCTTCACTTGGAATGTGCCGACATGAAGCTCCTAATAAATAACAGGATTTCTTTTGAAGTTTTGCTCAAGGTTCATGATTTAATTAGGGCATTTAACACTTACCTGTAATTCCAGCAGCCCCATCAACAGGACCTTCCCAGCATGGGTGACGTTGCTCAGAAGATCCTCCCTTTTTATGACATTAATGACCTCCGCTAGCAGAAGGTTCTTGGAAGGGTCCCCAAGCCACGTGTTAAAAATCCTATATGGCTGCAGGGTAGACAATCCAAAAGAGATAAAAGAAGAAGAAAAAGGAAAAATTAACCCCTTTTTTTTTGCTTTGACATACAGATAGTCCTGAGTTACAACCATTCATACTGTGACCATTACAATGGCAGTGAAAGAGTGACTTATGACGAGTCCTCGCACTTCACAGTACCCTCGCCGTCACAGGATCGAAATTTTGGGTGCCTGGCAACCAGCATGTATTTATGATGGTTACTGCATCCCAAGTCATGTGATTGCCATGTGCGACGTTTGCAGGGGGTATAATAATAATAATAATAATAATAATAATAATAATAATAATAATAATAACAACAACAACAAGTTGGAAGGGGCCTTGGAGGTCATCTAGTCCAACCCCCTGCTCACGCAGGAGACCTGTACTAGGGATTCGAACTGCCAAACTGCTGACCTTTCTGATTGACAAGCTCAGCATCTTAGCCACCTAGCCAAGTTTCTGACGTCCAAAGTCAATGGAGGAAGCTGGGTTTGCTAAATGGCTGTGTGGTTTGTTTAATGACCACAGCAAAAAAAAAAAAAGGTCTTAAAATTGGCCATGCCTCTCTTAGCAAGTTCTGGCTGCAATTGTGGTCCCAAGTCAAGGACTACTTATATGCATCATGATAGCAATGCAGACTCTACGGGAGTCTACGACAACTTGCCGCGGGACAATTCAATGCTGTATTAATCGTTTCATTTAGGTACTTTTATCAGTGGTGTCCACGTTTTTGATGAAATTATTGTTAACTCCTGTATTTCTGGATTGACTTTCTTCATTTTATTATTATTGGCCATGGTTCCGTTGAAATTTAACAGATTAACTTTTATAACATCACATTCAAAACTGGAGGGTTTCAAAGGAATTTAACAGATTAACAGAGGTGGAAGGGACCTTGTAGGTCATCTAACCCACCCCCACCCAAGCAGCAGACCCTACACCATTTCTGACAGATGGCAGTCCACTCTTCTTGAAAGCTTCCAGTGATGAAGCTCCCATAACTTCTGAAGGCAACTATTCCATGGGTTGATTGTTCTCACTGTCAGAAAATTTCTCCTTATTTCCAGGTTGAATTTCTCCTTGTTCAGTTTCCATCCATTATTCCTTGTCTGGCCTTTGAGTGCTTTGGATAATAGGTTGATCCCCCTCCTCTTTGGAGCAGCCCCTCAAATATTGGAAGACTGCTATCGTGTCTCCCCTGGTCCTTCTCTTCACTAAACTAGCCATGCCCAGTTCCTGCAACTGTTCATCTTATGTTTTAGCCTCCAGTCCCCTCATCATCCTGGTTGCTCTGCTCTGCACTCTTTCTAGAATCTCAACATCTTTTTTACAGCGTGGTGACCAAAACTGGATGCAGTACTGTAGGTGTTACAGTCTTAATTTAATCTTTGTATTTGTTGAATTGTCCCGCAATGAGTTGTTCTGCAGCAGGTGGGGGCTTGCAATGAGTTGGCCAATGATAATTGTCCCATTTGGCTTACAACTCCCAGAATTCCTCAGCCAGCATTTGGGAGTTGGAAGTCCAGAGGTCTTATGAAGTGACCAAGGTTGAGAAACAGTGGCTTAAAAAACTCTTCAAAACAGAAACTTACTGCATTTGCCCGGAATTCCTCCTTGTGGAAAAACCCTCCGGTCATCATCTTCTTGCTGAAACTCAGGACGTCCGCTGGATCTTCGAGCCCCCAGTGTTCGTGGGCCCAGAATTTGCCAGTACAGCCACCTCCTGTTTGCACCTCGTCTATCAAGAAACCGCAGCCATGCTGTTGAGAAAGCACACCTGGATTTTAGTCCCTTTTAAGAAAAGAGTTGGGAACAACTTAAGAAGGAGGCGAAATTAGCTTTGCTTGCTTTCTTTTAAAGTGGGGGGGGGGGGGCTCCAAATTTGGCAACTTTTAAGACTTGTGGACTTCAACTCCCAGAATTCCCTAACCAGCATGGCTGGCTGAAGAATCCTGGGAGCTGAAGTCTATCACAGTTTGTTGCAAAAATCAAATCCAGAAAGCACACACAGATAACTGATTCAGCAGGATTCATTAACTTCTCTTTACATACATAATAACATGTACAATACCAACAGCAGATTCTTCCAACGTGGTAGAGAGTACAAGCAAAACATAAGCAGAGGAGAGAACAGTTTCAGTTCAGAGTTCAGAACAGACTAGTTTCAGTTCTCAGCACAGCACTCAGAGCTACAGAGCCACGCCCAGGTTCCTTCCTGTCTCAGCTCCTATTGGCTGACCTTGTTACTAAGCCCTATTCATTGGCTGACCTTGTTTAGCATGTCTCTATTCCATATTCTGACAAAGTCTACAAGTCTTAAAAGTTGCCAAGTTTGGAGACCCCTGCTATAAAGAATACACGAGCAGATAATTGTCAGAAATAGAGATTTAAGGATCTGAAGAGACCAGTTGACCTACCGGTCTCAGTGTGCAACCTTAGGAAAGTCATCCCACACCTTCGCTAAGCCCTGTTTTGTATTAATTTGTTTAGATCGGGCAGCAGATTAATTCATTTAATTCAGTTTATTGGCCGCTCATCTTAAACCAAATCCTGGGCAGCTCACAACTAAAAGTTAAGCCAGATTTCTGCAAATAGAGCCGCCTTCGAAATGTTTGGATTTACAGAATTCCCCTGGCCAGAAACCATAGTTGACGGTTGGAAAGCAGGAAATCGCTCTGGCTATGTAAGGTTCCATTATGCCACAAACTTGTGACCAAGTTTTGGGTGGTTCATTGTGCAAGCTGTTCCCAACATATAAAATAAAACACATATTCTATCAGATCCAGATCAGGGCCTAAGACAGGTGTCAGCAACCTGCAGCTCTGGAGCCGCATGTGGCTCTTTGGGCCCTCTGCTGTGGCTCCCTGTCAGGTGATCCCACCATTGGCTGGCCCTGCCCTCACCTTCCCCTCCCAGTCACTCCTCGCCTGGCCTGAGAAGGTAAGGGCGATGGCAAGGGATGGAGAAGCGGCCAGAGCAGAGACAGAGAGATACAGAGAGAGGGGGAGAGAGAGGGAGAAAGTGGGGGAAGGGAGGGAAGGAGGGAGAAAGAGAGAGATGTCAAAAGGGTTTTGTGGTTCCCGGTGTTTTTTAAAAACCGGTTCTCTGTCCTAATGCCCGGCTGGGTAGGCGTGGTTGGGGGGGATTATGTGACTGGAGGAAGTGAGTGACATCAAGTTGGCCACACCCACCCAGGTTTTGTGGCTCCTGGTGTTTTCTTTTCTGTGGGAAATGGGTCCAAATGGCTCTTCGAGTGTCTTCGAGTGCAGACTCCTCAGAGGCAACAATTGGAAATTAGTGGGGGGAAAGTTTTCACCTCCCAAATCTATTCACTTCTCATCTGAACTGTACAATCTTACAGGGGAAAAAAAAGACCAAAAAAAGCCTTAAATAACAAGCCCAGCAGGATCCTGTGGAATCTGAAATTACCAAGACATCAGATTCTTGCTTCTGATGCCTAAATAGAGATATTATGTTTTGATACAGAATAGCATGGTGGAATGTAGTATGTCTATAGTTACACAGACAGTTCCTTGAGCCTGGCAAGATTCTGTCTGAAGGCAAACTACAATAAAGGAACTATTCAGAAGTAACTACATACCGTATTTTCCCGTGTATAAGATGATACTTTTTCTTTAAAAATATTTAAAGAAATAAATTTTAAATACATTTTTTAGAAATTTTATCTAAAAATTGAGTGGCGTCTTATACGCAGGGGCCTGAAAGGAGAACCACGGTTGCGAAGCTGCCAATACCTTATCTCTGCAAACTAGCCTCACAAGTGAAACTTCAGATTGTTTAAAATACTGATTTCTGAATTTTGGGTAAGAAAAGTGTGGGGGGTTGTATTCAATACATGGGGGCCTCTTATAGACAAAAAAATATGGTATAAGACTTGCCACTCAAGCAACTATTGGCGTAACTATAGATCTACTACTCTGTGAACTGCTAGGCAGGGGCTGTCTTAGCTCTTTTCCTGCCTACCGGATATGCCAAGCTCCTTTGCCCTCTGGGAGGCAGCCCCTCCCTCCTGGGAATCCAGAGTACATTCCATGACAATTGGAACTAAATGCAGATGTTCAATTACGTATGACTCCTATTGGGTTTTCCCAGATCAGCTTGGAAGCTACTACTCGGAGATTAGATTGGCTTATTGCTCAGGAGACAAATCTTATGTCAGGATTCCGATGAATGCCCTAATTAAATCATGACTCTAGAGCCAAGCTTCAAAAGAAATCCAGTTATTTATTAGGAGCTTCATGTCTGCACGTTCCCAAGTGAAGCCAGCTCTAACCCTAAGTAATTTACGCTTCTAATGGGAGCAATTTTAGAGGTCACTCCCCTTCGGCTGCTGTAGGTAACCCTAGGAAACAGCCTTGAGAGAGATAAGCATGGAATGTGCATCTGTCTTTGGCTGCTGTGCCATTTTGCCGGTTTCCCATCCCCCCTGGCCTACGGCAACTTGAGAGCAGGCCAGGGATGCTTTGCGCGTTGACATCTTATGCTTAGAAAACATTCTTTTTTATGTCAAAGCTCACCTTTCTTGCGATGTTTCTCAATTTCCTAAAAAAGTCATCCGATGCGTGATTGTCCCCGCCTTCGGACTGAATGGGCTCCACAATGATTCCTGCAACAACTTTATTCTTTTTCCTGTATTTAACAATCAAATCTTCCACCTGCATGATAGAACACAGCGAGATTTCGTTTTTAAAGAAACAAATCACTAATATGCGTTTTATCTTGTTCCGATTCATTGTGATAATTTATGAAATTCCAGGAAGCAATCAAGAAGAATTGGTGATGCTTCTGCTCCATTGAATAACCTTCTCTAAAGAAACCACCAGATGAATGCAATTTTTTTCTATCTGGGATAGCAATTATGGCAGTTGAGATCCCACACATCTGGATAGGATCCAAGGTTGGAGAAAGATGACCCATGAGCCAATTTGTTCGTAAAATCTGCTAAAACCTGGTGTTAAATAAAAGAACCTCATTGAAGGCATAACCTGCCAGTTAAAGTTAATGATATAACATGAAATAAATTAAATAAATTTAATTTCTTTCAATTAATTCAACTGTTGAAACAGTCCTTTCAACAGTTCCAAGAAGGTCCTACACCTATTTCCACCACTCAGGTGGCCCCGATGACACAGATAAACCTCCAGATGATCTTAAAAGACCTGCTAAAAGGATGCCAATGACCAGCTGTCTGCAAGGAGTATAAACCCTTCCATTCCCCACAATCCCTGTCGGAGCTGAAGAAGCTTCTTGGATGAGAAGCGAAACGTCTTCAAAAGAAAAAAACAAGGAAGTCCAGTTGCCTCCTGAAAAAGCAACTTCGGGACAACCAGGATCTAGATAGACATGAGGCTGATTAAAGTTAACTTGGTTTGCTGAGGCCTGAACTACCGTATTTTTCGGAGTATAAGACGCAGCTTAGTTTTGGGGGAGGAAAATAGGGGGAGGGGGGAATCTGGCTACAGTCCTTAGTCTGGTCAGCTTCAGCACATTAGTTTGCTGGTTTTTTATCCCCCTGCTTGTGGGATAAAAAAAACAGCTTCTAAGGCACAGCTGAGAGGGAGCAGCAATTAGAAAAGCAGGCAAAGCAAAAAGGGGGTGGGGAGGAAGATCGCTTCACTTGGCTAGCGCCTAGTTAGGGCTGAAAAAAAGCTTCTAAAGAATAGCTGAGATTCGGAGCAAAGCATGGAGATCACTTTACTTGCTAGTGCCTGGTTAAAGCATAGCGGAGAGTGGAGGGAGCAGGCAAAGCTGGGAAGATCGCTTCACTCGTTAGCACCTCATTAGCGCCTCCTTAGGGCTGAAAAAAAGCTTCGAAAAAGCTACATTCGGAGTGTAAGACGCACCCAAATTTTCAGCCTCTTTTAGGGGGGAAAAAGGTGCATCTTATACTCCAAAAAATACGGTAAATCAAGATAAAGATGTTTTGTCTCTTCCAGGAAAGACAAAGGCTGGGTGTCCCTTGAGGTCCTTCTCCTCCATCTTATGCTTGATCTTTCTGTGCTGGGTTAATTGAGCAAAACAAACTCGCTTTCCGTTAGACAACCGCTGTTGCCCGAGGCACCTTCTGCACTCGGAAGATGGGCTTGTCCTCACCTCCTCTAAGCAGCGCGCTTCCTCCTGCTCGTTTTCTCGCACAAAGTCTTCCAAAGGGTACTGCAGCCTTGGGAAGGGAGCGATGGGCCAGTCGAAGGACGGGATGTCCAGCTTGTGAATGGCCTTGGAGTGCGTAGTGGCCAAGCAGCCTTAAACAAAGAAAAAACAAGACCATGACAACCAGAGGAAGCCTTCAAAGATAAGCACCTCGTCATGGCCAGATAAACATCCTGCAGAAAAATGTTTGCTTGACTGGATGGAAAATTCCTTTCACTCAACTCAAACCTTGGTTTCTTTTTATTTTATTTATTTATAAAAAGTTTTTTATTTAATAAACATTAAAAACATTGGATATGGTGTGACCACCTTGGTCTTATCATATCCATATGTATTTTTTTCCATAACAACAAATATTTAATGTATATTGCTACTTTGTTCTTATATACATATCTGTTCTGTCCCCGTCCTCCACACGCACAAACCCACACAGACAGTCGAGGGTTAAATAATTGGCACACACAAACGTTCCGTTATCAAAGGCTTGGCAGCACTACGGAACCGGCTGCCAAGTTCTTTACTATAACAAGAAGGGGGATGTTCCTCCACCAGATAACAAATGCAATACACACCGGCTGGGAAAAAACAGTCCAATTCACAATCCTTCAGCAGACTGAGGCTTTGCACCAAAGGAACTTGCAAGAATTAACTTTGTCCGTCACAGAATCTAAACGGCCACCCCACTCCTTTATATAGCCTGTGGGGTGTGGTCCAGTGACTCAGCTTAATCCCTGGCACGCCTCCTCATCTGCTGTGATCGTTTAGCACGCCGACACTGACGTGGGTCCAGCTACAACTTGTCTCCCTCATCATTCTCCGACCGATTGGAGACACCTGACTCCTGGCCAATCTCCTCTCCTTCGGCCGACACCTGAGGAATTGTCAGAGAGGAGGGGCCGGGGGAGGGAGGCCTGGCCGGCTCCCCTCCTTCATGTTCGGAGCCTTCTTCCTCGGCTCGGGGGTCGGAGCCACAACAATATCCCTTGTCCTCATTTACATATTTGTCCAGATATTATCCAGTATTAATTCTATGAACCCTAAATCTTTTTTGTTCCAACTCCTTTTCTCCTTACCAACCATTGGTATACTTTATTCCAGATTTTATAGTATTCTGTCTCCTTGTTTTTGAGTTCTAGTGCCAGCCTGTCCATTTCTGCACATGTCAAAATCTTTTTATTATTTCTTCTTCCGGGGGGAATTCTTCCTTTTTCCAGTATTGTGCATAAACCAACCTTGCTGCTGTTATCACATGCAGCATTAAGTTTATCAATTCTTTGCTATATTTCTCTTTTGTAATTCCTAATAGGAATAATTCTGGTTTTAGGTCAACATTTTGTTCTAGTATCTCCTCCAGCCATGCCTTAATCTGGCGCCAGAACTCCCTGGCTTTTTTTTACATAACCACCACATGTGATAGAAAGATCCTGGCATTAAATTACATTTCCAATATTGTGGTGATAAGTTCCTGTTCATTTTCGCTAATCTTGTGGAACTCAAACCTTACTTTCTGAAGTTGGATGATAGAAGCTGCAGATCTATCTCCTTTCTGTGGCAAAATTTCTCTGGCAGGCTTCTCTGTCATTATTTATTTATTGGTTCAATTTATATGCCGCCCTTCTCCAGAGACTCAGGGCGGCTTACAATGCGTTAAGCAATGGTCTTCATACTTCTGTATATACCTGCTTAGTAGGGCTTTCGGCCTCCCCTAAGTGCTAATTATGTCAATTATCCCTGATGCCTGCACACAGCATCGTGGATCTGTCAAGTTCAAAGCGTGATTTTTTCTGTCATAGCCGTTGCCGCTTTTCAGCTTGCCACAAACTCCGGGATGGGGGAGGGGAAGCCACCTTTGGAATGCCAGTTCCAGGCAGCAACAAAGAAACGGTCCCGTAAGAACCAAGGTCATCTAACCCAGGGGTGTCAAACTCGATTTCATTGAGGGCCGCATCAGGGCTCTGTTTGAGTTCGGGGGGGGGGGGGCTGAGTGGCCGTGGCTAGCTCGACATTCTGCAGCCCTCTGCCAGAGCACGGCCCATCTGGGCTCCATTTTTGGCTGGGACGGCCTCCTGCAGACCTCTGCAAACCGGAGCCTCTGAGGCAGTGGTGAAATCCAAATTCTTTTACTACCAGTTCTGTGGGCGTGGCTTGGTGGGCATGTCAGGAGAAGGATACTGCAAAATCTCCATTCCCACCCCACTCCAGTGGAAGGATACTGCAAAATTCCCATTCCCTCCCCACTCTGGGGCCAGCCAGAGGTGGTATTTGCTGGTTCTCCAAACTGCTCAAAATTTCTGCTACTGGTTCTCCAGTACCTGTCAGAACCTGATGGATTTCACCCGTGCTCTGAGGGCTGCGCATGGCCTTCCTGTTTTCGCTGGCAGAGACAGCACAGGCCTGTCCTTCGCTGTTTCCAGGGTGGCCCCACGTGGGTCAGATCCAGCCCATGGACCTTGAGTTTTACACCCCTGATCTAACCAGATGTTCAGTAAAGTCTCGGACAATTTCCATAACAGTATTTATTTGGACAATGTGACCTGCCCAAATTGGGGGTGGGGAGGAGATTCAATTCTTTAATTCTGTGAAAACCCGCGGGAATTAAACAGAGTTGGTTTTGCTTTCAATCAGTGCCAAAATGATGTACTCAATAAAGTTTTGCATTAAGAGATCGGATTGTCTCATCAGTGCTGGCTCGGTTGGGATGAAACCCTTGAAATATTAGTCCTTATCTGACATCGTCTTGATGGCCTGTAATCAATCAAGCCATCTCATTGATCTTCTAAGCTTGTATTTAATACTACTTCCAACAACAAACAAACAAACAATAACTCTTTCTTACCCATGGTTCTCCCATGAAATGCACCCATAAAGGAAAGCATGCTGTATTCCGGGCAACCTGGGGGCTGAAATGCAAAGAGAAAATTAATGCTTATTCATTAATCATTCATTATTCATTATTCATTAATAAGCAATCAGTTTCCTGATTGCTTATTTTGTTCCCTATGACTATCATTATGTGTTGTACCTTATGATTCTTGACGAACATATCTTTTCTGTTATGTACACTGAGAGCATATGCACCAAAGACAAATTCCTTGTGTGTCCAATCACACTTAGCCAATAAAAAATTCTATTCTATTGTATTCTCTGTTCTGTTAATTAAAATTTCAAATTGAGCCACTAGGGGGCAGCCTCTTCCCCACAGCAAGGCTAACTGGAATGACCAACTGAATGATCAAACCCATTCAGATGGAGGATAACTTATTTTTATATTTTTCCAATTCTGCTGTGTTATTAGGAGAAAGCTTTCCTCTATTATGAATATTAAAACAGAGGGCTGGCATTCAAACCCAAGCAAAGCAGATTTCAAAAACCAAGCGAAAAGTTATCCCTCAAGATGCAGTCTTATTTCACTCTTCTTCAAGCGTTGTCTTCACAGACACCATTCTGGGTTAGGCGAGGAGTGGTTGGCCAAAAGTCAACCAGAGGACTTTATGGCTGACCAAAAGAGGAGAGGTAGACCTCCCTAGTCCTAGGTTGACCTTGATCATTAGCCCCTTTGATGCCACTAACGACTTAGGTAAGAAAAATCCAATGTACAGGTACAGATTTTGGTGGCAGCCAAAAAAGCCAATGCAATCCTAAATTGCATTAACGGAGGGATACAATCAAGATCAAGAGAGGTACTAATACCACTCTATAAAGCCTTAATAAGACCATGCCTAGAATACTGCATCCAATTTTGGTCACCACAATATAAAAAAAGATGTTGAGATCAGTGGTGGAATTCCAATTATTTACTACCGGTTCTGTGGGCCTGGCAGGGGAAGGATACTGCAAAATCTTCATTCCCTCTCCACTCTGGGGAGAAGGATATTGCAAAATCCCCATTCCCACCCCACTCCAGGGGAAGGATACTGCAAAATCCCCATTCCCACCCCACTCTGGGGCCAGCCAGAGGTGGTATTTTCCGGTTCTCCGAACTACTCAAAATTTCCACTACCAGTTCTCCAGAACCTGTCAGAACCTGCTGAATAGCACCCCTGGTTGAGATTCTAGAAAAAGTGCAGAGAATATCAATAAAAATGATTAGGGGATTGGAGGATAAAACACATGAAGAGTTGAAGAACTTGGGTCTGGTCTGGTGAAAAGAAGGACTAGGGGTGACACAATAGCAGTGTTCCAATATTTGAGGAGCTGCCATAAAGAAGAGGAGGACAACCTATTCTCCAGACACCAGAAGGGCAGGACAATAAGCAATGTATGGGAATTAATCAAGGAGAGAAGCAACCAAGAAGTAAGGAGAAATTTCCTGACAGTGGAACAGCTTTTGCCTTCAGAAGTTGTGGGTGCTCCATCACTAGAGGTTTTTAAAAAGAGATTGGGCACCCTTTGTCTGGAATGGTATTGAGTCTCTAATGCTTGAACAGGGGGTTGGACTAGAAGACCTCCAAGGTCCCTTCCAACTCTTGCTATTCTAGTTTCAGTCATTTAGAATGCTTTCTGTTAAAAGAAGCTGTTGTCTCCACGGGAAGTGACTGGGCTGCCCGCTGGCCTTCATATCTGGGTCACCGCATCACATCCCAATTTTGGAGACAGCATCCCTGCCTGCCCAGAGTGCTCGACTCTTCCTGAAAACATCTCTGATTTTCAACTATAAAATAAACAACTCATCCACCCTCTTGTTTTCTAGCGGTCCAAACCTTATTGTGGACATTGTCTAGCTTTTAAGAACATAAACTATGGAAATAAAACAAGAAAACCAAGATAAGAAAATGAAACAAAGGGTCAATCATAATAGTAGATAAGCCAACTCATTGCAGCTTTCTCTGGTTAGATAAGCCACACTCCTCTAAAGTGTGGCTTATCTAAAGGAGTGTTATAGTTTCAGTGGAAGGAGCATCACATAAAGCTAGAAATAAATAAAAAGGGGAACCATTTTTATGAGAAAAGACTGGTTTGAAAATGTATTGCTGATTAGGTCAGGGGTCTCCAACCTTGGCAACTTTGTGACTTGTGGACTATCAACTCCCAGAATACCTCAGCCAATGCATGCAAACGGGCCATTTCCAGCCTCCAGAGTGTTTCCAGAGGGGTGGGGAAGGCTGTTTTCACGCTCCCCAGGGTCCTAGAAAGCCTCTGGAGCCTAGGGAGAGCGAAAAATGGGCCTTCCCCAACCCTCTCCCCCCCCCCCCGCCCCCTGGAGGCCCTCCAGAGGCCGGAAACAGCTTGTTTCCTGACTTCCAGTGGGCCCGGAAGGCCCGAAAATCAGAGCTGGAGCTGAGCTGGGGCAATGCTTGTGTGCCCACCAATATGACTCCACCTGCCACGGGAATAAGGAATGGAATGGAATGGAATGGAATGGAATGGAATGGAATGGAATGGAACGGAATGGAATAGGAATGGGAGAGAATAGAATCAGGAATGAATGGCATGGCATGGCATGGCATGGCATGGCATGGCATGGCATGGCATGGCATAGAATAGAATCAGGAATACAATAGAATCAGGAATACAATAGAAAATAGA
>WNWU01000025.1:13924429-13971140 GCA_012654045.1 Ptyas mucosa | reverse complement strand
AGAATAGAATAGAATAGAATAGAATAGAATAGAATAGAATAGAATAGCACATTACTTGCATAAACACAAAAAAACAGAGCAGTGGTATTTACTATCAGTTTGCAAAACTGATTTAAAGGATTATGAAACGGACTACATCAGATGCTATGAGGAAAGTTGTGAAAGAGAGAACGGGCAAAGTCTCAAAAGAATGACGTAAGGAAAGGGTTTGTTGGGATTTTAAAAAAGGGTTGATTTTAATTTTAAAGGGATATCCAGTCCACAGGAACGTAGGAGTGAGGGTTGGAATACAGAAATGTTTGTAATCAGGAAATTAGAGTAAAAACAACAGAAGATGGCAAGTGTTGTGCTGACTGCTTGCTCAGTACACCTTGTCCTTTTAGTCGCCAGTCCTCTGATGTTGCAACGTGTGTGGCCCGTGCTCACATTCTAATTTCAACACAGATAGTTCTCAACTTACGACCACAATTGAGTTTCCAAAATTTATGTCGCTAAGCGAGAAATTTGTTTAAGTGAGTTTTGCCCCATTTTACAACTTTTCTTGGCACATTTGAATCACTGCAGTTGTTCAAACAGGAACACGGTTGTTAAGTGAACCTGGCTTCCCCACTGACGTGGCTTGTCAGGAGGTCACAAAAGGGGATCACGTGACCCCAGGACACTGCAACCGTCATAACTGTGAGTCAGTTGTCTTTCCCCTTTTCCTTTCCCCTTCACTGTCACCTTATTTGCTTCTGTATTTTGTATTTTATAATACTTTATAACTGAATAAAAAATGTATTTACTAAGTTGTCAAGTATCTGACATCAGGGGGATGCTGCAACGGTCATAAGTGTGAAAAATGGTCACAAGTCACTTTTTTCGGTGCCGTCGTAACTTCAAACGTAACTTCTCTAAGTTGAGGACTAGCTCTAGGTCTTACGCTGTCTTACTGGGCAGGTGAACACTGAAGCAAAGATCCAGAATGTAGATCTGTCATGGCTCTTTGTTCTGCTGAATGAAGGAATGTGCCTTACCTGGTTAATCATGCAGGTCTCCAATTCTTCTTTGGTAACTCTGTTGTCTCCTCTTTCTTTGTTCTGGAAAAGAAAGGTTTCCCATCATCTTCCCAGTCAAGAGTTGCCTTCCAACCAGGGATGGGTTCTAAAATTTTTTACTACCGGTTCTGTGGGCAGGCTTATTTTGTGGGTGTGGCTTGGTGGGGGATTTGTAACTGGGTGGGCATGGCCAACTTTTTTTTTTTATTATTATTATTATTATTATTATTATTATTATTATTATTATTAGTTATATTTATATGCCGCCCTTCTCCGGAGACTCAGGGCGGCTTACAATGCGTTAAGCAATAGCCTTCATACTTTTTTGTATATTATACAAAGTCAGCTTATTGCCCCCACAAACTGGGTCCTCATTTTACCCACCTTAGAAAAGATGGAAGGCTGAGTCAACCTTGAGCCTGGTGAGATTAGAACTCGCAATAATTGCAGGCAGCTGGATGTTAAATGCTGCCTTAATAGGAGGCATTAGCCTGCTACGTCACTCAGGCTCCTTTTAAAAGCCTGAGAGGTTTTCTGCAACCTTAAGAGGTTGCAGAAAAAAAAAATGATTTTAAAAGCCTCTGACGATCAGGCAACTCAGCTGGGATTGTCAGGGGCTTTTAAAGGCATTTTTTTTTCCGGCTGAAGAGGTTGTAGAAAAAATGCTTTTAAAAGTAAAAAGCCTTGGTAGTACAGTGGTCTAAAGCACCCTGTTATTAACACCAGCTGCCTGCAATTATTGCAGGTTCGAATCTCACCAGGCTCAAGGTTGACTCAGCCTTCCATCCTTTCTAAGGTAGGTAAATTGAGGACCCAGTTTGTGGGGGCAATAAGCTGACTTTGTATAAATATACAAAAGTATGAAGGCTATTGCTTAGCGCATTGTAAGCCGCCCTGAGTCTCCGGAGAAGGGCGGCATATAAATCAAATTAAAAAAAAAAAGCCTCTGATGAGGTGGGCGGGGTAAGCGAGTGGCAAATGGGCTGGGGACCGGTTCGGGGGCGTGGCCAGCCAATGTTATTACCTGTTCTCCAAACTACTACAAATTTTTACTACCGGTTCTTGCGAATCGATATGAACAGGGAGCAACCCAACAATGCTTCCAACCCATCTACATGGATGTCAATGGCTGTGGCATTCAAGGGTTCCCCAATGGCAATGCCCTCAGGAGAACAGGAACTAGAGTAGGGGTGTCAAACACAAGGCCTGCGGTGTTGTGGCCCGCCAGCAGCCAGCGGATCTGGCAGCAGATTCATACAGTGAGGAGGTTGGGGAGGAACATGGGCCATGGAAACTGGGGAAGGCTCTGATGAGGACTCTGCGTCGGAGGCAGAGAGAGGGCCAGGGCCATATGCCGGTTATCAGCTGCCTTTGGAGTCAGACATCAGTGAGGCAAACAAACAGCTGGAGCCTGTTCCCAGTGTGCGCGTGCACAGAATTGCCAGACGAAGGGAAGAGCTAAAGGACAAGGGTCGACTTGGGAGTAAGGCCACAGGTGGACGATGAAGGGCCCCTCCCAGAGGGAGTAAAAGAGGAGCGAAAGGGGAGTGGAGTTTGCAGGAGACAATTAGTTCATATCTTTCAGATATCTTCTGAAAGATATCGGCCTGGCCATTCTCCGAGCCTGATAAAGGTCGGTAATCGTGAACGATCTCGAAAGACTGTGGGAGAGGAAAGACTTTGCTGGAGAGGAATTCACTGTAAATTAAATAAAAGGGGTTTATCGGGACGAGGACTCGGCTTCGTGCTGCTGGGGAAGCTTAGGTCAGACTATATGGGCCGGATCCGGCCCACAATGTGGTAGGATCCAGCCTGGTGGGCTGTCCTGGAAAATGTAAGGAGCCAGCTGCTTCAGCCCAAGTCTGGAAAAGCCAGATCATCTCAACCCTCCTCACATGGGATTTTTATGACTATTCTCTCCTTGGCATCAATTTTGAGGGCTTCTTCTATTGACTTTCTCTGGAACCTTCTTTGAAATGAGATCCTTTTAATTCTGGAATGGAGACATTTCTTTTCCTTTGGGGCAAGATCTCATCTTAAAGTGACGGAACTCTAAATGAGGCTTAGCAGGGCTCCAATTCAGATATGGGGGAAACAAGAATTCTCCCCATATTTTTTCACCTTCTTTTCCCTTGTCTGCTCAGCGGATCAGTCAAACCAGATTAAGTCAACAAACTGATCGCTGATGAAAGGTTTAATGTGCTGATTCACTGTCAGGCACAAAGGATCAGGAACATACATTAAGTTGAAGCACAGAAGATTTAGTGAAGCCTATACACAAGAATTTAGTTAGTGGTGGAATTCTATTTTTTTTACTACCGATTTGGTGGGCGTAGCTTGGTGGGCGTGATGTGGCTTGGTGGGCATGGCAGGGGAAGGATACTGCAAAATCCCCATTCCCACCCCACTCCTGGGGGAAGGATATTGCAAAATCTCCATTCCCACCCCACTCTGGGACCAGTCAGAGGTGATATTTGCCGGTTCTCTGAACTACTCAAAATTTCCGCTACCGGTTCTCCAGAACCTGCTGAATAGCACCCCTGTAATTAGTCAATTAATGGTCAGAACTAAATTGGTGCTACACATGTTTCTCGGAAAATAAGACCCTGTCTTGTATTTTTTTTGCCGCCAAAAAAGGCACAAGGTCTTATTTTGGGGGTGGGGGGCGATGTCGTCCACTGACTCATCTCACTTGTGCATGTCAACCCACAGCTTCCTTTTCGCTGTCAGAGGCCTTCAGGAACTTCTTCTGTGGCCGTCAAGGCTTTCCTAAAGGCCTCTGCAGCCGATAACAGAGTTCCTATAGATCTGAAGCTCTGTTATTGGCTATAGAGGCCTTCAGGAAAGCCTCGCCGGCTGCAGAAGAAATGGGCCGCCAAGGCAGGTGTCGGGGTATGCGAGGACTGGCTGCAACTGTCCAAAGATAAGTAATAGGGCAGCTCCAACCCCCCCCATCCCCACCCTAGCTTAAGTTTTACCCGTGCACCCTTAATTAAGGCTTATTTTTTTGGGAGGTAGGGTTTATATTGGGAGCATGTATAAAAATGAAGCTAGGAGTTACTTTCGAGGTACGTTGTATTTTCAAGAAAACACGGTAGATACGGGTCAAAAAAATTCTACAGGGGGCGGACTTGGATCATTTGTGGCAACTCAACGACTCTATGCTGATGACATGTTTAACTCCACCCTCCTGCTCTGCCTGTTCTCCTACATTGACACAAAGATTTTGAAATTAAACTGAGCCCCCCTCACTCCAGGGGTGAAATGCTCCCGGTTCGGACCGGATCGCCCGATCCGGTAGCGATGGCGGCAGGTGGTTCGGAGAACCGGTAGCAAAAATCCGTGTGCTCCGCCCCCATGCCCAGCTGAGCCGCGCGATTATCAGAGGCTGTTTCTTTTACTTTGAAAAGCATTTTTTCTACAACCTCTTCAGCCAAAAAAATGCTTTTAAAAGTAAAAAAAAAGCGTCTGATGATCGCACGGCTCAGATGGGATCGTCAGAGGCTTCTGAAAGCATTTTTTACCGCAACCTCTTCAGCCGAAGAGGTTGTAGAAAAAAAAATGCCTTTAAAAGCCTCTGACGATCCCAGCTGAGTTGCCTGATCATCAGAGGCTTTTAAAAGCATTTTTTTCTGCAACCTCTTCACCCGAAGAGTTTGTAGAAAAAATGCTTTTAAAAGTTAAAAAAAAAAAAGTTGGCCACGCCCACCCAGTCACATTACCCCCCCCCCCACCAAGCCACACCCACAGAACAGGTAGTAACAAATTTTAGATTTCGCCCCTACCTCACTCCCTTATCCCGCTTTGAGCAAAGACCACCCTCCCTGTTTTCCTCAGCATCTGGAGCTACAAAAGCATCCATACAGCTTTTACTCACTCTGTACCACATAAATATGGTTTTAAAGGCATTTTCATTGGAGCAAGATCCACAGGACATGGTTATTACTTGAGAGAGGCCTTTAGGAGCCACCTGGCAGCGGAGAAGAGACACAAGTCTTTCAATTCAAAGAATCTGTTAAGGAATACTTTCATCATAACTGAGCACCATAATAAAATGATGCTTGTTTTAAACACACACACACACCAATTTTTAAACACACACACACGCCAATTTTTAAAAATTAGTCTCTACTGCCTAAGGATAAAAGTATGGAATCTTTAGGGTTGGAGCTACCATTTATATACTATTCCAGTGGTCACCAACCACCAACCACCATGGACCACTGGTGGTCCGTGAGAAAATTTTGGTGGTCCGCAGAAAAATTATTTGCATTTTTTAAAAAAATGTAATGTTTATTGAGTTTCCAAAAGTTAAAATACACAATACAAAAAAGACACATTTTTTATATTGCACTAAATACTATTTATCTTTTTAAAAAATTCATATTAGTGGTCTGCGGGATTTAAAATTATAAATTTAGTGGTCCCTGAGGTCCGAAAGGTTGGTGACCCCCTATTATTTTATATATACTCTATATATTGTATACTATATATATATTATTTTATATATACTCTATATATTGTATTCTCTCTCTCTCTCTCTCTCTCTCTCTCTCTCTCTCTCTCTCTCTCTCTATATATATATATATATATATATATATACATACACACACACACACATACATACATACATACATACATACATACACTATATATATTATATACTGAACACCAGAACAACTAGACACAAGGACAGTTTTTCCCCGAATGCCATCATTCTGCTTAACAACTAATTCCCACAACACTGTCAAACTATGTACTGCATTACTATTATTCTTCTCTTCCTTACTAGTATCTATCTCTTCTCACTTATTACTATGTTGCTTGTATCTTTCAATTTATATTGTTTTTACTTGTTTCTTAGTAAGATTTGATAGCTTATTAGTAGCCTTGACTTTCACTAAGTTTTGTATCTTTTTATTCTTGATGAATGTATTTTATTCTCCTTATGTACACTGAGAGCACATACACCAAAGACAAATTCCTTGTGTCCAATCACAAGGCCAATAAAAATTCAATTCTGTTCTGTTCTGTTCTGTTCTGTTCTGTTCTGTTGTTCTGTTCTGTTCTGTTCTGTTCTGTTCTGTTCTGTTCTGTTCTATTCTATTCTATTCTATTCTATTCTATTCTATTCTATTCTATTCTATTCTATTCTGTCCATGGACTCCATTCTACCCAAGGCAAGAATTCAAAATAAACACGAAGAGTCTTTATTTGATGTGAATCCAACTTCTCTTTGATCCTGAGAGTCCATCATCTCAAAGGTCATTGCTAAAATGCTCTCATTCTTAAGACACTCTTCTCAATGTAACCTGATCCATTAGCCTATATCCTGCAATCTGAGATAATAGAGAACTCATAAAGGTCTTGCTCCAGATGGCATCTTTTCAGGTTTTTAAAAGAGGGCTATCATTCCCTTATCCTTGTTGTCCTTTTAAAATGCTAGACCTGTCTAGTTGCCTCAACTTCTCCTTGTATTTGCCAGCCCTGGAATTCTTATACTGGATACTAGATGTCAGTTTCATTGCTCCTTCTGTGCTAGATTAAAACTTACCGAAAGCAAAGATTCCTTTAGCTTTTCAGCAAAATTTTCTGGAGGCAAAATTCCTAGGGCAGGTCTGTTGACAAAAGTGCTCTGAGTAAAGAAAAAAGAGAAGAAAAGAAAAGAAAAGAGGAAAGAAGAAAATGAAAGAAGAAAATAGGACAGAGAAAAGAATGGAAGAAGAAAATAGAAGAGAAGAGAAGAAAAAGGGAAGGAGAAAAGAGAAGAGGAAAAGGAAAGAACAAAATAGAACAGAGAAAAGAAAAATGAGAGAAGAGAAGAAGAAAAGAGGAAAGAGAAAAATAAAAGAACAAAATGGAACAGAGAAAAGAAAAATGAGAGAAGAAAAGTTTATCAGGAATAGAATATAAACTTCTTATCTAAAGGTCAACCAAAAACAGTGCATGGGTTGACATTGATTATCTTAAACAAAGACACCCCCCCCCCCAATTTTGATGCTTGCAACCACCCTTCCTCCAAATCTGTAAGCCAACCAAGCTGTTTCTGGTATCAGAATATAGCTGGAGTGGAAACTATTTGGGAGAATCTGCAGATGGGAAATGCTTATGACTGAGACTGCTTTGGTGTCCTCTAGATTTTGAACAGTTTTTTTTTTTTTTTTGCTTTGTGCCCTCTAGATCAGTGTTCCTCGACCCTGGCAGCTTTGAGATGTGCGAACTTCAACTCCCAGAATTCCTCAGCCAGCCAAGGTTGAGAAACACTGCTCTAAAACATTGTTTGGGTTTAACTTATGTCTAAAAATCTAAAAAACAATAACCAGGGTTTGCTGGGCCTTCAAAAAACTCTTCCTTTTGTGACCCATCCTTGCCTCATCGAGAAAGATCCATCTTGCCATGGATATCCAGAGAAAAAGCTTATAATCAGTACAAAACCTTCTTCCAATACATGTATGAGGAGTTCATGTAACATGCTAACACCATTCATGTTAATAACACAGTTGTCTAGAGGGCATGTGGTTTGGTTCATGTCCAGCACTTGGGGTCCCCAAACACCGAATTACAAGCTACCAAGCCCATGTTAGCTTAGTCTAGCATGCTGCGAGCATCCTCCTTCCATTTCGTACAATCTCTTTAACCATTCTTATCACACATATTATCTGTTGATTTCCATATTGGTTCATTCTTCAATGAAACTTTAAAATTTTTAAATATATTCGGAGTTGCTCTTCTACCATTCCATATCTCCCTTCTTCCACAACAACCACTACTCTCCTTCTCCCCTCTTACCCTTCCCTCCCTTCTTCTACTCTCTTCAACTTTCTTCTTTCCTCCTCTCCTTCCCCTCCTCTCCTTCCCCTTCCTTTCCCCCACTCTTCCCCTCTTCCTAACCCTCTCTCCTACTCTTATTTCCCCTCCCTTTCTTCCTCTCCTTTTCTCTTTCTTTTCTTTCCATTTCTGATGCCTTGTTGGGAAGCTTGTCCTACACACACATTAGCTTTGCAGTGAAGAGCATTTTTAATGACACAGAAAAGTTAAACTATGATGGAGATTAGCAACCCCAGCAAACCTTGGGGGAGCTCTTCAGATTTGCTCTTCTTCCTCTCCACTTTGGCTGCCGGTTGATACTAGAACCAACCCAGAACCAATCAGGAAATGAGCTCATTTGGTCTCTCCTTGCTCAAGAGCAAGACAAAACCGTTCATGCCAACTCCTGTAATTCTCAGCCATTCCCCTGGAAATGGCTTATTTTGGAGACTCACCCCCAAGCAGGTGGGGAGGCTCCTGGTTCCAGCCTCAGAGGCCCTGAGCAGTGGGTGAACGGCCCTGGGAAAGGACAGGAAGACATTCTGGGATCTTGGGGAGAAGAAGGGAAGCTTCACAAACAGGCAATTTATGCACCGTTTTGGCAAATTTGGTACCTTCTGCCGTCACTTGGTACCGTCACTTACCAGATTCTGGGGCTGTTGCAAAAGTTTGATCAGAGATGGGTGGCTGTAGCCTAGAAGGAAACACAGGGGCCTTTATCATCTCCTTTCAAGAAATTTCAGCAACTTTCAGCCAAAAGAGGAATTTGGGAGGCAAGTTTAAAAAAGCATAGCAACTAGAGTGTTGAAGCGGGCAAGAGATGATGGATAGATGAATCTTTTTTTTTTGTCGTTGTTGTTCTGATTTGCCTCTCCCTTTCTCTCCCTCTCTCTTTTTTAAGGCATAGCAATTAAAGTATTTAAGTGGGCAAGATACGAGGGATAGATGATTTCTCCTTCTTGTTCTGATTTATTTTTTTCTGTCGTTTTTTCTTTTTTGGTTGGTAAGTTGGTTGAATGTAATAATTATGATTAGTTTTATTAGTTTTGCTTGTAATAGAATGTAAGACACCCAGGTGCCATGCTGTTCATGCATTGATTTGATATATTTGTAAAAAAAATAAAAAACTTGGGGAAAAAAAGAAAGGTATTTCAGCAACTTTCACATTCAATTGTCCCAAAGATGCTTTCCCCCCACCCACCCCCACCCCAAAGGCAACTGGGTTTTGTTTTTCCTTGGAGATGTTTCACTTCTCATTCAACAAGCTTCTTCAGTTCTGACTGAATGGTGCAGGATGGAAGGATTTATATTCTTTGCAGTCATCTGGTCATTAGCGCTCTCTCTGAGAGTTGTTGAGGCCACTTGGAGGTTTATCTGTGTCCTCAGGGTCACCTGAATAGTGCAAATGGGTGTGGAACCTTCTTGGAACTGCTGAAAGGGATTGCATTGTAAACAGGAGACAGGTAACCCTAAACCCCCCACCGAGAGAGGGCTGTTCAATTTTAATGTAGATGGCCTTTGACACCTTTCAAACCAACGTTCTTCTCTCTCTCTATCATCTTCAAAGGTGTGACCTCTATCTTTCAAATGCATATTTCAAATTAAATAGGGCAACCTTTTTACAGCACAGGACTGTACCCCCGATCGGTTGTGAAAACTCAAATTTGCAGCAGGACTGAAGTATGATGTGTTCTAATATTTTTCTTGAGTGGCAGGTCAACGGTGGCTGAAAAAAAAGGACACCTGGCATCCTTCCAGAACTATTCTATCCTTAGAAGAGATTAAAAAATAAAACTGTTGTGGCCCTTCGACTGCCAGTACAGCTAGCTTCAGAGTCAGACGAGGAGGAGGTGGAGGTTGAGGGAGAACCTGGACCAGCTTTGGAAATCTCTGAAAAGGAAACAGCAGCCGAGACAGAGGCCAAGACAGGGCCTTCCATCCTCCCCAAGGTGGATAGGCAGTTTTCTTCAGGGCCTGAGCTGAGTGAGGAGGAGGAACACAAGAGGCCCATCTCAGATGGACATATGCACAGAGAGGAGAGGAAAGCAAAGGAAATCAATAGGCCAGCTCTCAGGGAAAGGCAGATGTGGATGCTAGCCAGCCCCGCCCTGGCTGGGAAATAAATAGTAGAGATTTGGGAGTGGCTGGTTGTTGCAGACAACAGTTCACTTTTAGGATACAGCAAGCAATTCAGATTTCTTGGCCAGGTCTGTTGGGACTAATTACTTTTGGTTTTTTGTTTATCCACATGAAAAGACTGTTCCTACCCTGTTTGAAAAGGGTTTGTTTGGACGCACGAGCAAGCAGCTTATCATTATTTGGTAAGACTGGATCAGAACAAAAGCTACCTAAAATTGAAGACTTACTGATAAAAATCTGGTACATTCAAAATCCCCTCATTTACTGTATTTTTTGGAGTATAAGACACACCTTAGTTTTTCGGGAAGAAAATAAGAAAAAAGCTGATTGGCAGGTGGACCGGCCTCCCGGAATACCCCCAATCAGTTGTTCCCAGAGGTGAATTTTAGCAACAGGTTCCTTGGTTGTGAGCTCTGTGCCTTGCTTTTTTTTGCACCTATGCAACTTCTGAAACTCTGTTTCAGAAAAAACATTTTTTTCCTGCCTCTGAAAGCCTCCGAAACACAGCTTCAAAAAAAAAAAAAAGCCTCTGAAGCTCTGTTTGGAGGCTTTTTTTCTGTTTGGGGGCTTCTTTTCTGAAGCTCTGTTTGGAGGCTTTTTTTCTGAAGCTCTGTTTGGGGGCTTCTTTTCTGAAGCTTCGTTCCTGATGCTTTTTCAGCCTCTGAAACCTCCATTTGAGAAGCTGGGCGTGGCTATATTCGGAGTATAAGACGCACCCAGATTTTCACCCTCTTTTTTGGGGGCGGGAGGTGCGTCTTATACTCCCAAAAATATGGTAGTTTCATATGAATTGCCTTTTTTTTTCAGGAGCTCATATGAAGCTTTTCCCCTTAGAACAAGGCTCTCCAAACCGGGTGACTCTTTCAGTGCTGTTGTAATTTTGAACAGTCACTAAACTAATGTCAAGGACTACCTGTAGTACCCTGTTCCTGCCTGTAACTCTCAATTTGTCACACTAATCTTGATCCTGAAAAGGAGAGTTTGGGGCTTATGGCTGCCCGCCGTTGTTCCAGCTGAGATCCGAAACCTTGCAAAGACTCCAAAAAAATTCTTACCAATTGGGATGGATGAAATCTGAGAGTAGAGATCCAACATCCGGTTTCCGTCAACATCCACGAGATAATTTCCTCGGCTTTCTTCGTAGTTGCAGAAAAAGTGGACTGCCTCGGCGTTCTGAGAGAAACGGATGAAACAAGCTGAGATTTCCTGAGACGCCAAAATTGAGAATCAAGCAAAATAAACCACGATTTAGGCTGGAAAATAGGAAACTCTGGATGGTTTCCCATTTCTGTAAATTTTTCTATAGACATGCTTGTCTTGGAAAGACAAAGGAATTCTGATGGTTTTGGCATTTGGGGATTAAAAGGGAGGGAAATAGTCTGGGGAAACTTTAAGAGGACAACTACAATTGTATGTTTCTGCTTTTCTTTTTCTCAAGTTCTCTCGGGGTTTTTTATTGCTTAGTTTCTATCTTTGTTTTTGTTTGTTTTGTGCACTTTATTATAGTGAAAAATTATATAGTAAAGGTAAGGGGATTCTAGGATTGTCTTATTGTTATGCAAGCCCCATTTACAGAATTTTTAAATTGAAATGAATTTGAAAACATCAGTGATGCAGTAGCATGCCCATTTTACAGAAGAGGCTAGCTGAAGCTAAATGCAATTAGCAATTCGTGCAAGACCATCCATGGCATTTTTCATTGCACTCGTTGAGCCAAGGAATGCATCAGGCATATGTGTTTCTGTCCCCTGTCCTTTGTCTCGCATTTGTGTGTGTTGGGGCGCACCAGGAAACAGGGCAGGCTGCATTCATTCATTTTCTGGGCCATGTGACCAAGGAGGAGGGGCACTTGGAATAGAGCGGTGGCCAATATTCCAAATCTGTGCCCAAGTGCCCTTCCCATCAGGATGCGTTGGGGAATTTTTGCAGGATTATTTATTAATTTGTTTATGTATTTATTTATTTAATTTCACCCACAGATCCCCTTATTTTTTTTCCTGCAGCACCCAGTTACATCCAGATATCCAGAGTATTTTTCTGCCACCATCTGCCGAGACCCTGCAGATACAAAAACAGGCATATGTATGTCGCTTAGCAGCCTGCCATTCGTACAATTTTGTGAAGGAGGCCGGTATTTGAAGGGTAGAAGACCTGAGATGTTTTTCAAGTGGAAACTGGAGAAATTACCTGAATTCCATTCAACTGTTTCATTAGTTCCTGAAAGAAGAAGAAAGAATATTATTATACAGATTGACTAATCGAAAAATCAGAAATGAAACGTTCCTGTACAACTACTCAACTTTTTTGGTTTCTCTTTTTTATTTTTTATTTTACTTCATTCAACCCTGGGAAGTACAAAGGGCATTTAAATGTGATGATTTAACCAGAGCATCAGTTTGGACCAATGGTTAAGGCATCAGGCTAGAAAGCAGGAGATGGTGAGTTCAAGTTCTACCTTTAGCCATGAAAGCTGGCTGGATCATTTTGGGCCAGTCACTCTCTCTCTCAGCCCAACCCACCTCACAGAGTTGTTGTGGGGAGAAGAGGAGGTGGGTTGGATACGTTTGCTGCCTTGAGTTATTTTTAAAAATAATAAAAAGATACAAGATAAATAATAAATAAATAACAGAGCTGGAAAGAATCTTGGAGGCCTTCTAGTCCAGCCCCCTGCTCAAGCAGGAAACCCTATACCCATGGTGGCGAACCTGTGGCATGCGTGCCACAGGTGGCATGCAGAGCCCTCTCTGCAGACACGCCAGCTGTCGCCCCAGCCCAGCTAAAATGCGCATGTGCGCGCGCCTCCTGCCAACCAGCTGGTCTTTCTCTGCCGTGCATGCAGGAGGGTGCAGTTTGGTGCAGGACGCTTTCCAGGTGCAAAATGGGGCGCGGGGGGACCTCACGCATATGCGTGGGGGGGACCTCACACATATGCGTGGGGGGGGCACATGCACGGGAGGGTGCATACGCAGGGGAGCACTCACATTGCATTTTGGGGGTTTGGGCACTGTGCTTTCACAGTGCATGTGCACACTTTGGGCACTCGGCACCAAAAAGGTTAACCATCACTGCCCTATACCATTTCAGACAAATGGCTGTCCGGTCTCTTCTTAAAAACCTCCAGTGATGGAGCACCTACAACTTTTGAAGGCAAAATCCATGTTAACCCAAATCCATAAGCACTAGAAGTATTTTTTAAAATAGGAAGATGTATTAGGTATCTTCGCCACCTTGAGTTATTTATAAAATAATAAAGGCAGGATGTAAATAAAATCATAATCTAATCTAATCTAAACTAATAAACTATAAAATAAAATAAGGATTATAATGATAAAACAATCTTCCAGAGTTTGCTTTCATCTCCATGCCATGGGAATTAAAGTCTAAGTAGACTGATTGGAAAATTGGACTCTTTTGTTAAATAGAAAAAAATGAAATTATAACCGTCGGATTTGATGATTAGAAAAAGAATGTAGAGAATAGAAAACAAGGAAAGCTACGATATAAATTTAGCGTTAAGAGTTTCGTGTAAATTTATACTTGTGTCTGCTGTAAACAAAAATAGGAAATCATTTATACCTCTTTTTCTTTCATTTTCTTTCTGCATTTCTGGCTTTGCTTTGCTCCTCTCTTTCTTTTACTTTAATCATTAGTTTGTGTTTGTTTTTATTTCTTTATTTGAAAATCTAATAGTTATTTAAAAACAGGAATTAAAATCCAACCACAAAATCCAGGAAGGACTTTCAAGGAGTGTTCAATTTCTTGTATCCCCCCTCCCCCCCCCCCCCAAATATTTGGAGATAGTGATAGTGGAGTGGAGGAGTATTAAGGATGGACATCCCCATCTTGACTTACCCTGGATCTCGGCCCAGGGACCTCTGTCTTCATCAGTGGCCCATCATAGTCAAATTCCATGTCAATTTTAGCTGCCACTTGGCTGATACCTCGGAGTCCTGCAAACAAACAAACAAACAAACAAACGAATGAATGAATTAAAAAAGTGACTAGGAAGGACATCCAACAAGGGACTTCTGTATGTACGTGGTGAGTATAGCATTGCAAGATATATACTTAATGAATGGTGTATAAAAATAACTTGGGATATTAACAGATCCCGTCACACTAGCTGTTCTTAAATACTTCTGATCTTTAAGGCATGATTACAGATTGAAACCCAGTTTGTTCTCTTTTCCCCAAATAATTGTATTAAGAATTATACGTGAAAATAAAAGCTAATACAGGCTACAAAAATGTAAACAGAAAAATACAAAAGAAAAGAGAAAAATAAAAAAGAACTACTTTTTTCCTTTATCCCAAGAAGTATAAACCATTTCGATAGTTTATCACCCTTTCTAAATACAACATATAGCTCTTCTTCTCTCCATAGCTCAGCTCTTGACTAAAAAAAGAAACATCCAAATGTTTTATTAATCATTTTTGTTAGCAAAAGTCTGGTAAGGGCAACCAGAGATCATTATTTTCTTTGTTTAGTCCTGATCAAATAAACCGACCTTGTATTCCTTCCCTGAGTTTTCAAAAAATATTCTTTAATCCTCCCAAATAAAATCCCAAAGCTAAATTTCTGTTCGTCTGTTTCAAGGTAAGGATCTTTCAAAGCTTTAAGAGATTTATTTAAATCCAGTAAGTTTGTGACTTGTGACTTCTTAATAAAGACCTCCAAAACTGGATAAGATGTCTTATTTTCTCAGGTTTCAAAACGTGGAACAACTTGGAATTTTTAGAAAGAGATTTGGAGTCCATTGGAAGGGATGTGGATTTGGTGTATAGAGTAAACTCACAATTTGCAATTTTACATAGTTTACCAAGAGAGGTTCATATTAAATTTGTAAGAAGGGAACTGAGAGATGAGCTATTGAGAAAACAAAGACTGGGGGCGCTGGTGTACAGGGGCAAGGAGGTCACCATCCTAAAGCAGATTCCCAGACAGGTACGAGAATTAAGGAGAAAATATTATTTTTTATCAAACAAGCTGTACCTTAAGGGAGTAGGTTTTAGGTGGTTGATTCCGGAGGGCTTGATGATTTTTTGGGAGGACAGTAAGAAGAAAATTAATAACGTAGTGGAAGCTAAGGCTTTTTTTGACCAACATAAATCCTTCCTAGATGGAGAAGATACAGGAGCCAAAGGAGGGGAAGTATTAGATGATCAAGGAGCGGGGGCGGACAGAGCTGTGGCGGCCCTGGAGGAGGGGGGAGGCCAGACCATGGTTTTAAGAGCTAGAACCAGGAAATGAAGAAAGGAGGGGAATCGAAATTGCATCATAGTAATCTCATTTTGCATTTTTTGTGTAACTTCTTCAATTTCTATAATTTTTGAGTCAGAAGCTCTGAATTTGGTCTCCATCTCTGAGGCAAGATTCTCCACTTTTTTATCAATCTGCAACACTACCTCAGATAGGCCTTTAACCACTGTTTGAATATCTTGTTTAACTGAATCATATTTCTCTTGAAGCATTCCTTTAACCTCCTTCTCTGATCTTTGAATTTCTTTAATAATAATATCATATTGGCTTTCTTCCTTTGTCTGAGGTTGCAACTGCGCTGTTTGAGGCTGTTTCTGTTTATGTGTGGGGGAACCCCCCCCCCCCTGGTTGCTTTGTTGCCATTTTACCTCTTAAAGATCTTCCTTTTCCACAAACTCTAGCAACTTTTCCCAAAAAGTTCTCCAGATTCAATCAGGTCTATAAAAGTCAATTGGTATTTTTATTTTATGTTATTTTGTTTTTTGGATACTTCTGCCTCTTCCAGCCGGGTTTGTTACTTTAAAATGTAGCCGGATACAGTAATCAAATTACTTTCGCTTTCAGCTCTCTCCACTGAGAGCAAGCGCCATTTTTTTTCCTCCCCTTTTCTCAGAGCCAAATTACTTTCACTTTAAAAACTCTTTAAAATAGTCCAAAAAGCTTCCAATACTTGCTGTTTAGTGAGAAGTTTGAAATCTTCCTTATTTTTCGTTGTTATTGGTAATGCTGCCGCGCTGTCTTGTTCTGCTTTGAAGCAGAGTTTCCCAGTCGTCCGGAGCTTCAGCGGGGTGGATAGGGAGTCCCACCCTGTTAACTCCCCAGAAGCAAGAAAAGCTTTCTGGGGGTCTCACAGGGGACTCTACCTGCAGCCGCCGGCTCTCCTCACAAGCCCTTTACGTCTCGGAGTTTTTCGAGCCGTTTCAGTTGCCAAAACGGCTCTTTTACGGGCGATCGGGCTGGCGGTCTTCAAAGGACCGTCCGCAACAGCTGACGGCAACAGCGGAAAATGCTATCAGATTGAGAGGTGTAAAAGAGAACACCAGGGAAGATCTTAGGAAAATTTGTGCAGAGGCTTTGGCAGTTATGTTGAAAGTGGAACCAGATCTGGTTTTGTGCAAGATGGACAAGGTCTATAGAGTTAATTCTCGTGTGGCGGTACAAAGACAACTGCCTAGAGATGTGGTTATATATTTTACAGATAGAAGAATGAGAAATGAAATCTTGCAAAATTCTTTTGTTACAACAGTTCAAGTTGATGGAAGTGAGATTGGAGTTTTTAAAGAACTACCACCTAAAATGTTAAGAGATAGAAAGGATTTTGGATTTTTGGTGACAGAATTGAAAAGACAGAACATACAATTTAGGTGGGATGCTCCAATAGGTGTAATACTCAGGCTGCGAGGAGTGAGATACCGCCTTAACACTATTGAAAAAGCAGAAGAATTTTATTACAACGTTTTGAAAGCGGGCTCTCCTCCTCCACGCACATCTTCACCAATAGATAAAGAAGCTCAATTACAAGCTGAGATTGATCAAGAAACAGAAGCACAAATAAGGCAGTCGCAAAGGGAGGCAAGAGAATTAATGGGAGCAGTAGGTGGTGTTGTGGTTGACCCTTTTGCACCATTTGAAGCTTCTCCTTTGGAAGAAATGTCTAAAACTATCACAGAGGAGGCGATGGCTTTGGAAGTAACAACATCTAAAGTGGAAGAGCAACGCATAACCAGAGCAATGTCTAAACAAATGAAGCAACAGCAGCAAGAATATATAAAGCCACAGCGTGAGAAAAGACCTAAAGATAAGCAGCAAGCTGAAGTCATGGGAGGAGCTAAACCGAAGATTGCTACCGTAGGAGAGAATCTTCAACAATTGCTCTCAAAACTTCAGATAGGGTCAAATGGCACTTAAATTTTTGTCCTGGAATGTTAACGGATTGAATTCTCCGCAAAAAAGAAGGAAGATATTTCACTATTTGAGACAATTTCATAATGATGTTATCTGTTTACAGGAGACTCATGTAAAATTGCAAGATCAGAAATACTTGATAAATTCAAAATTGGGAACGCAATTTGCTGCTTCAAATCTGGAAAAGAAGAATGGAGTGGTGATATATATAAATAAGAAACTTGTAGCTAAAATTATAGAAGCAGATAAAGATGGAAGATATATTGCAGTTGAAGTTATTACAGATGCTGGACCAATCTTGCTGGTCGGAATATATGCCCCAAATCAACAGCAGGAAAATTTTTACAAGTTACTTCATTTAAAAATTCTGGATTGGGACTATTCAAACATTATAATAATGGGCGACTGGAATGGAGTAATTCAACCTAGATTGGATAAAAAAACCACGGCCAAAATAGGGAATAAATTACCACAAGCTTTTTTTGAACTGAAAGAGGATTTGGAATTGAAAGATATTTGGAGAATTCGAAACCCAAATGAACTGGACTTTACTTTTTACTCAGACAGGCACAAATCCTTTTCCAGAATAGACTTTTTTCTCTTAACTTCTAGTCTACTCTCTAAAGTAAAGAAAATAAAGATATTTCCTAGGACTTTGACTGACCACAGTCCGGTCTGGATGGAAATTGAGATGGGTAAAAGAGAAAGAAGATCCTGGAGAGTAAATGAGAATCTATTTAGATATGAAAAAAATATAATTGAACTCAAAAAGCATTTAAAGGAGTTTTTTAAATTTAACCTGAACAAAGGCACCCCTATTGAAACAGTTTGGGATGCAGCTAAAGCATATATGCGGGGAGTACTAATTCAAATGAATTCTAAACACAGGCAGAGTCAGCAGAAGAAAAGACTACAATTGGAATCTGAGATAAAAAAGAAAGAACAACAATTGATACAAAAACCAACAGATGGAAAATTGCAAATGGCTATAAAACTTCTGAAGGATCAATTTCAAATGCTTATAGCAGACCAAACGGCAACTAACTTACAATTTGCAAAGCATAATACCTTTTCCAATGCTAACAAACCGGGCAGGTGGTTGGCGTATACTTTGAGGAAACAAGCATCGACACGAATTATTGATAGTACTGAATATGCTGATAAAGAAGTTTATCAACAAGATCTAATTAAAAAAGCCTTTTTGGAATATTATACTAAGTTATATGCTAAAGATGACATACAGAATAATATCATAGATGAATATTTAGAAAACAAGAGAATCTCAAAAATTTCAACGATTCAAAAGAAAAGCTTGGAACAATTGATAACAGTGGAAGAGATTAGTTTTGCTATAAAACAATTAAAAACAGCTAAAGCTCCAGGGACGGATGGCTTAACTGCAATTTATTATAAAACTTTACAGGAAGAAATGATTCAGCATCTTAAAGATTTATTTTGTAATATACAACTAGGAGGTAAGATACCTTCCTCATGGAAAACAGCTTTTGTTTCATTGATTCCGAAAGAAGAATCAGGTCCTAAGAAACCAGAAAATTATAGACCAATATCTTTATTAAACACAGACTATAAAATCTTTGCAAAAGTACTAGCCAACAGATTGATGCCAGTTATTCAAAAGATAATTCACCATGATCAAGCAGGATTTATTGAAGGCAGATATATGAAGGAGAATGTTAGGCAAGTCATAGACTTAATGGACTATCTAGATAAGAATAAACAGATCTCTGCAGTGCTGGTTTTTTTGGATGCAGAAAAAGCCTTTGATCGAGTGAATTGGAACTTTATAATTAAGACTTTGGAAAAAATGGATTTGGGGGAGCGGTTTATACAAGCGATTGGTGCAATCTATCAAGAGCAATATGCACAACTTATTATTAATGGATGTTTAACATCGAATTTCAACATACAAAAAGGCACCAGACAAGGTTGTCCATTATCCCCGTTATTATTTATTTTAACTTTAGAAGTCTTACTCAACGCAATACGGGATTCGAATTCCTTGACTGGAATAGTTATAAGGCAAAAGGACTACAGAACTAAGGCATTTGCAGATGACCTGGTTGTTACCCTATCACAACCTATGAACTCAATAATCCAGATGAAAAATATCATAGAAGATTATGGCATGGTATCCGGTTTCAGGTTGAGTCAGAAGAAAACTAAAATGATTGTCAAAAATCTGACAGAGAGCAAAAAAAAGGAACTGGAAAGAATGGCAGGCTTCGAGATTGTTTCAAAGGTCAAATATTTAGGAGTACAAATCACAGACTCTAATGCTAAACTGTTTCAAAATAACTATGAGGTTCTGTGGCAAAAGATACAAAAAGATATGCAAAACTGGAAGAAACTGCAGTTATCACTGCTTGGAAGAATATCAGCAGTAAAGATGAATGTTTTACCTAGACTGATCTTTTTATTTCAAATGATACCGGTGCTTAAATCAGACAAACCATTGCTAGAATGGCAAAAAGGACTGAACAAATTCATTTGGAATGATAAAAAGCCAAGAGTTAAATTGAAAATAATGCAAGATACTCGTGAGAGAGGTGGTCTTAAACTCCCAAACCTTCAACTATATTATGAAGCAACTGCATTGATACAATTAAGTGATTGGTTTGGGAAAACTAAGACTGACTTGTTGAATATAGAAAGTCATGACCTGGTTTGGGGTTGGCATGCATACTTATTTTATGATACCAAAGTGGATAAAGTGTTTAACAGTCATCTACTTAGAAATGCCTTGCTGAGAGTCTGGAGAAGGCACCGAACTAATTGGGATTATAAGATTCCGTTTTGGCTGGATCTCGCTGATACCATGTGGAATACAAATATTAAGTCACTCGGGGGTTTCTTATATAAAGAGCTACTTTACTTTGAAGAGGGCAGGTGGCGATTGAAGACTTTGGATATGCTGTTGGAAGAAGGGAAATCGTTGACTTGGTTGCAGTACAATCAATTACAGATGAGATGGAAAGAAGATCAACAAACTGGTTTAATGGAATATGAAGTAGAATTGGTTGAACAGATAAAGCGGACAGGTCCAATGCATATTAAGAGAGTTTATAATGTTTTGTTAGAAAGAGACTCAGAAAATGAGCTAGTTAAAGATTGTATGATTAAATGGGCACAAAATTTCTCTCAACCAGTTATGTTGGAAACATGGGAAAAAATATGGGTTCAGAATGTTAAATTTACACAGTCACAAAATTTACGAGAAAATTTTTATAAAATGTTTTATAGATGGCACTTAGACCCCAAGAAATTGTCTTGTATGTACCCTAATGTGCAGCCAAAATGTTGGAGATGTGATTGTTTAGATGCTACATATTATCACATCTGGTGGACCTGCAGGAAAGTGAGGGCTTTTTGGATAAAAATCTGGTGGGTTATGCAAAATGTTTTAAAGAAAAAAATACAATTTTCTCCGCAATTTTTTTTATTGGGTATAGTTAAAGACTTTACACTGGGTGAAACTAAATTGATTTTGTATATGGTGACAGCAGCTAGGTTGTTGATTGCCCAACATTGGAAGAGTGATGTTTTACCGACGGTTGACCAATGGACCCAGAAGATGGCTGGATTTGCAGAAATGGCAAAGGTTTCAGCTTTTTTAAAAGATCAGACGCATGAGAAGTATATACAGGAATGGAAATTATGGATTGAGTATGTACAGAATAAGTATCAGACTAGAAAATATTATATCGCTTTTAGCTGAGATGACTATGTTAGTATGTTAGTAAATATAGAAAAAAGATATGGAAGTTTGAATAACATATATATTGTTTGGGAATATTAATATTGCATATAATGGAAGTCAAGGGGGGGAGGGAAGAGGGAGGAGGGGGAGGGTTAGGGTGGGGATGGGAAGGATTTATATATTCTTTTTATATGTATTCTACAATCTGTGGCTAGGGAGGGGGGGGGAAAAGGGGGAAAAATTTGTATTGTTAAAACTTTTTCAATAAAAAAAAAAGAAAGGAGGGGAATCCATTATTTAATGTTTTTTATTTGACATCTTTTTTCTCTCTCTCTTTTTATTGTACTTTGTATAACACTTTGGCTATTTGCTCTTTTTTGTTTATATAACTTTTATATAACCTGGTTGTTTGTTTTGATTTAACATAATAATGTCTGTTGTGTGAGAACTTAAAAAAAGAGAATAATAATTGAAATATCTTTTTATAAAGATATTGAAAATTCAACATATTGTAAACTATAATATTGTATATTTTTAACCAATAAAAACTTTTTACAAAAAAAAAAAGACCTCCAAAACGTTAAAGAGAGCTCTTTTGTATATTCAATAAAAAACCGACAAATCAGTTTCTTGGTTCACTATCTGTGTAACTTCTCAAATCATCCCTCAGTTCCATTTGTGTTACATTTCAGAGTGATTTTGTCAACATGCATTGCCCCTTGTTCTTGCTTTATAACTTCACTGCAACCTGTTCTGTCCATCTTGTCAAGAGGTTTATCCATCCTACCAAGAAGCTTATTAAAAAACACAATATTCAAAAACTTGTATTATAAATTTCTGCTCCACTTACTTCATCCTCTAGCCTCTTCTTCTTCATCCAAGGTCTCCTTATCATAAAAGTATCAAAACAATGGCCATTTTCCCATGAGAAAATTTCTTCTAATTAAGTCAAAGATGTAATTTTAAATCTTGCTGGTCCCTTAATCCATTAAATTTCCGAAGTCGATAATATAGCCATCATCTTTTTGTTGCAACCCCCCCCCCCCCAAAATCATACATTTTCAAAACTTGTAAAGTCAAATTTATACCATCATCCTCTAAGGAGATTCATCTGATTAATTCAATAAGACTCTCGCTAGTCAAAAGTTTTAATCTTGCCAAAATGCCAAAATAAAAAACTTCCCCAAAAGTTATTAAGAAATGAGCCATGGTTGAGCTTAATATCCATAAAAGGCTGCTTTGGAAGTGCGAACTTGGTTAAATCCCAATTCTCAACCATTCCACTCTTAAACTCACTGCCAAATGACAGTTTCTGTGGTCTACTTATAAGGAGCAGGTGTGCAGAGTCACATGGATAATCACAAAAAACTCTCCAAATCCAACATCAAATTACAAATGGTTAGAAATTCTATTTATATATAGCACCACAGAGCAAACAAAGGGTACAGTCACCATGTGCTTTACTGCTCAACTATTTAAAACCATAACAGGAAACTACTTAGAAGTAGAGCATAGCATATATACCCGTGATGGCGAACCTATGGCACGCGTGCCACAGGTGGCACGCGGAGCCATATTAGTGGGCACGCATGCGCCTGCCGGCTAGCTGATTTTTGGGCCTTCTGGGCCCACCAGAAGTAGGGAAACAGGCTGTTTCCTGCCTCTGGAGGGACTGGGGGGTGAGGAAGGCCCGTTTTTCTTTCATACCTGGCTCCAGATCCTGCCTATTTATCTGGGAAGGGCGAAAACAGCCTTTCCCACTCCCTTGGAGGCCCTACGGAGGCTGAAAGGGCCCATTTCCTGACTCCCGGTGGGACAAGAAGTGACTTTTTTGCTGTCCCTGGCCTCCAAAGACTTCTAGAGAGGCTCCTAGAGATTCCTAGAGAGGCTCCTAGAGATTCCTAGAGAGGATCTGGAGGCTGGGGACAGCAAAAAACGTCACTTCCTGTCCCACCGGGAGTCAGGAAATGGGCCCTCTCAGCCTCCGTAGGGCCTCCAAGGGAGTGGGAAAGGCTGTTTTCGCCCTTCCCAGATAAATAGACAGGATCTGGAGCCAGGTAAGAAAGAAAAACGGGCCTACCAGGCCATCATGTGTCAGGAGCGGGGGGGGGGAGGGGGTTGCACGTGCATGCGTGTGGGCACGTGCGCGCACGACCCTCCCCTGCCCCCCCCTCTCCTGGCACGTGATGGCAAAAAGGTTAGCCATCACTGATATATACCATAGAGCCAAACTTGTAAATACTGCCATCTACTGGCTGAATACTACTGTAGTTGTTCCATAGAAATACAATCCAACCAGGAATTCCAATACAAAATCCTCGCAAATACTGTCCTCCTAGCCAGCAGGATGTCAGCTTGCCATGGCACTCACAGGAAGTCCTCAAATCCATGTTGTTCCCAAAGCAAAACGGTGGTGAATAAGACTGGCGCCGCAACAAGAGTTTTCCCCTTTGATCAATCATTGACACTTCAATTAATTCATCTTGGATTAAAGCCTGTAAACATTAACTTGTTTCTCTGTCGGCATTGAACACCGTAAGTTGGCAATTATTTGGGGAACAAGGAGTGGTCACAGCTCAATTTATAACCAACCCAACCCCAAAAAGGTAAAAAGTGAGGTCATTTGCCTCCAAGGAATATTCTGAATATTTTTATGTGTTTATCAATGAAGCACACTGGTAGAATCATATGGTGGCCTAGAGGTGGAGCTCTCACCTCACAATCTGGAGACTGTGAGTTCGATCCTAGGTAGAGGCAGATATTTCTCTCTCTGGGCATATTGAGAATATATCTGCTGAACAAAATTCTGCATTGGCAACAGGAAGGACATCTGGCCACTGAAACACTCTGCTAGCTCCATTCAGTTGTCCAGACTCCACCCCACAAGGGATTATGGGGTCATTAAATGAAGAACACTGGTGAGGTTTGAATTAGATGTCTCTCAGCATTAGCCTTACAGCGAAGACATTCTATGGGGCCATTCAAAGTTCTTGAACAAAGGATAATTAATTATGTATAGTAACATGCAATTCTATACAATGATGTGTAAATATTATATTTCCATATACAGGCAGTCCTCAACTTACAACAGCTTGTTTAGTGACCGTTCAAAGTTACAAGGGCACTGAAAAAAGTGATTTATGACCTTTTTTCATACATATGACCATTGCAGCATCCCCATGGTCACATGATCAAAATTTGGATGCTTGGCCACTGACTCATATTTATGACAGAGGCAGTATCCTGTCAGTCATGTGATCCCCTTTTGTGATCTGCTGACAAGCCAAGTCAATGGGGAAGCCAGATTCTCTTAACGAACCTGTTACCAACTTAACAATTGCAGTGATTCACTTAGCAACAGTTGTAAAATGGGGTAAAACTCACTTAGCAAACGTTTCACTTAGCAGCAGAAATTTTGGGCTCAATTGTGGTCATAAGTCGACTACCTATAGCAGGGGTCGGCAACCTGCGGCTCTGGAGCCGCATGTGGCTCTTTCATCCCTTTGCTGCGGCTCCCTGTCACCAGTCAGCTCCACAATTGATAAGGCTTTCAGTTAGATAAAGTAGATGAAAAAGGACTCCATGCTAGGAGGAAACACTGGGGGGGGGGGAGCGGGGGGGACCGGATTTCCAGTTGGCTCCAGAATTGAACAGGGGGCTTCCGGTTACGACCTTTGTGGCTCTTTGAAGTGTTTAAGGTTGCCGATCTCTGACCTACATTTTATGGCTATCAAATTGAATGCCTTTAAAGTAAAAGAAGAAGACGACCAAATATCCCCTTTGCCCCCAGGAAAATAAGGAAGAGGAGAAAATTTGTGGGACTTTTCCAGGAAATTACATCATCAGTCAAATGTGCTCGGTCTTTTGAACAGCTAGAAAAGCAACCACCGGTCAGGAACTTTCTCAGTAAGTAAACAGCTCTTAACACACAGCCTAGGAACATGAGCTTTATTTATAAAACGTTTCCAGGATAACGTCAGATGTGACTGAGAGCAAACAAGATGCAGGAGGCTGGCGCCCACTCAGAGTAATGCTTTCCCTAGCATGGGGATACTCACACCAAAATAATCATAATGATTATCTAAAACTGTGCAACGAACCGTAACCATCCCAGGGGAACCGAACCGGAGCTGCTTACACAATGCTGCACACATTCCTTGGCCACAAGGCAGAACAGCTACAGGGAGCAGAAGAAAGATCGTGCCCCGCCCCCCCCAGAGAGAAGCTACCCAATCATTCAGATGTGCAATGAAGGCTAGCTAGCCAAGGGGAAGAGTAAACTGGGTCTCTCCTTGAAGGATTTTGAAACGCGAAGGATCTGGGGCAGGCAAGGCCATGCTTCGAGACGACCATTTTGGGGAGTCACCTAAAAGTGTTGGAAACAATGCAATGGTTGTTATGTCTTCTGTAGTTTCTGTTAAAGCTATGGAATATTCCCTTGGAACCGAGATGCCTATCCACAGCCACTCTGACTTGGCAGGGTTGAGCTAAAGCCTGTTCCTCCCCATCCAGAGCTGCACCACTTCCAGGCACCGGGACATCACGTCGAGGGCATCACTGGGCTGATTCGGGGTGGATATAAAAAGTTGGGTACTGATGATACCTCACCCCAAAACCACAGATGATCTCCCCCAGCGGCTTCATATAGATGTTGAACAGAAGGGGAGAGAGGACCAACCCCTGAGGAACCCCACAAGTGAGGGGCCTCGGGGCAGACCTCTGTCCCCCCGCCAACACTGCTTGCGAACGCCCAGAGAGGTAGGAAAACCACCGTAAAACAGTGCCTCCCACTCCCAACCCCTCAAGGCATCGCAGTAGGATACCATGGTCAATGGTATCAAAAGCCGCCGAGAGATTTAATAGGACCGGGACAGAGGAATATCCCTTGTCCCGAGCCCTCCAGAGATCATCCACCAGCGCGACCAATGCCGTCTCCGTGCTGTACCCGGGCCTGAAACCCGACTGGCACGATTCTAGATATAGTGTTTCATCCAGGGCCAACAGGAGCTGATATGCCACCACGCTCTCAACAACCTTGCAATAAAGCGAAGGTTGGAGGCAGGACGAAAGTTATTCAAAATAGCTGGATCCAAGGCAGGTTTCTTGAGGACGGGTCTCACTAGACAGACTAGATAGATATAGATAGATAGATAGATAGATAGATAGATAGATAGATAGATAGATAGATGGATAAAATGGATGGATGGATAAAATGGATGGATGGATGGATGGTAGATAGATCATAGACAGATGATAGATCGATTAGATAGATTGATTAGATAGACTGAGATAGATTGATTAGATAGATTGATTAAGTAATTAGATAGATAGATTAGATAGATGGATGGATGGATGGATGGATGATAGAGATAGATAGACAGACAGACAGACAGACAGACAATCCTCCCAATGCCCTAGTAGGCAAGACAAGAAGCAATGGATGGAAACTAATCAAGGAGAGAAACAACCTGGAATTAAGGAGAAACTTCCTAACAGTGAGAACAGTTAACCCGTGGAGCAGCTTTTGCCTTCAGAAGTTGTGGATGCTCCATCACTGGAGGCTTTTAAAAAGAGACTGAACAGCCACTTGTATGAAATGGTATAGGGCCTCCTGCTTGAGCAGAGGGTTGGACTAGAAGACCTCCAAGGTCCCACCCAAGTCTGTTGTTCTGTTTTTTTTTTATCTCACCTGGAATCTCCCAAAATGTTATTGGTGCATATACTTTATTTTATTTCTATATTTGAATCATGTTGATGCATTGCTGATTGTGTCAGCTAATTGTTCTTATGGAAAATTTTTGTCCAGGACTCCTTTTGAGTGGTACAAAAATAAATTAAGCTGATTTATTTTCTTTTCGTTCTGGGGATCTGAAGGCACTGTGGGTGTTCCATGAACTCCCATATTTATAGCTACTGCTATATGCTTTTTGGGACCACATATGACATTTTCTCTTGATGGCCCACGAATTGCAACATCCAAGGGTTTTTATTTCATGTTGGCCTCAACCCTCTGCCAAGATAGCTACTCATATATTCAGAGAACAGAAGTCTGGCTGAATGGGGCCAGGTGTCCCACACTGTGATTTAGAGTCTAAGGCAGTGTTTCTCAAGCTTTAAAATGTGTGAACTTCAACTCCTAGAATTCCCTAGCCAGCATTTGTTGAAGTTCACACATTTCAAAGTTGCTAAGGTTGAGAAACACTAGTCTATAATAATGGAGTAAACAACTCTGTTATTATAGAGGTCTAAATCAGGTCTAAATCAACCTCTGATGCTCTCTTCTTCAGAGCTGAAGAAGCTTCTTGGATGAGAAGTGAAACGTCTTCAAGGGGGGAAAAACGAAGTCCAGTTTCCTTTTGAAAAAAGCACCTTTGGGTCATTGAAAAGAAAAACATAATAATCATCCAATTCTTTCTTTGGTGCAAGGTTTCTTCTAATAACTTTTTTCTTAAAAAACCCCAAGGTCTTTCCCACAGTACAGTTTAGAAAATAAGTGTGCTAGGCCCGTGATGGCGAACCTATGGCACGGGTGCCACAGGTGGCACGCGGAGCCATATTGGTGGGCACGCGAGTGTTGCCCTAGCTCAGTTCCAGCGCGCATGCACGCACAGGCCAACTGATTTTCAGGCCTTCCGGTCCCACCGGAAGTTGGGAAACTGGCTGTTTCCAGCCCTCAGAAGGCCTCCAGGGGAATGGGGAAGGCTGTTTTTGTCCTCCCCAGACTCCTAGAAAACCTCTGGAGCCTGGAGAGAGGGAAAAACGGGCCTATTGGACCCACCGTGCCATTGTGTGCCAAAAGCAGGGGGAAGTGTGGGGGGTCACATGCGCATGCATGGGAGGGCGGGGCGCATTGAATTATGGATGTGGGCATCCACACTTGCGATCCCCCCCGCTCCCCCCGCTTTTGGCACGCGACCGCAAAAAGGTTAGCCATCACTGTGCTAGGCTATGAAAACTTTAAAAAGCTTTTTTATGTATATATTATATATATGTACCAAATTTATATTTGCTGATAAAGAAAATAAAGGGAGACTAGTATAGATCTATTTCAAGCTATTTAACTCTCACCAGCTAGCCATACCCTTACTCGGATACGAACTTGGGCTGCCTTCATGTTGGCAGCTGTATTAACCTCTGAGCCACAAGTTCTCCTCCCTTTAACATCTTGAGCCAGGGGAGAGATTAATATAATTAATATAATATATAAATTTGGTATAAAATGGTTTGTCGTGAATGTGACTGGTTGAGGGCTCCTGGATTGGAGCTGAAAGGTGAAAGGGAAGCAGTATGCTCTCTCCCATATTGGGGTAGACCAGGTACTTCGACAGAAAAATGCTTAATTATATAAATATATGTATATATAAACAAGTGAAGAAACAATGGATGGAAACTAATCAAGGAGAATTAAGGAGAAACTTCCTAACAGTGAGAACAATTAACCAGTGGCCTTCAGACATTGTGGGTGCTCCATCACTGGAGGCTTTTAAGAAGAGAATGGACAGTCACTTGTCTGAAATGGTAGAGGGTATCCTGCTTGAGCAGAGGGATAGACTAGAAGGCCTCCAAGGTCCTTTCCAGCTCTATTTGACTGAATATGTTTCTTTTTTAATGCACATTTTAAAATAACTTGTTTGAATTTAATTTGTCAGAGTGCGCACAGTGTGACTAGTTTGAGACAACCCAGGTGCAAAATACAGTAAACAGGTTTGTCTTTCAAATAGTGGTTTATATAGAAGGAATAGGGATGTGGTGGCTCAGTGGCCAAGATGCTGAGCTTGTCGATCAAAAGGTCGGCAGTTCAGTGGTTCGAATCCCTAGTGACGCATAATGGAGTGAGCTCCCGTTACTTGTCTCAGCTTCTGCCAACCTAGCAGTTCGAAAGCATGTAAACAATGCAAGTAGACAAATAGGGACCACCTTTGATGGGAAGGTAACAGCGTTGCGTGCGCCTTTGACGTTTAGTCATGCCGGCCATGTGACCATGGAGACGTCTTCAGACAGTGCTGGCTCTTCAGCTTTGAAATGGAGATGAGCACCGCCCCCTAGAGTCGGGAACGACTAGCACATATGTGCGAGGGGAACCTTTACCTTTTTATACAAGGAATATATACATACATGTAGTAGGCAAAGTTAGGCAATCAATCATCAATTATAGCATGGAAGCACACACGGAGAGAGAGAAGGCCCCAACAAACCACTCCTATAATACAGTCTCTTAAAGTTGTGAAGAGTCAAATAACCCTGTTGACTCATAACTACCATTGCAATATCATTACAGCATTACAGTATTACAGCAGCTGGTCAGCTATTAAATCATCATTACCCTGACCTAATTTAGTTCTGTAAAAACGTTTTGTTTTGGGAGTTTTATTTTTTAACTTTTTTTGAACAAAAAATAAACATCTACCTATTTATCATCTATCGATATCGATATATAGCTATAGATATAGGTGAAACTCAAAAAATTAGAATATCATGGAAAAGTTCATTTATTTCAGTAATGCAACTTAAAAGGTGAAACTAATATATGAGATAGACTCATTACATGCAAAGCGAGATAGTTCAAGCCTTGATTTGTCATAATTTTGATGATTCTGGCTTACAGCTCATGAAAACCCCAAATTCACAATCTCAGAAAATTAGAATATTACATGAAATCAATAAAACAAGGATTGTACATAGAACAATATCGGACCTCTGAAAAGTATAAGCATACATATGTACTCAGTACTTGGTTTGGGCCCCTTTTGCATCAATTACTGCCTCAATGTGGCGTGGCATGAATGCTATCAGCCTGTGGCACTGCTGAGGTGTTATGGAAGACCAGGATGCTTCAATAGTGGCCTTCAGCTCTTCTGCATTGTTCGGTCTCATGTTTCTCATCTTTCTCTTGGCAATGCCCCATAGATTCTCTATGGGGTTCAGGTCAGGCGAGTTTGCTGGCCAATCAAGCACAGTAATCCCACGGTCATTGAACCAGGTTTTGGTACTTTTGGCAATGTGGGCAGGTGCCAAGTCCTGCTGGAAAATGAAGTCGGCACCCCCATAAAGCTCCAGCATGAAGTGCTCCAAAATCTCCTGGTAGATGGCTGTGTTGACCCTGGACTTAATGAAGCACAGTGGACCAACACCAGCAGATGACATGGCTCCACAAATCAACACAGACTGTGGAAACTTCACACTGGACTTCAAGCATCTTGCAGTGTGTGCCTCTCCATTCTTCCTCCAGACTCTGGGACCTTGGTTTCCAAATGAGATGCAAAAGTTGCTCTCATCAGAAAAGAGGACTTTGGACCACTGAGCAAGACCAGTTCTTTTTGTCTTTAGCCCAGGTAAGACGCTTCTGACGTTGTTTGTGGTTCAGGAGCGGCTTGACAAGAGGAATACGACATTTGAAGGCCATGTCCAGGATCCGTCTGTGTGTGGTGGCTCTTGATGTACTGACTCCAGCCTCAGTCCACTCCTTGTGAAAGTCCCCAACATTTTTGAATGGCCTTTTCCTGACAATCCTCTCCAGGCTGCAGTCATCCCTGCTGCTTGTGCACCTTTTTCTTCCACACTTTTCCCTTCCACATAACTTTCTATTAATGTGCTTTGATACAGCACTTTGGGAACATCCAACTTCTTTTGCAATTACCTTTTGAGGCTTTCCCTCCTTATGGAGGGTGTCAGTGATGGTTTTCTGCACAACTGTCAGGTCAGGAGTCTTTCCCATGATTGTGATTCCTACTGAACCAGACGGAGAGACCATTTAAAGGCTCAGGAACCCTTTGCAGATGTTATGGCTTAATTAGCTGATTAGAGTGGGACACTTTGAGCCTAGAATATTGAACCTTTTCACAATATTCTAATTTTCTGAGATTGTGAATTTGGGGTTTTCATGAGCTGTAAACCATAATCATCAAAATTATGACAAATCAAGGCTTGAACTATCTTGCTTTGCATGTAATGAGTCTATCTCATATATTAGTTTCACCTTTTAAGTTGCATTACTGAAATAAATGAACTTTTGCACGATATTCTAATTTTTCGAGTTTCACCTGTATATGGATATACAGGTAATTCTTGACTTACAACAATTTGTTTAGTGACTGCTTAAAGTGACAGCGGCACTCGAAAAGTGACATGATCGATTTTCACACTTATGACTGTTGCAGCATCCCCATAGTCACGTGATCAAAACTCAGGTGCTTAGCAACTGACTCATATTTATGACGGTTGCAGTGTCCTGGGGCCATGTGATCCAGTTTTGCAACCTTCTGTTGAGCAAAGCCAATAGGGAAGGCCGATTCACTTAACAGCCGTGTTACTCACTTAACAACTGCAGTGATTCACTTAACAACTGTGGCAAGTAAGGTGTTGTGGCCTGCCAGCGGCCAGAGAATCTGGCAGCAGATTCATACAGTGAGGAGGTTGGGGAGGAACATGGGCCATGGAAACTGGGGAAGGCTCTGATGTGGACTCTGCGTCAGAGGCAGAGAAGGGGCCAGGGCTGTTTGCCAGTTATCAACTGCCTTTGGAGTTGGACATCAGCGAGGCAGACGAACAGCTGGAGTCTGTTCCCAGTGTGCGCATGTGCAGAGTTGCCAGACGAAGGGAACGGCTAAAGAACAAGGGTCGACTTGGGAGTAAGGCCACAGGTGGACGATGAATGGCCCCTCCCAGAGGGAATAAAAGAGGAGCGACAGGGGAGTGGAGTTTGCAGGAGACAATTAGTTCACTCCTGCATTCTTGTCAAGAATTGTGGCATCTAAAAGATGAGGACCCGGTTTGTGGGGGCAATAAGCTGACTTTGTATAAAATATACAAAAGTATGAAGGCTATTGCTTAATGCATTGTAAGCTGCCCTGAGTCTCCGGAGAAGGGCGGCATGCATGCATGCATGCATGCATGCATAAGTAAGTAAGTAAGTAAGTAAGTAAGTAAGTAAGTAAGTAAATAAATAAATAAAGGCCTGGCCACTCTCCATGCCTGATAAAAGTCAGTAATCGTGAACGATCTTGAAAGACTGTGGGAGAGGAAAGACTTTGCTGGAGACGAATTCACTGTAAATTAAATAAAAGGGGTTTATCGGGATGAGGACTCAGCTGGGGAAACCTTGGTCAGAACATAAGGTCGTAAAATGGGGCAAAACACAGTCAATAACCATCTCACTTAACAGAAGAAATTTTGGGCTCGTAAATTGAGGACAACCTGTATAGATACTGTATATAGATATATAAACTTTTTTTTTCTGTCCCACTCACCTCCTGCAAATATCTTGGAACTCTGCTGCAGTGCCCATGTTGCATGCCGATTGAGCAGAATCAGGGCCATTGTATTTAATAGGATTTTTCTTCAGTCACAAAATGAATGTATCTTCTCGCCTCCAGCTGGAAAGAGACCTGGAAAGAGAAATAGGCAAAATTACCTCCCTGGAAACCTCCTCAATAATTTTAGCATGGAAGACCAGGAAAACATGGACTCTTCTCTTAAAAAACACACCTCTAGATCTCAAGAGTCTGGTTTGCAAAACCAACGAATCAGTAAATGGTGCATTTGTGGCCAAATATCTCTCAGGTTGCAATTTTCTAAGCTTCAGCTGGTTGCTGAAATGTTTCTGTCTTTGGCCAAAGCTTGAACTACAAATGAACCAAACCAGACCACACCTGGAGTATTGCATCCAGTTTTGGTCATCACACTATATAAAAGATGTTGAGACTCTAGAAAAAGTGCAGAGAAGAGCAACCAGGATGATTAAGGGACTGGAGGCTAAAACATTATGAAGAACAGTTAACTGGGCATGGCTAGTCTAGTGAAGAGAAGGACCAGGGGAGACATGATAGCAGTGTCCCAATATTTGGGGGGCTGTCACAGAGAGGAGGGGGTCAAGCTATTTTCCAACGCACCCGAAGGCCAGACAAGGAATAATGGATGGAAACTGATCAAGGACAGATTCAACCTGGGAATAAGGAGGAATTTTCTGACAGTGAAAACAATCAACCCATGGAACAGAAGTTGCCTTCAGAAGTTGTGGGAGCTTCATCACTGGAAGCTTTCAAGAAGAGACTGGACTGCCATTTGTGAGAAATGGTGTAGTGTGTCCTGCTTTGGCAGGGGGTTGGACTAGATGACCTATAAGTTCCCTTCCAACTTTGTTAATCTGTTAAATTGTCGGACTTGCCCACAACTTGTATCACTAAGTAAAAACAATCCTTGGCTCATTGAGAAAGGCATCAGTGGTGGGTTGCTACCGGATCGGGTGAATCGGTAGCAGCAGTGGCGGGAGGCTCCGTCCACCTGCCCAGACGCTTCTGCGCATGCACAGAAGTGTCATGCACATGCGCGAGTGCCCACAAGTGAACCGGTAGTGATGGGTTTTGAAACCCGCCCCTGAAAGGCATAGCTTTATTAGAGAGCACGGGTGTTGCAGTACTGCAAAGCCAGAACTGAGAATCGCGTGCCAAAATACCCAAGTTCTACTTCTCCCTCCCTTCACTGTCTCACACTGCCTACCCCAGTATCACCAATCAGTTTCAGGTAAGATGTTTTCATAATGGTCAATCCAAATGCAGTTTGTTATGTAGCTCCCTCTTTCTTTCTGCTTGGTAACCTTGAGGCATCGTCTCAGGAAATGCAGCATTTACTTTCGTTTCCCCAAGCCTTCCGCCCTTCATTCCTCCCCAGAGTTCATGCCAGGCTGTCACCGCAGAGCAGCGAAGCACAAGCAAGCAGCTGACACAAATGGTTGTTCAGCCTGTTCTTGAAAACCTCCAGTGATGGAGCACCCAGAACTCTGGGAGGCAAGTTGTTCCATTGATTAATTGTTCTCACCAGTCAGAAAATGTTTTCTTTCCTTCCTGGTTGGATCTGTCTTTAATGATCTTCTTTAATTATTCTGCTATCTTCCACCCACTGTTTCTCATCCGGGCCCTCTATGATTTGGAGGAAAAAGTCAAAAGGAGATTAATGGCCCTGCTGTGCTGAATATTTTCCACTGATTCTGTTCCTGTTCATTCAGCTGGATGAGAGTTAGTTTTGAAAACGTTATTTCCATGTTTAACATTAGGTTATAAGGTAAAATACAAAATACAAAAGTAAATAGAAAGACACAGTGGGGCGGGGGGGGAGGCAGTGGTGGGATTCAGCCAGTTCGCACCTATTCGGGAGAACCGGTTGTTAACTTTCTAAGCAGTTCGGAGAACTGGTTGTTGGAAGAAATCTTTTGTTTTTTTCCACTTTACAGGGCTAATCCTGTAAAGAAGACAGGAAGGAAACATTCTGGTGTCATTTCTAGTCTAATCTTTATTGCCCTGCTTACAGAAACTGCCTCTCTCTGGTTAACCCTTATTACATTGTAACAGCTAAGGCGAAGTGCGCATCGACGTGAGTGATGTTGAGTTGGCCACGCCCACACGGTCACATGACCACTAAGCCATGCCTACCCAGCTGGTCATTAGGGCAGAGAACCAGTTGTTAAATTATTTGAATCCCACCACTGGGGTAGGGGGGAGAGAAAAGTGAGGAGAAAAGAAATGTTCACTTCTGACTCCCTCGGTTGCGGTAAGAAAAAGAAGCATTAACATCAAACCACAACATTTTGTTTTTCCATAATATAAACTAGCCATTTCTATAAAAAAAACCATATTAATCTTATCTGTAAAACCCCAAATCAAAGCTTCATTTTTTTCCACTTTGAGAACGAAGTTCAGAAACGGTCTCCACGTGGAAACAAAGGTACTTATAATTCTTTTCCTTTAACCCAAATTGGTCAATTTAGCCATTTATAGAGTGATATTAGTACCTCCCTTGATCTTGATTGTATCCCTCTGTTAATGCAATTTACATTTAAATGTTAATTGCATTGCCTTTTTTTGGCTGCCACTGCACACTGTTGGCTCATATTTAGCTGGTTGTCAAGTAAGCATGGACAAATATGTGACAAATGTGTCATCCCACATTTGAATGAGATGACCCTCGAGCAGGGGGTTGGACTAGAAGACCTCTAAGGCAGTGGTGAAATCCAAATTTTTTTACTACCGGTTCTCTGGCCATGGCTTGGTGGGCATGGCAGGGGAAGGATACTGCAAGATCTACATTCCCACCCTACTCTAGGGCCAGCCAGAGGTGGTATTTGGCGCTTCTCCTACCGTGTTTCCCCGAAAAGATGACCCTGTCTTATATTTTTTTGAACCCCGAAATAAGTACTTAAGTACTTGGCCTTATTTTCTGGGAGGTCTTATTATTTGGGGAGGGCTTATTTTCGGGGGGGAGGCTTATTTTAGCACATGCACTCAAAAGTCCGATTGGGTTTATTATGAGGGGAGGTCTTATTTTCTGGGAAACAGGGTAACTACTCAAAATTTCCGCTACCGGTTCTCCGAACTGCTCAAAATTTCCGCTACCGGTTCTCCAGAACCTGTCAGAACCTGCTGGATTTCACCCCTGCTCTAAGGTTCCTTCTATCCCTATGATTCTATGTGCTATGCTGAAAACAACTGTCCCCAGGATTCTTGGCAGAAAATGCAACAAAAATAAATACGGAACATAAATAGCCTGAACTTGTTGGTCAAGAATCTCCAGGACCAGAAATGCAAAAGGAATTTCAAACCCAGCTTTCCAGTAAGGAACTTCTGGTGTTTTTCATGTTGTTTTTATGATCCTACGTTGCTAGAATTTTATCCAGCGTTTAGATGACAGGCGATTCCAACTTTCAGGCTGCACCATTACCTCATGTTCTCAAAAAAACCCCTGAATTTAAATCCGTTGCTCAGCTACAGGCAATTTTCATCATTTGTAAATCCTTTGGCTGCCGCTGTTTAAAACCACTCAGCCTTGGATTAACATCAATACAAGGCAGTGAATTTAAAACACTTAATTAAAATGCTAGAAACATCCCCCGGGTGCTCCTCTCTACCCGTTTAAAAAAAAAAGCGACCACAAGCAAAATTCAGTCAACAAGTCCAGATCCAAATTCAAAAACGCTCCCACGGACTCTGATGACAGATAAACAAGTTCAAAACTTCCTCCTTAAATTAAAAACTAGATTTTTATTTTTTGGGGGGGCAGTTGCTCAGATTAATTTTACAAAGGAGCACACCAATTTAAAAGGCTAGTTTGGGTTGTTTCTTTGCTTTTTATCTTCTAAGACAATGCAGCTTGCTTCAAGTGTTACAGTCATATTGGAAATCCCATATTTCAAAGCACATTTTCTGGTTAAAGAAATGCAGCAGCATCATAAGCTACAGTAACTATGCACTAACCGCAGTTCCGTGCAGAAGGCATTCCTGCCCGCCCGAAAAAATCTTGAAAAACCACAGAGGTTTGCAAGCAGCTTGCATTTATTTTTATCATAGCCGTTTCTTGCCTAACTAAATGATGTAGGTCAGATGCAGTTCAACTGCTAGAAATCAGAATTTCACCTACTACACTGACTCACAGACTCAACTGGTTGATGCCATATTTTACGACTCTTCCTCGGGGTTCATTCCAACGGGGTTACCCAATACATTTAGTCCTTGAGCTAGGATCATAACCAGTGGTGGGATTCAAATAATTTAACAACCGGTTCTCTGCCCTAATGACCGGCTGGGTGGGTGTGACCATGGTGGGCGTGGCCAGGGGTGTGTGACAGGCAGCACTCGGCCTCCTACAATCCCTGGGAGCAAAAATAGGCCACATGGGGGTGGGGGTGGGTGGGAGTAGAACACACCACCCCCGTGCCCCATTTTGGGCCTAGTAGGCCTCCCTGAACTTACCTGAGAGCCAAAATGGGGCATGTGGGGACTCATGGAAGAGGCGGGGCCAGTCAGCAATTTCTCCCAAACCGGCTGAATTCCACCACTGATCATAACTGAGCCCAAAATTTATATTGTGAAATGAAACATTGGTTAAGTGCCCGCTTTTAGGACATTTCTTGCCACAGTTCTTTACATGAATCCTTGCATTGGGTAAGTTAGTAACATGGTTATTGTTCAGCGAATCTGGATTCCTCATTGACTTTGCTGCTCAGACGGTTGCAAAAGCAGATCACGTGACACTACCCCCACCAAGGACACTGCAACCATCATAAATATGAAACATCTGAATTCTGACCAGGTGACAATGGAGATGCTGCGACAGTTGCTAAGTGTGAAAAAAGGGTCCTACGTCACTTTTTTTTCCAGTGCTGTTGTAACTTTGAACGGCTATTAAATGAACTGTTGTAAGTCGAGGATTTCCAATGTCCAGTTTCTCAGCTCAGAAAAATCAGGACTTTTTTTGGGGGGGGGGGGCATTGGATAATAATCTTTGGGTTGGATTTCACTGTCCCCAAGCATCGAAGAGAAGTTGTTCCTCACGATTGCATAATTTGGGTCAGGTCAACAAATGCATTAGCCTTCCCTCCCTCCCCTTCCATTCAATCATGTCCAATTCTTAGAAACCAACCGGACAAGTCCCTGCGGTCTTTCTAGCAAGATTTTCAGAAGTGTTTTGTCAACTCCTTCCTAGGCTTGGAGAAAGTCAAGATCACCCAACTGGCTTCATGCCCAAGGTGAGACTAGAATGCATAGTCTCTTGGCTTCTAGCTAACCACTACGCCCAACGTAGCATATCTGGTGAATGTCCAGTGTTAAGTTTGTTAATGTCCGTAGCCTGAAACAACCTCAAATAATGGTACCCCTCCAAAGAACAGAGAGCTCAACCCTTGGGTTTATTTCTTTTTGAGTTATGAAGGTGTCAGACGAGAAGGAAGAGATTCAGGCTTAATCCCATGTTACTAACTGAACGAATGCACCTAACAATGGCGGCAAGAAAATTTGTCACAATGGGGCAAGAGCTATTCCGTTTAGCAACAAACAGAATTTGGGCTTTAATTGTGGTCCTGGACCACCTGTACCACAAGGGCTCTTAGGAGCTGGATAACTTCAGGATTAGTTACTCCTGGTCTGCCCACCCAGGAGAATCTAATATGGTGCTCTCCTCCCCCCTCCCCTCAACTGGCCTTTCCCTCTTCTCTGGAACAGCCCACCCCGAAATTAGATCCATATCAGTCCTTCAAGACTTTGGATACTGAGAGTCGGTCAGGTGGGCTTCCTCCCTGCAGATTTGATTGGCAGAATGAAAACGGAGACTGATCTTGTTTCCATGCAGCCATTTGTGATTGACGAAGCTCTGAACCTCAGCAAGCCAACAAACACATATGAATATAGTGCAAATCACAATCCGGTTATTTCTATTAAAATCCAGCCGTCCTCCCACCCTACCCCCTATCCTTTTCTTCAGCCAATCTACAGCAGGGGTCTTGAAACCTGGCAACTTTAAGACTTGTGGACTTCAATTCCCAGGATTCCGCAGCCAGCCATGGAAATGGGAGTGGAAATTCTGGTCTCAGTTGTGGTTGTAAATCAAGGACTATCTGTATAACCCTCAATGGAATCTCCTTCCCCAACAGTTGTCTTGCTTGGAAAGGTACCCTCCATTGCTCCCACTGCCATGGAGAAAGGAAGGGAGGAGCAACAGAGCTGAATTTTTTTGGCAGGATGGTTTTGATTTTTTTAAAGATAAGATACGTGGCTTTGATCCAGGAGTGGGATTCAGCCGGTTCAGGCGAACCGTTAGCTCCGACGATCAGCTGAGAGCAAACTAGTTCGCTCCAATGATCAGCTGGGCCTGCCCCTGCACTATACTGACCTGTATTTCCTTTGTTTGAAGCCCAACTGATAGGTGTGGCAGAGCAGATTGCCTCAGCTGTTTTACTAACCAGGGCTGCAGGAGAAGGTAAGATTTAGAGCTGTTTTCAAATGTACTGCGTGCATGCAGAGCGTGTGTTTGGTGCGCGTGTGCAGCGAACCGGTTGTTACACCAGTTAGTTTTAGAGATGTTTTCAAAAGCACTGCTTGCGTATGGAGCACGTGTTTGGCGCGCGTGCGAGCGAAGTGAGTTGTTACACTGGTTGAATCCCACCACTGCTTTGATCCACCCACAAACTAGGCAGAGATGGCTGGTTTCTCCAAGAGGTCCAAGAGAAGGAGAAATTCTCCAACTACGCCTCAACAACAGGACAGAGTCACAAGAGGTGGTTTCTGTAGGACGTTCTTGGACCTCTTGTAGCCTCCCTGGCTGTTCATGTTTCTTGGTCTAAAAAGCGCCACGGGACTATAGTTTCATAGGGGGTTTGATAGTTGAATAGTGTTGTGGGTCGCTTTGTGAGGTTTAAAAAGATGGAGGACGTGCATTCCTTGAAGACAGAAAAAGATTGAAAAACACCCTGGTACAACAATTAGGAAGAGTTGAAAAGGTTTAGATCCAGGTTTAGTAGCAGAACTGTTCTGGACACTCAAAAGGTTGTGTTGCATGAAACCGGAAGGAAAAATGGTTAAGGCACCGGGCTAGAAAGCAAGAATCGTGAGTTCAAGTCCTGCTTTAGCCACTAAAACCTGCTGGGTGACTTGGGGCCAGTCCCTCTCTCTCTCCGCCAGGCCACATCACGGGGTTGTTGTTGTGGGGAAAATAGGAGGAGGAAGGTGCGTTGGGAAATCAGAGAAGCCAGAGAGGCTGCAGAGCCCAAGGGGGGAAATTTGCAGTAAGAAAGGGAATATTCCAAATCCGTGGTGGCGCAGTGGTTAGAGTGCAGTACTGCAGGCTATTTCTGTTGATTGCCGTCTGCCTGCAATTTGGCAGATCGAATCTCACCAGGCTCAAGGTTGACTCAGCCTTCCATCCTTCCGAAGTGGGTAAAATGAGGACCCAGATTGCTGGGAGCAAGAGGCTGACTCTGTAAACCACTTAGAGAGGGCTGTAAAGCACTGTAAAGCGGTATATAAGTCTAAGTGCTATTGCTATTGTCATTGACTCATCCTTCCATCCTTCTGAGGTCGTTAAAATGAGGACCCAAATTCTTGGGGGCAAGAGGCTGACTCTGTAAACCGCTTAGAGAAGTCTGTAAAGCACTGTGAAGTGGTATATAAGTCTAAGTGCTATTGCTATTGCTATTCCCACATGCTAAGTTAGTGCAAGAACAGAGCATCCAATCCAGGAGAATTTCTCAGCAAACCTATTTTTGAGATGAATTGTGAAAGGAATGTCTTTTTTTTTCCCCACCAAAGGAAGCAGATCTTGCAGGAAAAAAACATGTAAGGGGATTTTTCCCATTCAGCACCAACATCGATCTGAAAACAGCAAAATGGAGAGGCAGAGCAACCAGGATGATGAGGGGACTGGAGGCTAAAACATACGATGAACGGTTGCAGGAACTGGGCCTGGCTAGTCTAGTGAAGAGAAGGACCAGGGGAGACAGGATAGCAGTCTGCCAATATTTGAGAGGCTGCCACAGAGAGGAGGGGGTCAAACTATTTTCTAAAGCACCTGAAGGCCAGACAAGGAATAAGGGATGGAAACTGACCAAGGAGAGATTCAACTTAGAAATAAGGAGGAATTTTGTGACAGTGAGAACAATCAACCAGTGGAACAGAAGTTGCCTTCAGAAGTTATGGGAGCTTCATCCCTGGAAGCTTTCAAGAAGAGACTGGACTGCCATCTGTCAGAAATGGTGTAGGGTCTCCTGCTTGAGCGGGGGGGGTGGGGTTGGACTAGATGACCTACAAGGTCCCTTCCAACTCTGTTAATCTGTTAAAGAGTCTAGTAGTCCTTCTCTTATCCACCGTTTCTCCAGTCTCCTGGAGAAGGCTTGTCTTTCAAAATTTCTAAATGAACTGACAGGAAAGAGGTGAAAGCACGGATGTCCTGTCACATCTGGTTTGACTCTCCGCAGGAATCTGGGTTCGCACACAGTTGGATCCTGATTTAACCCCAAATCTCAGCCATTCTGAGATGAAGCTGGCTGCTGAAGAGATCGCCCTTTATTTATTTGTGTCACAGCTGAAGGGTGAGAGCAGCCTTCTCCAACCAGAAGCCCTCCAAGCAAATTGAACCACAACTCCCATCACTCCTTGTTAGCTAAACGGACTGCTTCACAGAGCAAAGTGGATTGGTCTTTGTATGCTACATTTTGGCAATCAGGTGAAACATTTCCCAGTTTGAATGGGTACAGCCCTGTGGAAAGCCCCCCCACCCCACCTGCCCCAGAAGAATGAAATACTTTGAGGGAATATTAAAAAGGCAGGATATTATATTTCCCTAAAGGAGAACTGGAGAAACATATTTTTAGAAGCAGGAAGCAGCCCCCCCCCCCCAGTCTTTCCTAATAGCCCACAGCAGATGCCAGCACTTAAGAGATTAAAGAGCTTATTGAAAGAGGAAGACAACTATCTAGATGGCTCTATTCATAAGCAAAGCAAATACTGCAGGCAGAAATCCATTCAAGACAGGATATTTCGAAACTCCATGCAGCAGAGCTAACAAAGGCAGAATGGTAGGATTAGAACAAGCAAAAGCCATTAAGCTACAATAGGAATTGCCCAACACCCTTTCAGAACACAAGCCCATTTCATTGCACCATCCCCAAAACAGTTCCAACTTCTAAGTCACAGCAACCTATAAAGATCCATCCACTCCTTTAATCATTGGTTCAGCTGCACCAGAACTGCGCCCTGTCTTTATGGTTCTGTTCAATAAACCATCTTTCCAATCAGTTTCCATGTTTTTTCCAGTGCCTTTCTCCCGGCTTGGACCTGGACCTGGATATTTCTCCCAAATTCCATCAAATAACGTAAGAATTGGTTGGGTGAAATTTAATGAGAGATAAAATAATGAACCATTGTCCTGTTTCTGAGATGGGAGGGGGGGAACATCCTGGAAGTGCTAATCCATTATATTTTAAGAAACTCCTTTAAAATATCCATTAGAGTTGAAGGCCCATTTTTTCCTTCTTCTTTGTAAAGATTGCTTAGTTGGCTATCGAATAAAATTGGCACCCACTCCTCTTAGAAGAATGAAATGTTTTAGGAAGTATTAAAAAGGCAGAATATTATATTTCCCTGGATGAAAAAAGGAGAAACATGTTTTTAAAGACAAAGAGCAGCTCCCTGCCCCAGCAGATATTTGGTGCCCATTGAGAAAGACTGGGCCAGCCTATCTACAAGACAAAAGGCTTCCAGCTCCAGGATGATGGGATTAAGACATGACCCTCTGGGACATAATAGGATTAACCCATCTATCAGCAGAGCTCACCACATGGCACAATCTCCTAAGGATATCGCATCACCCTCCAAACTTCAAGCAAACTTAGCTCAGACAAACATGACCCCTACATGGCCCCATGGGAGTCTGACAACAGCTGATAGAATAGATGCCTTTGCCACAGGAACAGGAAGCTCAAGTTCAAAGCCTAAGAGAGGGTATAAATAACACTCACTCTCCACTCCACGTGGTCAGCTACCCAGAACCACACGTGCTTGGTGGTTCTGCTTCACCATTAAACCATCTTCCCAAGCAGCCTCCATGTTTCCAGTGTTTTTTCTCCCCACTTGGAACTGAACCCAGATGGATATTTCTTCCGACGCTATGGTTTTCCTCTACCCTATCCATTTTTTTCCTCCATCCTTTTAAATATCTCTCCAATTCCATAATTATGGTCTCCATCGAAGTCCATTGTGGGGTGCTTTCTAAACAACTGTTTCCTTATTGGACTATATCCGTGATGGCGAACCTACGGCACGCGTGCCACAGGTGGCATGGAGAGCCATATCTGTGGGCACCCGAGCGTTGCCCTATCTTGATTTTCAGGTCTTCCGGTCCCACTGGAAGTCGGGAAATATGACGTTTCCAGCCTCCAGAGGGCCTCGGAGGGGTGGGGAGGGGGGAAGGCCATTTCCATCCTCCCCAGGCTCCAAGAAAGCCTCTGGAGCCTGGGGAGGACGAAAAACGGGCCTACTGGGGCCACCATGCCAAACTGGGGGAGCACAGGGGGAAGTTGTGTGTGAATGCTTGGGGGGCAGGGGGCATTGAATTATGGGTGTGGGCATGCATGCGTGCGCCCCCCCCCCATGCTCCCCCTGGTTTTGGCACGCAACGGCAAAAAGGTTAGCCATCACTGGACTATATCCATGCACAACCTCACAGCCAACTTTCAGCATGCATCAGTGCTCACAAAAATTGGGGGGAGGGGGAAACCCCAACAACCCCAATCATTTATGGAAAACTATCCAGTAGACAAGATGAATTTGGCCATATTTTACAGACGGATCATTTTCATATTGATGATCGCAAACCAGAGAAAGGATAAAATGCACTGTAAAAGATTGCCTTGTGTTCTCCTCCCTTCCCGGTGCTATCGTTGTTGCTGCACGCGGGCGTTGCGTTGTGCAAACACACTCAACGCAGCAAAAGATGGCCGAGCAACCCGCCAGATATTGTTAAAGCTGTGCCCGGCTGAACGCACGTGGGTGAACTGACCCTCAGAACTGGCTTCCTTGGATATATTCCTCCACCCCCCCCCCCCCAACCAGAGAAATGACTCTGAGATTGTTGCTTTGTTCTGGTGCTGCCTAATGCGCCAATGGTGATGTGAAGTGCCAGCACCGTGGTCAATTCGGGAGGGGGGGGCAGCATGAAATCCGGTTGGAAAACCTCTTTTCTTTGCACAAACATTCAGCGCACACAGCCACTGTTGGGTGCCAACCTTTGCACACAATGTGAATCCCTGCAGCGCCTCTCTCTTCCCCCCCCCCCTTCCTTCCTTCCATACCGGGGAGGCTTGGCTTATTCCAAGTGAGTTGCCATGGCACCCGTAATGGGACAGGAATGGGAGCAAGGGATGGGGGGGGGGGTGGAAGCAATGAAGGGGAAGGGAAGGGGAGCTGTGTACCATCAATCTCCCGGCAACTGCTTCATCTCAGCAATTACCCGGTTGCTGTAGTAACCACCCAAGAAGAAAGTCAGGCAGGAAATTTGCAATTCTTCCTCCTATCTAAGAGAATGGTGGAGAGAAATGAATGGGCCAAAATAGAATATGGAGATGGTTAAAATTAAGACCTTCTCCAGCTCTGCATGGAGCTAGATCTGAAAGGAAGAAACGCTTCTGTCCAGCTAAAGTTTGCTAAATAAAAAGAGAAAGAAGACTTCCGTATAATGACTATTAACTGCAGATATTATAGCAACATTTTGCTTTCAAAATTTTGCATGGCCACTTCTCCAATTTCTCAGTTGAGTCCTACAGGGAATCCTCCACTTACGACCGCAACCGAGCCCAAAATTTATGTTGCTAAGTGAGACAGTTATTCAGTGAGTTCTGCCCCCATTTTATGACCTTCCTTCACACCGTCGTTAAGCGAATCACTGCAGTTGTTAATTTAGTAACCTGGGTTGTTAAGTGAATCTAGTTTCCCCATTGACATTGCTTGTCAGATGGTCACAAAAGGGGATCACGTGACCCCGGGACACTGGGACCATCATAAATACGAATCAGTTGCCAAGTACCTGAATTTTGACTACGTGACGATGGGGATGCTGCAACACTCATAAGTGTGAAAAACGGTCATTAAGTCACTTTTTCAACATTCAAGAAATGCATGTCCTCCATCTTTCAAACTTTATCAGTTATTGCAACTCTAGAATAGACACAACGGCTCACAACAGTATTCAACCATTCAACCTTAAATGGTTTTTAAATTAAATTGTTACAGTGGTTTAAGGACTACTAAAATCCTCTATTAGCACCGACTCTTAGACTTGCCTGTCAAGCAAAGGGGCTGTGCGTCATTTACTTTTCCTTGGAAAATGACTCATCAAATTATGTTGTTTGTATGATATTTGCTTTGTTTATACTTGCCGCAGAAAACTGTCAAACCAGGAATTTGTATAGCAGAGGCTCTAACCAGTTTCTCAAAATAGGTATAGAAACTCAATGACTCGGTAAATTTTTAAAAAGCCCAACTCAAGTTTAGTTGTTTCAGTTTTTATCTTATTCTAAATGCTGCTAGTCCTTGACTTACAACTATTTCTTTATTTCTGACCATTCGAAGTTATCACAGCACTGAAAAAAGTTCTTGCTAATTAGATTAACAGAGTTGCAAGAGACCTTGTAGATCATCTAGTCCAACCCCCTGCCCAAGCAGGAGACTTTACACCATTTTTGACGAATGGCAGTCCAGTCTCTTCTTGAAAGCCTCCAGTGATGAAGCTCCCATAACTTCTGAGGGCAAGAAATTCCACCGGTTGATTGTTCTCACTGTCAGAAAAGTTTTCCTTATTTCCAGGTTGAATTTCTCCTTGGTCAGTTTCCATCCATTATTCCTTGTCTGGCTTTTGAGTGCTTCCATCCATTGCAGTCCATTGGATGGATGCAATGGATGGAAATTAATCAAGGAGAGAAGCAACCTAGAGCTAAGCAGCAATTTCCTAATAGTGAGAACAAGAAATCAGTGGAACGGCTTGCATTCAGAAGTTGTGGGTGCTCCATCACTGGAGGTTTTTAAGAAGAGATTGGACAGCCATTTGTCCAGAATGATATAGAGTCTCTTGCTTTGGGGTTCGGAAGAATAGTAGCCACAACAGGGAGGTAGAACAACAAGCAATGGGTGGAAACTGATCAAGGAGAGAACCAACCTAGAACTAAGAAGAAATTTCCTAACAGTGAGAACAATTAACCAGTGGAATAGTTTGCCTCCAAAAGTTGTGGCTGCTCCATCACTGCAGGTTTTTAAGAATAAGTTGGACAGCCCATTGTATGAAATGGTATAGGCCAGGGTTTCCTGCTTGAGCAGGGGGTTGGACTAGAAGACCTCCAAGGTCCCTTCCAACTCTGTTATCCCATTAAATAATGAAAGATCAAAGCAAACCACAATTTGACAAGAAAGATGAGGTTTCCTACTATCGCTGGACCAGGATTTCTCTTCTCTGTTTTAAAAATGTCCTTTCCGTGGGGAAAGCAACACTGTGATTCTTCCCTAATCTAAGAAGGCTTGAGAATGTCTCTTGAATATCTCCTTACCGCATGTGCAGATTTGTTTGTTGCTCGGAGGCAGGAGAGGTATTTCTGCCACTGTTCTGCTTTTCACCTCGTAATTTTTCCTGCTGCACAAACTGAAAAATTCCTCTCCGTGTTCCCCCTTAGGATTTCCTGGCAGGCTGATGAAGCTACTGAGACAGCTGATCCAACCAAAGATTGCACAACGAAGGACATTTGCATTCACCACGAAATTACAGGCAGAGACATCAAACTCCATCTGCAAGTACCTCATCCAACTCTCTTCCCCTCCAGACCAATTTTCAATGCTACAGTAACTCTCTTTCATTAAAAGAAAAGAGCCAGGGAAAAAATATGCAGGATAATTTTTCTGCACTGGACAAATTCAAGCTGCAATGGACAATTATGGATAAAAGGATTTCTCTCCCTTCTGTTTTGCACGATGCTTAAATTTCAGGACATTCATGGGAATTGACAGGCAGAAACACAAAAGGAGCTATTTCTGCCTCATTTGGTACTCTTGTTTGGTACCAGCATTCAGAAAGGAACAAATGCATATTATTCAGATTTGGTTTCTGTATTTCTTTCATCCAAAGATAATTTAGATAACTGCCTTCCCTGTGTTTATGAAAAGGTACAAGATATGTAGTGCAAGGAAAGGAAAGTAAATGGCTAAATAAAGAGAGTAAGGAAAATGATCTTGTGGGAGAAATGCAGGAACCGTGACATGGGCAAAAGAAGATGAAAAGCAGTTTTAGTCCAGAAACAACGGCTGCAGGATTTGGGCTTGGCTAGTCTAAAGAAAAGAAGAATTAGAGGTGACATGATAGTAGTATTCCAGTATTTGAGGGGCTGCCACAAAGAAGAGGGGATGAAATTATTCTCCAAAGCAGCAAAAGGCAAGACAGGAAAGAACAGTTGGAAACTAATCAAAGAGAGAAGCAACCTGGAATGAATAGGATAGGATAGGATAGGATAGGATAGGATAGGATAGGATAGGATAGGATAGGATAGGATAG
>WNWU01000025.1:13893642-13919150 GCA_012654045.1 Ptyas mucosa | reverse complement strand
GAATAGGAATAGGAATAGGAATAGGAATAGGAATAGGAATAGGAATAGGAATTAGAATTAGAATTAGAATAGAATAGAATAGAATAGAATAGAATAGAATAGAATAGAATAGAATAGAATAGAATAAAATAAAGTTGGAAGGAACCCTGGAGGTCTTCTAGTCCAGCCCCCTGCTCAAGCAGAAGAACCTATACCATTTCAGACAAGTGACTGTCCAGTCTCTTCTTAAAAACATCCAGTCCATGATTTCTGAGGGCAAGCTGTTTATCTGGTTAATTGTCCTCACTGTTAAGAAGTTTCTCCTTAATTCCAGATTGCTTCTCTCTTTGATCAATTTCCATCCATTGTTCCTTGTTTTGCCTTCTGGTGCTTTGGAGAATAATTTGACCTCTTCTTCTTTGTGGCGGCCCCTCCAATACTGGACTACTGCTATCACGTCGCCCCTCATTCTTCTTTTCTTTAGATTAGCGAACACCAAATCCTGCAACCGTTCTTCATATGTTTTAGTCTCCAGGCCTTTGATCACCTTAGTTGCTCTTCTCTGAACTTTTTCCAAAGTCTCAACTTTGTTGTTGTAGCAGGGTGACCAAAATCGGTTGCAGTGTTCCAATAGCTTCCACTATTCCTCCGGTTTTCGTCTACCAAAAGCCAAATAAAACTTAACCCCAAGCAGACAAACTGATTCACAAAAACCATGCAGGCCAAAATCCCCTGCTGCCTTTCCACCTTCTTCGTTCTATTTTCTCCCCAAATCTCATTTTTCCACCCAGTTGGATAATAGGAAGCAGGGCCATTTTTATTCAGCAGGATTTTGTACAGCCTGAAGATGCTTGATCCAAGGGTTCCTTGCATTGTGCCAGACTGTTGGCTGGAATCTTTTCATCTCTAAGTGTGGTCACCAGCCAGCTTGGTGGGCACCAGGGAAAGGTTGAATAGTATAGAGCTGGAAGGGACCTTGTAGGTCATCCAGTCCAACCCCCCGCCCAAGCAGGAGACATTACACCAGTGATGGCTAACCTTTTTGCTGTCGTGTGCCAAAAATGGGGGGAGCACGGAGGGTTTGCGGGAGTGCATGCCCACACCCATAATTCAATGCACCCCGCACATGTGTGTGTGACCCACCCGCTCCCCCAGCTTTTGGCAAGTGATGGAACAGTGGGCCTGTTTTTCACCCTCCCCAGGCTCCAGAGGCTTTCTAGGAGCATGGGGAGGGCAAAAACTGCCTTCCCAACCCACCCGGAGGCCCTTCAGAGGCTGGAAATAGCCCGTTTCCCAACATCCAGTGGGCCCAGAATGGCTGAAAATCAGGTGGCTGGCGCACGCATGCGTGTTGGAACTCAGCTAGGGCAACGGTGTGCGCCCACAGATATGGCTCCGCGTGCCACCTGTGGCATGCATGCTATAGGTTCGCCATCACGGCCCTATACCATTATCTGACAAATGGCAGTCCAATCTCTTCTTGAAAGCCTCCGATGATGAAGCTCCCTTAGATATCACACACTGCCTAGTCACAGAACCTATTTTCCATTTCCTGGCCATTTTTAAGGTCTTGTTGTTTGAAGCAAGAGACAGTATTCCTCGACTGACAACTTACATTCATTTAGCGACTGTTCAAAATGACAACGGCGCTGATAAAGGGAATTTATGGCCGTTTTTCACACTTATGACCCTATGGTCAAAATTCAGACGCTTGGCTCTTATTTAGGATGGTTGCCGTGTCCCAGGGGACGGGTGTGTGTGTCTGTGTCATGTACTGATCCCCTTTTGAGACCATCTGGCGAGCAAAGTCAATGGGGAAGCCGAATTTACTTCACAATCATGTTACCAACTGAACAATTGCGGGTATTCACTTAACGATGGCGGGGGGGGAAGAAAAGTGAATTTTGCCCTATTTTACGACCTGTCTCGTTTAGCAACAGAAAGTTTGGGGCTCAGTTGTGGTCATAAGTTGAAGAGTACGGGTACTCTCCTGTACAGAGGCAAGAAACACACAGCTGGAATAGCTAAGTTCAAGGCAGGGTGGATAAAAATCGATTTTTTAAAAAAAATTAAAAAAATCAAATTTCAAAAAATTTAAATTAGATTTTTATGAAATTTACTTTAATAAAATGCTTTTGGAATAAAACTCTTATCTAAAGACAGTTTTTTTATTTAAGATGCATTCATAATTTAGTTTATTCAGCATGAAATGGACCTTAGTTATGTGGCATGAGGAGGCTGTATATTCTGCAATATTTACGTTTTTGGTAAACTCCTTCAATGAATCCCAAGTTCTGCAAGCTAAATAGGAAACCTTCATTTCGTTGGCAAATAATCATATTAAAGATTCTAACTACCAGCAAGAATGAGTCCTTACATTTAAAGAGCACCTGTCATTTCAGATCCATCATTGGCAGCGCCTGTTAGTGGGCATTCACTCACCTGCCACCTGCCACATCCCTCACCTTATTGTGTCACTGCCGCATCAGCAGCCATCCCATTAAAGTGAATGGGACTGTCGGTGAGTCAACAGCGGGTCAGAGGAGGCGCTGCTGTGGGACAGAGATGACAGTTTATTTATTTATTTATTTATTTTTAGGTTTCTATACCGCCCTTCTCCCTGGGGACTCAGGGCGGTGTACAGCCAAGTAAAAACACACAATATAAACATTAAGAACAAATTAAAAAGAATATCTAAATTGGCCCCAAATTTAAAAAACACCCCAGTTTAAAATTATTTAAAAGGCTTTGCTTAGGCCAGCCCGGCTTGTTGGAAGAAAAATGTTTTAAGGGCACGGCGGAAGGCACAGAGGTCATGGATTTTTCTTATCTCTGGGGGCAACTGATTCCAGAGGGTGGGGGCCCCCACAGAGAAGGCCCTCCCCCTGGGGGTCACCAGCCTGCATTGCTTGGCTGATGGCACCCCGAGGAGGCCCTCTCTGTGGGAGCGCATGGGTCAATGGGAGGTCGTCGGTGGCAGAAGGCGGTCTCGTAGATAACTGGGCCCTATGCCATGGAGCGCTTTAAAGGTGGTAACCAGCACCTTGAAGCGCACCCGGAAGACCACTGGGAGCCAGTGCAGCTCGCGCAGGAGCGGTGTTATGCGGGAGCACCATGTAGCCCCGTAATTACCCGCGCGACAGTTGCTCTTTAAAAATTACGATTTAAATCGAGTTGATTTAAAACAAGCTTTTTTACTAGCAATCTAAATCGTGATTTAAATCACATCCACCCTGGTTCAGGGTGGTTGGTTTTAGTTGCTCTTCTCTGCACTTTTCACAGTTAAGCCTGAGGTTGCAATCTCAGCCTCAGTGTGTGCCTTGACACCTGCCACAACCGGTGGTGACCCCTCGCTGTGCTCGTCCCGGGAGCTCAGATGTCAAACAACAGGGTTGAATCCGGCTTCTCCCTCCCGGATTGCACCTGGTGCAATCAATACCGTCCTTGGCCCACACCCCAGAATCGGCTCAGGAGGCGGCAATCGTACAATCTTGACATCTTCAGCTTAGCCATGACTAAGCAAAGTTCTTTCGGCTGTTGCCACACATCACGCTTACCTCATGGTACAGAGAGATCTGAGGGAAGACACATTGCTTGCGGTGCAAAACTCTTTCCCCGGCATGATCGTAGGCCAAGATATCATACCTCCCTCTAACTAACAAAAAGGGGAGAGGAAACAAACAGGAACTGGTTTGGTTCAAACCCGAGAAAGGTGATTTAGCTTAACGGTACGACTGCCTACATGGAGGGAAGTAAGCAGTGGGGTGCTGCAAGGTACCACGTCTTAGGCCCAGTACTCTTCAATACCTTCATAAACGACTTAGATAGAAGGGGAATTTACCAAATTTGCAGATACTAAGCTGGCAGGAATAGCTAACAGCCTAGAAGATAGGCTCAAGATCCAGATGAATCTTGACAGACTTGAACACTGGGCCCTATCTAACAGAATGAAATTCAATGTAGAGAAAAGTAAAATCCTACACTTAGGCAAGAAAAACCAAAAGTACACATATAAACTGGGTGAAACCAGGCTTAATAGCAGTAACTGTGAGAGGGATCTTGGAGTCTTAGTGGACAACCAATTAAATATGAACCAATAGTGTGCGGTGGCAGCCAAAAAAGCCAATGCAATCCTAAATTGTATTAACAGAAGGATACAATCAAGATCAAGGGAGGTACTAATACCACTCTATAAAGCCTTAGTAAGACCACACCTAGAATACTGCATCCAGTTTTGGTCACCACACTATAAAAAAGACGTTGAGACTCTAGAAAGAGTGCAGAGAAGAGCAATCAGGATGATGAGGGGACTGGAGGCTAAAACATATGAATTACGGTTGCAGGAACTGGGCATGGCTAGTCTAGTGAAGAGAAGGACCAGGGGAGACAGGATAACAGTCTTCCAATATTTGAGGGGCTGCCACAGAGAGGAGGGGGTCAAGCTATTTTCCAAGGTACCCAAAGGCCAGACAAGGAATAATGGGTGGAAATTGATCAAGGAGAGATTCAACCTGGAAATAAGGAGGAATTTTCTGACAGTGAGAACCATCAACTGATAGAACAGAAGTTGCCTTCAGAAGTTGTGGGAGCTTCATCCCTGGAGGCTTTCAAGAAGAGGCTGGACTGCCACCTGTCAGAAATGGTGTAGGGTCTCCTGCTTGGGTGGGGGGTTGTACTAGATGACCTACAAGGTCCCTCCCAACTCTGTTAATCTGTTATAGCTGCAAGTACAAGTAGTCCTTGACTTACGACCATCAACTGAATGACCATTTGGAGTTAAGACAGCATTGAAAAACTAACGACTTGTCATCAGACTTACGATGCTTACAGCATCCCCGCAATCCTGTGATCAAAATTCGGGAGCTTGGCATCCGCCATGTACAGGTAGTCCTTGATTTACGACCACAATGGAGCCCAACATGTATGTCATCAAATGAGACATTTGTTAAGTAAACTTTGCCCCATTTTACGGCTTTCCTTGTCACCATTGTTAAACGAATCACTGCACTTGATAAGTTAGCAACCCGGTTATTAAGTGAATCTGGCTTCCCCATGGACTTTGATGGTCAGAAGGCCGCAAAAGGGGGTCACGTCTAATCTTGGGGCATAGCAACGGTCATAAATATGAACCAGTTGCCAACCATCTGAATTTGGGTCACATGATCGTAAGGATGTTGCGAAGGTCATAACTGCGAAAAACAGTCCTAAGTCACATTTTTCAATGCGGATTGTAACTTTGAATGGTCACTAAATGAAGTGTTGTAAGTCGAGGACAACCTGCATTAACAACAGTTGCAGCATCCCAGGGTTACATGATCGCCATTTTCGACCTACTCAGCTAGTTTTGGATTAGCAAATTCAATGGGTGATTTGCTTAACAACCATGTGATTCATTTAACAACTGAGACATGAAAGGTTGCAAAATGGATGTGACTCACTTTTAAAAAAAAAATTATTTATATGCCGCCCTTCTCCGGAGACTCAGGACGGCTTACAATGCATTAAGCAATAGCCTTCATACTTTTGTATATTTTATACAAAGTCAGCTTATTGCCCCCACAACCGGGTCCTCATTTTACCCACCTTAGAAAGGATGGAAGGCTGAGTCAACCTTGAGCCTGGTGAGATTAGAACTCGCAGTAATTGCAGGCAGCTGGATGTTAAATGCTGCCTTAGTAGGAGGCATTAGCCTGCTACGCCACTCAGGCTCCTTAACGACTGCCTTGCTCAGCACCCAAACGACTTAACGACTGCCTTGCTCAGCACCCAAAGTTCCATTCCCAATTGTGGTAATAAACTGAGGACGACCTGTGACCCTTTTTTCCTGCATTCATCCGTAAGATCCGCGCATTCTTAAGGTTTCCTGAGCTTCCCTCTCACACTTTCAATTTACTGGAATGCACAAATTTCCCCTTAAAAAAAAAAACCTTGCAGTGACAGCAGATTGACAGCTCCCTACTGCAAACCTGGAAGGGAAAACAAGAGTTTGAGGAAAGGGAGATGGGGCGGGATGGGGAATAACTCTAGATCAGTGTTGGAGAACCTTTTCAGCACTGAGTGCTGAAACGGGGGCGCGCGTGTACATGCGCGTGCCAGAAACCAGAAAAGCAGCCGCCCGGTGCACATATGCGTGCCGGGAAGATGATTTTCCGGTTTCTGGTGCTTGCATGCGCACTAGCCACCTGGTCTTCCAATTTCTGGCACGCATTGACACGTAAAGACCAGGTGGCCAGTGAGCATCTGCACACCGGAAACTGGAAAATTATCTTCCCGGTGCGCGCATGAGTCCTGGGCGGCTGTTCTTATGGTTTCCGGCACTCCCGCGCACATGAAGACCAGCTGGCCGGTGCACCGGAACTGGGAAGAGCAACGGGTGATGGCTCACTTGCCCAGGGAGACGTCTCTGCGTGCCATTACAGCACGCCTGCCATTGCTTCGCCATCACGGTCTCTAGATAATTGCAGGAGGGAGACGTCTAAAGAACATGGGGGAACCATTATCAAATGGAGATTTCAATGGAAAGAACTTACAGGAAAAGATGATGCGAGGTAGGTCTATAGGCAGACGAAATACGTAGATTAAATGCGAGTGATGAACCATGGAGTGTGCGGAAATGGATAAGTTTACGAAGGAGATACAAGAAAAAGAAGAAGCAGAATACCACCTAATCTGGGAGAGATGGTATAAATGGTTGGAAGAAAAGGGAAAAAAGGACACGGTTAATTTAGGAGGAGAAATATAAGAACAAATGGGAAGAAACAAAACTTGTGGAAAGGAAATTGGGTACATGTTTATGTCTAATGTAAATAAAACAATTAGAATAATATAATACATTATAGTGGTATAGATATGTGATATATTAGAAATATGTATAAAAGATATATTAAGATAAGAGAGAGAAAATGTATAAGTAATGGATTACTGACGCGAAACTGTTGAAAAGAAGAAAGTGTAAATATTTCTTTTTGTTGTTTTAAAAAAACTGTTTAATAAAAATATTTATTTAAAAAAAATGCGAGTGATGTAAGGAGATATAAGATCCCAAGGGAAGAACATGGGAGATTGGTCAAAAAACAAGTAAGAGTTGAAATACTAAAAAGAACAAGAGATGATGGATAGATATAGAATACTTCTTAATACAGGATTTGCTCGATTAAGAGTTAGAAAACAGAGGTAGAAATTAAGAGATGGGGAAAATATTATGATATACACTGCTATATAAAATATTATAATTACCACATAGACATAAATGTTAGAAGTTGAAAGAGTATGGCTATGTATACCTGAACTGTATTACTATTGTTATTCCTATTATGTATAAAGTAAATTGACCCAGACACTACACTGTTCACTAAACACTTATGTAAGTTAAAGAAAAAAAACTATAAATAAAATTATATATATATATATATATATATATATATATATATATATATATGGAAAAGGAAAAGGCGATGCATGAATACGAGATTTGTGGTAAAGGAAACACACTGGAGGTGGTGTGTGAGGGAAGGAGGGGAGAAACCGAGGCTTGAAAAAGCAGAGCGAAAGGAGGTGGGGACTACTGCATGGCCAGCGAGAGCCAAATCTGATAGCATCTTGTCACCAAGATGGATTGGGAATATTTAGGACAACAGCAACTGGAATTTCAAAATGAATTCCTTCTCATGGAAATGAGGTTTGGGGATTTAGCTAGGAAGTGCAGCTTCCTCACTTCCCATGCTGGTCGTCATCCTGCCAAAACAGAACTGTACACAGTTAGTCCGGAAATGATAAAAGGAACAGAGGACGTTGGATTGAAATTGGATTGATCCGGTTGTGTAACACCTCTGCAAAAGGAGGAAACACTCAGGGACGGATGGATGTTTATGTCTCAGCAATAGAATTCAGCATCCTTTCCCTCCAGCAAGTTAGGTCTGAGAGAACACAGAACGCGTTTTAGGACCGTGAGGCTTGGAAGGGACCTTGGAGGTCTTCTAGTCCAGCCCCCGACTTGTATAACAGGCAGATCAAATGGAGAAATACCAAAAGTTCAGCAGAAGCTGCACTTTTCTGGTCTTCCTGAAACAACATTATTTCTGTAGGCATTTGAAACAATCTGGCTGACGTGGTATGACCTAGCAGAATTAAACAGTGGTATCGTGCACACATCTTTCTAGATCAGGGGTCAGCAACCTGTGGCTCTGGAGCCGCATGTGGCTCTTTCACCCCTCTGCTGCGGTTCCCTTTCACTCAAAATATGCGTCGCAACTGCCAATGTGTGACACCCGCCGGCACGTGATTTATTGAGCTTTTCAACCTCTGGTAGGCCAACCATGGATAAATCCAAGAAAAGAAAAGTTTCAGAAGAAAACAGAATGTTTCATTCAACTACATATGCTAGTTTTGTGGCTGCTCAAGAAATAGTCAGGCACGGGAAGGGTTTTGTGGCTCCCGGTGTTTTCTTTTCTGTGGGAAACGGGTCCAAATGGCTCTTTGAGTGTTTAAGGTTGCAGAGCCCTGTTCTAGATCAAAAAGGTGAACCTAATGTCTCCTTGGCTTTTCGGGACACAAAGAGGTCTTTCTTGACCTCCCCCTACCTTTTTTTTTCCCTGGGAGTATATTCAATTTTCCAGTCAAGCCAACAGCCCCATATTTCTTAGTAATGCTTCATCCAAGCACCAACCAAATTTAGGCATGCTTAGCCTTAAGCTCAGAGAAGACAGGCTAGTGACAGCAAGAACAATTAATCAGAGGAAGAACTTGCCTCCAGAAGTTGTGAATGGTCCATCAATGGAGGTTTTCAAAAAAGAAGATGGACATCCATTTGGGCAGGATGGTATAAGGCTCTTGCCTTGAGCGGGGGTGTGGGGGTGTTTAGACTAATAGAGAGATTAACAGAGTTGGAATGGACCTTGTAGGTCATCTAGTCCAACCCCCTGCCCAAGCAGGAGACCCTATACCATTTCTGACAGATGACAGTCCAGTCTCTTCTTGAAAGCCTCCAGTGATGAAACTCCCACAACTTCTGAAGGCAACTTCTGTTCCATGGGTTGATTGTTCTCACTGTCAGAAAATTCCTCCTTATATCCAGGTTGAATCTCTCCTTGATCAGTTTCCATCCATTGTTCCTTGTCTGGCCTCCAGGTGCCTTGGAAAATAGCTTGACCCCCTCCTCTCTATGGCAGCCCCTCAAATATTGGAAGACTGCTACCCTGTCTCCCCTGGTCCTTCTCTTCACTAGACTAGCCAGGCCCAGTTCCTGCAATCTTCCAATCTTCCCTTCTGCTATCTTGCTATGGTACAAAATCTGCCCAGCTGGTGTGCGGTGAATTTGTGGAATCAAACACTGGACTGTTACAGCTTGAGCAGAAAAGATATGACTTGGCCTTTCAACTCTCCGAAGCTCCAATCCATTCTTATCTCTAGTTTGATAAGAAAGACTTTCCGGACTTTTCATATCATTGCCTTAAAGATCCCTAGGTTTGCACAAGAGATTTTACGATCTGTTAACAGAACTGCGAAAGTCCTGTTATTTTGTTAGCAGGTTGTTAATTATTGTTGGATGGAAAAATCTTCTTAGGTGGGACGGTTAGGAAAATAAAACTGCCTTGAAATGGATAAGCCTTTAACGTTAACACCCAATTATTAAAACGAAGGGCTCTTAAACATTTGTCCTCTCAAATTCCTCTCTACCCCCCTCCTCTGGGATTAAAAAATAGGTAGACTTCTCATGTTGCCTGCTTTTAATTTTGGGGTGTGTGGTGTTTGGTTGGCTTTTAGGACAACTTATGCACTGGGTCAGAGATGGGTTTCGGTAGGTTCTGGCCAGTTCTGGAGAACCGGTAGCAGAAATTTTGAGTAGTTTGGAGAACCAGTAGTAAAAATTCTGAACTGGCGCCGCCCCCATCTATTCTCTGCCTCCCGAGTCCCAGCTGATTGGGAGGAAATGGGGATTTTGCAGTAACCTTACCCTGGAATTAGTACCGCTTTATGATGCCTTAATGGGAGCACATTTACAATACTGCATCCAGTTTTAGTGACCATGTTATTTAAAAAACTCTAGAAAGAGTGCAGAGAAGAGCAACCAAGATGATTAGGGGACTGGAGGCTAAAACATATGAATTACAGATTCGTTACAGATATTGAGTATGTCTAGTCTAGTGAAAAGAAGGACTAGGGGAGGGGACACATGATAGCAGTGTTCCAATATTTGAGGGGCTGCCACAAAGAAGAGGGAGTCAGTGTAGTTTTTTCAAAGCACCAGAAGGCAGGACAAGAAACAACGGATGGAAACTAATCAAGGAGAGAAGCAACCTAGAAATAAGGAGAAATTTCCTAACAGTCAGAACAATAAGCCAGTGGAATGGCATGCCTTCAGAAGTTGTGGGCGCTCCATCACCGGAGGCTTTTAAGAAGAGACTGGACAGCCACTTGTCTGGAATGGTATAGGGTCTCCTGCTTGAGGGGGGGTGGACTAGATGACCTTCAAAGTCCCTTCCAACTCTGTTATTCGTATCAAAGCTAAGAAGCCCAGTTTCAGTATTTGTGGGATGTGCTTGGATTGCAAAAGGTACGAACATTAAATTCAGCCAGGGAGCTCTGAGCAATGTTTGAGAAGCCCCTTCCAGCGGTCAGCGGAAATCGCACACAGAGCTGAAGGACAGAAAGGCTCAGAATATGGGGAAGAAGCCACCTGGCAGAGCAAGAGAAGATAATGGTCATATTCAGAGTTGGAAGACATCCCCCAAATAAGCCACTGGGCTGGAAGAAGAATTCTGGGAGTTGAAGTCCCCAAGTCTTAAAGCTGCCAAGTTTGAAGACCCCTGGTATATGGTATCCTGCTCTAGCATGAGGGTTGGACTAGAAGACCTCCAAGTTCCTTTCAGCCCTATGATTCTAGGCTCTGTGTTTTTTAAAAAAATAAAATAAAATCAGAGAAATAGGAGAGCAGGGGAATGGGAATCTCCCCGAGGGATCAGTGAGCCAGAATAGCTCAGGTCCATCAAAAGGATGACATGGATGGTACTAATCTACAAAACAACCCTGCAAGGCAGAGCAAGAGGAAATGAGGACGATCCACGCAGAGGTGCTGTAGAGAGTTTTTGAGGGATGTTTTCCCCAAATGGACAGATATTAAAGCGGACGGGGTGGGGTTGGGGGGTGTTGGAAGTAGGCAGAGGGGATGGCGGAAACCAGGAGGGGCGTTTGGAAGGGATGGAGCAAGAATGCCTCCCCTCGTTAAGAAGAAGAATGGGTGGGCTGGTGGTGGGGGTGGGCGAGGGTGCTTGGGGACAAAGAGGCAAGGGCCTCTGTGTGGCTTCAATCTCCCACCTCCCCAAAAGGAAGGAGGGGAGGAAAACCACCCGTCGGAATGGATGGAGGAGAGGGATGGAAGGGGGCTTCCCAGAAAGCCAATGGCGGGGGGGGGGGGGAGGGGGGGAAGCAACTATGGAGGAGGGAGATGGAAGGGGGCTGACCTGAAAGCCAGTTTGGGGGGGGAGAAAAGGGGAGGGGGAAGCAACTATGGAGGGGATGGAAGGAAGGGGGCTTCCTAAAAAGCCGGGGGGGGGAGAAGAGGAAGGGAAAACAACACTGGAGGAGGAGGATGGAAGGGGGCTACCCAGAAAGCCGGGGAGGGGAGAAGGGGAGGGGGAAGCAACTATAGAGGGGAGGGATGGAAGGGGGCTTCCCACAAAGCCACTGCAGGAAGAAAGAGGAGGGGGAAGCAGCTCCCAGCTTCGCGTTCATTGATGGGTGGTCCAAGGAAAGGAGGACGGAGGGGCAGCCGCGGCCCCTCGTCCCTACCTTGATTCCGCCAGATGGGGGGGGGGGAGCGTGCAAAACCTGCCCCCCCTCCTCACTCACCGCCACTCCAGGCAACCGGCGTCCTCGGCTTGCGACCGCTTTCGCCCCGGCGTCTCCCGGCGCCGCCACAGCCCCCCTTGCTGTAACTGGCGCGGCCGAGAGAGCGAAGCCAGCAGCTGGCTCGGCTCGCCGAATGCGCCGCAGCCAATCCGAGGGCAGAGCTCGCCGCCTTTGCTACGGCCTGGCCAATGGCAGGGGCCGGCCAGGACACACCCCTGCTCGAAGGGAGGGGCGGTGGTGGGGTTTGTTGGAAGAAGACTGACGTCTTCTGCTTTCTCCGCCAATGTGGGACTTCAGCTCCCATGGTTCACAGCCGGGCAGCCGGAGGTCCGGCTGAGGTTGGGCGGCTGCTGCCCTTGGAATTCCTTTCTGCTGCTGATCAGGGAGAATAGAGCCGCAGGGGCAGATCAGGGACCTCCCCCCTCCTGGAGCAATGCACTCCTGACATGCTCAGAGCTACCTTAGCCTTGCTCCTGGAGGCGAGCTGTTAACGATTGGTGAGAGGAGTCGCCTTTAAAATCCCGATCTCAAAATAATTCCGTTGCCACCAACAGGCATCCAAGACCATTTGGCATTTTCCAATAACCTGAAACATCCCCCCCCTCCCACACACACACCCAACTGATGGGTGTGTGCATTTAATTGCATCCCTTATTTATTCTTAAAGGATGCTTCCAACAGATAGGATGTCACATCTGGATTTTGGAAGTACAATGGAGCTGTGAAACGATACAAGAGTGCCTTTCTGTTCAGTAAATATGGTGTTACGGCAAGCCACAAATAACCAGAATTTGCAGATTTTTTTTCTGCGTTCACACCTGTTGCCAGACACCCAGCATTCAAGGGTCCAGATTCCCCTTGCTTTGTTTTGACTTGGGAAACAAAGCAGCTCTTAGGAAGGTCTCTTAAAAAAACCAGCACTTATTGAAGCGGGCAAGAGATGATGGATGGATGATTTCTCTTTTTTGTTCTTGTTCTAAGCTGCTTTTCCTTTTCTCTCTCTCTTTCTCTCTCTTTTCCTTTTTTTAGGTAGATGGCATGCTTAGAAGTTAGATAGGAAAGAAAGAAAAAGTCTTTTAATAAAGGGTGACATGATTAAAAGCTAGAATAAGTGATGGAAATAAGAGAAGGGGGAATATTAGTGTATACATTTTTATATCATAAAATGAAAAAAAATGAGAAAATGAACAATAATTGAACAATGATAGACTGCAACCTAATATGTGTATTATTACCCTATTTCCCCTAAAATAAGACCTCCCCTGATACTGAAAATAAGCCCACCCCGAAAATATTTAAACGCATGTGCAGCCAGTCCCCGCCATTTTCTCTGGTTTCCTCCATGCGCCCCAAAATAATAAGACCTCCCCGAAAATAAAGCCAAGCGTTTATTTTGGGGTTCAAAAAAATATAAAACAGGGTCTTATTTTTGGGAAAACACGGTGTTAGAAATACATAAGTTGATTGAATGTAATAATTATGATTAACCTGATTAGTTTTACTTGTATTAGAATGTATGACAGCCACTTGCCACACTGTTCACGCATTGATTTGATATTTTTATTTTTTAAAATCTTTTTTTAAAAAATCACCACTTACCATCTAAGAGCTTGTCGTTTCCTGAACTCCCCAAAGATTTTCTCTGCTTTGTCAGATGATTTAGAAGGTATAACTTCAAGCCTTCACAGTTTGGGGTTGTGGGTGAGGCCAGAATGGAACAGCCCACTTTCATTGTTACATTTATATGCCACCTGTATTTTAGTGTATGTACTGTTCCCACCTCTTATTTTTTCCAGCAGCGGCCCATATTGATTACGGATGGAAGTTCCTGTCCTAACTGTGGACTTAAGTCAAGGACTACCTGTTCTTTCTTATTTTGTTATCTTGGAATTATTAGATTTTTATCTTGCCTTTTATTTAAAACACACACACACACACACACACCCATATCAACTCAAAGTGACAATCGTAAGAGAAAGAGTCTGGCCCAAAGCCACCCATGGGACTTTCATTCTCCAAAGCAATAGCACTTAGACTTATATACCGCTCCACAGTGATTTGCAGCCTTCTCTAAGCAGTTTACAGAGTCAGCCTCTTGCCCCCAACAATCTGGTTTCTCATTTTACCTACTTCAGAAGGTTAGAAGGCTAAGTCAACCTTGAGCTGGTCAGGATCAAACTGCTGGCAGTGGGCAGAATTAGCCTGCAATACTGCATTCTAACCATTGGGAGGGAGGGAGGGAGGGAGGGAGGGAGGGAGGGAGGGAAGGAAGGAAGGAAGGAAGGAAGGAAGGAAGGAAGGAAGGAAGGAAGAGCATTAGCAGTAGCACTTAGACTTACATATCGCTCCACAGTGATTTACAGCCTTCTCTAAGCCAGGGGTGGGCAACTATGGCCCTTTTATGGCTTGTGGACTTCAACTCCCAGAATTCCTGAGCCAGCCATGTTAGCTCAGGAATTCTGGGAATTGAAGTCCACAAGTCATAAAAGGGCCATAGTTGCCCACCTCTGCTCTAAGCGGTTTACAGAGTCAGCCTCTTGCCCCCAACAATCTGGTCCTCATTTTACCCACCTGGGAAGGCTGGAAGGCTGAGTCAACCTTGAGCCGGTCAGGATCGAACTCCTGGCAGTGAGCAGTGAATTAGCCTGCAATACTGCATTTGTAGCCACTTCACCACCAAGGAAGGAAGACTAGAATTCAGGATCACCTGGTTTATAGTTCATTGCTTTAATCCCACCCATCAAACTGAGTCTCGGGCAGCAACAAAAATCAATATTTTCCCCCAATATCAAGATTTTGATATTGGGAAGAAACCTCCAAATCCACCCATTTAACCTGGCTCAACTCCAGGGCTTTACTCACTCTAGTCACAGCTCCCACTGAACTGATTATCTTCACTCTAAGTGTGATGCTCAGTTCACTAACAAGCTTAATTTAAGGATAAACTCAACCAATGGGATTGCCTTTCAGGAAAACATTGTGGGATTATTTTTAGCATTCAAAGCCATTCGTGAGCCAAGACGCTGTCGAAACATCTTACAATTGCAAGATGGGAAGTAGAACAGAGGTTCCATATCTGGTCATTTTCACTAGGACCGTTTGACGTAACAGATTCCTGCATGATCTGGAAGTTGCCACAAAAGGAAGGGAGCCCAGGAAAGCTGATCTACCTGCAGGGAGCCACACAATCCTCTCTCTTTTATAGCCCTTCAAACACAGGCAGTCCTGGACTTAACGACCACAATCGAATCAGAATTTTTGTTTTGTTAAGCAAGGCAGTTGTTAAACAACTTGTGCCCAGTTTTAACACCTTTGTTTGGCATGGTGGTTAAAGAAATCACTGCGATTGTTTAGTGAAGCACACGGTTAAGCAAAACCACCTTCTTCCATCTTCCAGTTTTGGTCACCACACTATAAAAAAGATGTTGAGACTCTAGAAAAAGTGCGGAGAAGAGCAACCAGGATGATGAGGGGACTGGAGGCTAAAGCATATGAAGAACGGTTGCAGGAACTGGGCATAGCTAGTCAAGTGAAGAGAAGGACCAGGGGAGACAGGATAGCAGCCTTCCAATATCTGAGGGGCTGCCACAGAGAGGAGGGGGTCAAGCTATTTTCCAAAGCACCCACAGGCCAGACAAGGAATAATGGATGGAAACTGAACAAAGAGAAATTCAACCTGGAAATAAGGAGAAATTTTCTGACAGTGAGAACAAACAACCAATGGAACAGAAGTTGCCTTCAGAAGTTGTGGGAGCTTCATCGCTGGAGGCTTTCAAGAAGAGATTGGACTGCCATCTGTCAGAAATGGTGTAGGGTCTCCTGTTTGAGTGGCATTAGTTAGTTAGTTAGTTAGACTAGATGACCTACATGGTCCCTTCCAACTCTGTTAATCTATTAATTCATCAGTGGAACAGCCTGCCTCAAGAATTTGAGGAACCACAAAATCACCAATAGTTATCACCTGACCCCAGGATGCTGCAACTGTCATAAATACAATCCAGTTACCAAATTTTGAACCTATGACCATTGGGGTGTGTGTATTGTAATGTTCATAAGTGTGAAGACTGGCCATAAGTCACTTTTTTCCAGTGTTCTTGCAACTTTGAATGGTTGCTAAATGAATAGAACATAGAATAACAGAGTTGGAAGGGACCTTGGAGGTCTTCTAGTCCAAACCCCTGCCTAGGCAGGAAATCCTACAACATTTCAGACAAATGGTTATTTGTTGGAAGTCAAGTATTTTGTACAGGTAATCCTTGATGTATGACCAAAATTGAGCCCAGAATTTATGTTGCTAAGTGAGAAATTGGTTAAAGTGAGTTTTGGTCCCGCTTTACCACTTTTCTTGCCACATTTGTTAAGTGAATCACTGCAGTTATTAAATGAGAAACTCGGTTGTTCAGTGAATCTGGTTTCCCCATTGACTTTGTTCATCAGAAGGTTGCAAAAACATGGTCACATGACCCCAGGACACTGCAACCATCATAAATAGGAACGTGTTGTCAAGCATTTGAATGTTGTAAAACATGGTACCAGAGAATTATAGTAAAGAAGATACATATTTGATTATTCATATAATAACAGCGGCTAGAATTGTATTTGCACAAAACTGGAAAGCAGATAAAATTCCATTGGAAGGAGAAATTATAAAGAAAATTTTAGAATCTGCAGAAATGAATAGATTAACTTTGAGAATAAAAGATAAAGAGGAGTCGATGTATTTCAAGACATGGGATAAATTTTATGATTGGTTAGAAAAGAAATATGAATAAGGATATAGAGATAAAATAGATAGAGAATAGATGGGAGAAAACAATTAGAAAAATAGATACCCAGATGATGTCAAGTAAAAGGAGAAAGGGGAGGGAGAGGGTTAAAGGAAAAAAATGAGATATTATAAAAATATATGCAAATGATGAAATAAACATAAATAATAATTGAATAAGAAATTGAAATGAGAATAAAGATAATTAGAAAATCGGGGCTGCTCGAATACCACTTTAGATTGAACTGAAAAGGGAAACAACAGGAGAGAGGGGAAGGAGTAGAGAGAGAGGAAGGGAGAGAGAGGAGAGGAGAAAGAAGAAAGGGAAAAGGAGAGGAAGAAAAGGGAGGGGAAAAAGGAGCAGAGGAGAAGGTTAGAAGGGGGGAAGAAGAGAGGAGTGGGGGAAGAGAAAGGGAAGTAGGAAAGAGAAGGAGATGAAGAATGAAGGAAGTAGGAGGAGAGAGAGGAAGGAAGAGAAGGGGAGGAGAATAAGAAAGGTTGGAGCAAAGATAAAGGGCAAAAGAGCAGTCCCGAAAAAGTAAAAATGAAAAATGAAAGTTAAAAGAAAAGATGAATGAAAAATGATGGAAATGACTATACATGTAAATGTGTTTATGAGAAATAAAAATAAAAAAACTTTTTTTTAAAAAAAAGAATGTAAATCATGGGATCATGGAGCTGTTGCAACGGTCTTACGTGTGAAAAATGGTCCCAAGGCACTTTTTTCAGTGCCGTTGTAACTTTCAACAGCTACTACATGAATCGTTGTCAGTTGAGGAGTACCCGTAGTGTGATAAAGTCTTCGGCTTTATCTCCTGTGGGCAGCAAACTAATTCTGATCTCCCTTGCTTGCTTTCTCTTAGGTGCTGAGTGTGGGGACAGAGCCCGGAGTGTGCTTATTTAAGCAGAACAATTCTAGATAAAATTTAGCAGGAGAGGACTTGGCCTGCTAACAAGGGAAGGTCATCGTGACCAGAGAGTTACAGGACTGATCAACCGGAATTTCTACAAACCAACGTTTGCAATTTAACAGGTTTAACAGATTGTTTAACAGAGTTGGAAGGGATCTTGTAGGTCTTCTAGTCCAACCCCCGGTCCAAACAGGAGACCCTACCCACCATTTCTGACAGATGGTAGAAATGTGGATGTCAGAGCATCCACAAATTCTTGAGGCAGGCTGTTCCACTGATGAATTAATAGATTAACAAGAGTTGTATTTTTAAGAACGATATGTTTATATGAGTACTAATTTTATTGTAAAGTGACGGAAAATGTCTGGAACCAGTGATGTCATATCTATGTCCAATGTTTTTTTAATTTTCTATTATTAATAAAAAAACTTTTTAAAAATAAAATAAAAAAAAGAGTTGGAAGGGACCTTGTAGGTCATCTAGTCCAACCCCCTGCCTAAGCAGGAGACCCTACACCCGTGATGGCAAACCTATGGCACAGGTGCCACAGGTGGCACGCGGAGCCATATTGGTGGGCACGCGAGTGTTGCCCTAGCTCAGCTCCAGCGTGCATGTGCGCACCAGCCAACTGATTTTCAGGCCTTCGGGTCCCACCAGAAGTCGGGAAACTGGCTGTTTCTGACCTCCAGAAGGCCTCCGGTGGGGATGGGGAAGGCTGTTTTTGCCCTCCCCAGGCTCCTAGAAAGCCTCTGGAGCCTGGGGAGGGGGAAAAACAGGCCTACCAGGCCCATTGTGCCAAAAGCAGGGGGAAGTGGGGGGTAACGTGCGCATGTGCAGGAGGGCGAGGCACATTGAATTATGGATGTGGGCACCTGCACCCACGATCCCCCCACGACCCCCGCTTTTGGCACGCAATGGCAAAAAGGTTAGCCATCACTGCCCTACACCATTTCTGACAAGGTGGCAGTCCAGTCTCTTCTTGAAAGTTTCCAGTGATGAAGCTCCCACAACTTCCAAAGGCAACTTCTGTTCCATGAGTTGATCTCACTATCAGGAAATTCCTCCTTATTTCCAGGTTGAATCTCTCCTTGTTCAGTTTCCATCCATTATTCCTTGTTTGGCCTTCAGGCGCTTTGGAAAATAGCTTGACCCTCCCCTTATATCCAGGTTGAATCTCTCAATTAATCTCAATTAATGAGATGATGATATCCCCAGGGGATGATTTGAGAAACTAGCCCTTTTATGCCATGGATATTCTCAATCATCCAGCTCATGGTTGTCTCAAAGGTGCTTTTTCTTCAGAACTGAAGAAGCTTCTTGGATGAGAAGTGAAACGTCTTCAAGGAAAAACAAAGTCCAGCGGCCTCTGGAAAAAGCACCTTTGAGACACCGCTGGTTTATGCTTAGAACAAACTCAAGACTTGCTTCAAGAAAGGCCTTCAAAATCCTCCTCTATGAATCCCGTCTTCGAACTTCTCTCAATATTATTTAAGCCTACAAATATTCACCAAGGGCGCTTTGGCATTCCTGTGAATAGCTGGCATCCCATCATTTGACCCGTGCTAATGTTTGGTCGCCCTAATGCTAAGGTCGCCAATTGGTGACCATAGGAGATCGTCTATTAGCCTGCCAAAACAAAAGTGAACATTTGGAGATTAAATTTTGTATATAAATCTCAAAGAGAGGGGTGGGGGGGAACAAGGAAAATTTTTTGCAATAACTGAAAGCAGGCTGTTGCTTTTGAGTGCCGAATGGATTTAATTTCTCAAATTCTGGAGTTGGAAAACATGGGTGATGCAATGCCTCCCCCTTGGTCCCATTTTAATATTGAGTAAGAGTTTGTTTTTGCTCTTTTTGACTGAGCAATTTTCCCGTCTCTTCATTCCCTTCTCCTCCCTCTTATTATCTTTATTGTCCTAAAGTCGTCCTTCCAATCTCTCTGCTGAGTCACGAATGCTCAAGGGAGTTGGCATTTTAATTACAGTGCACCAAGGCAATGGGAGGCCAACAGACAGCGGAGCTGAGCTCTGGCAAAACGGGCCTTTTCTGCTGAGATTTTCATGGGTAAAGCTCGAGAGGTACACAGAGAAAACAGCGAGTAACCTCTGGCCAGGAGCTGGAGGAAAAGACGGAGCATTTCTGAAGGATTTGACAAGAGCACACTGATAAGAAGAATTAACAGCAGGGAGGAAAGTGCAGGAATTGATATGTCTAAGTCTGGTGAAAAGAAGGACTAGGGGTGACATGATAGCAGTGTTCCAATATTTGAGGGGCTGCCACAAAGAAGGGGGGGGTCAATCTATTCCTCAAAGCACCCGAAGGCAGAACAAGAAGCAATGGATGGAAAATTTATGTTTACTGACAAAGAAATAAACAGAATCTAGTATAGATCTAGGGGGACACGGTGGCTCAGTGGCTAAGACGCTGAGCTTGTCGATCGATCGGCAGTTCAGCGGTTCGAATCCCGAGTGCCATGTAACAGGCTGAGCTCCCGTTCCTTGTCCCAGCTTCTGCCAACCTAGCAGTTCGAAAGCAGGTAAAAAATGCAAGTAGAAAAATAGGGACCACCTTTGGTGGGATGGTAACAGCATTCCGTGCGGCTTTGGCATTGAGTCATGCCGGCCACATGATCACAGAGACATCTTCGGACAGTCCTTGCTGGCTCTTCAGCTTTGAAATGGAGATGAGCATCGTCCCCTAGAGTCGGGAACGACTAGCACATATGCGCGAGGGGAACCTTTACCTTTACTTAGTATAGATGTATTTCAAGCTATTTAGCTCTCATCAGCTAGCCAAACTCTTCTGGGATTTGAACCCAGGCTACTGGTATACTATTGTATTAACCTCTAAAGAGATGTGGTGGCTCAGTGGCTAAGACGCTGAGCTTGTCGATCGATAGGTCAGCAGTTCAGCGGTTCGAATCCGTAGTGCTGCATAACGGGGTGAGCTCCCGTGACTTGTCCCAGCTTCTGCCAACGTAGCAGTTTGAAAGCATGTAAAAAAATGCAAGTAGAAAAATAGGGACCACCTTTGGTGGGAAGGGAACAGCGTTCTGTGCCCCTTTGGCGTTGAGTCATGCCGGCCACATGACCACGGAGACGTCTTCGGACAGCGCTGGCTCTTCGGCTTTGAATGGAAATGAGCACCACTCCCTAGAGTCAGGAATGACTAGCACATATGTGTGAGGGGAACCTTTACCGTTACCTTTTATCAAACTCTATGCGATCCTGTTTAGGCACGTTTTTGAAGCGAGCGTGCACATGCGGGGCGAACCGGTACTAACATAACCTGAAGCCCACCGCTGCTCTAAGCCACAGGCTCTCCTCACTTTGTCAGCTATACCAGGGGAGAGATTAAGTGTTTTTTTTAAAATCAGGCTCCTGGATTGGGGCTGAAAGGCGAAAGCGGAAGCCGTATGCTCTGTCCCATTTGGGTAGACCCGGTTGCCCCGATTAAAAAAAAGAACACTCAATGGATGGAAACTAATCAAGGAGAGAAGCAACCTAGAATTAAGGAGAAATTTCCTGATGGTGAGAACAATCAAGTGGAATGGATTGTCTTCAGAAGTCTTGGGTGCTCCAACACTGGAGGCTTTAAGAAGAGACTGGACTGCCACTTGTCTGGAACGATGTAGGGTTTCTTGCTCAAGCAGGGGGATGGACTAGAAGACCTCCAAAGTCCCTTCTAACTCTTGTTATCCTGTTATTAACCGCCTCCTTATCACAGACCGGTGAAGAATTAAATCCGCATCTCATTGCCTATGGCAATGAGTGCAATGAGATTTTTTTTGCAAGGAAGGCAAAAGATTTCCAATCCAAATGACAATCTCTTCTTAAACTCCCTGGCCTGGTCTTTGGACTTCTGCAAGCCCTCTTCCCTCCCATGTTCTTTCTCCTTTAGTACAGGGAGTTCTTGACTTACAACCAGTGGTGAAATGTAAAATTTGTTATTACCGGTTCTGTGGGTGTGGCTTGGTGGTGGGGGTAATGTGACTGGGTGAGCATGGCCAACTTTAAAAAAAAACACCTTTAAAACCATTTTTTCTACAACCTCTTCAGCCAAAGAGGTTGTAGAAAAAATGCTTTTAAAAGCCTCTGACGATCCCAGCTGAGTTGCCTGATTGGTAGAGGCTTTTTTTCTTTAAAAAACATTTTTTCTACCTCTTCGGCAGAAAAAAAAAAGCTTTTCAAAGCCTCTGACGATCAGGCAACTCAGCTGGGATCAGAGGCTTTTAAAAGTATTTTTTCTACAACTTCTTTGGCAGAAGAGGTTGCAGAAAAAAATGCTTTTAAAAGCCTCTGATGATCCCAGCTGAGCCGCGCGATCATCAGCTTTTTTTTTTTTTTACTTTTAAAAGCATTTTTTCGGCCAAAGACGTTGTAGAAAATATGCTTTTAAAAATAATTTTTAAAAAGCCTCTGATGATCGCGTGGCTCAGCTGGGCATGGAGGGGGGCGCAGGGATTTTTGCTACCGGTTCTCCGAACCACCTGCCGCCATTGCTACCGGATCAGATGATCCATTCTGAACCGGGAGCATTTCACCCCTGCTTACAACCATTCGTTTAGTGGCTGCTTGAAGTTACAACGGCACTGATAAAATGGACTTATGATTTTTCACACTTATGACTGCAGCATCCCCATGGTCACGTGTTCAAAATCTGGGTGCATGGAAACCGACCTGTATTTATGATGGTTGCAGTGTCCTGGGCCCATGTAATCACCATTTCAGAGGTGGTATTCAGCCGGTTCGTACCGATTCGGGTGAATCTGTAGCGGTGACTGCAGCGTAATGTCGTCCTATTTAGCCACATTTTCAAGGCTGGGCACATGCATGGAAGGCACGCGCGTGAGCAAAATGCATGCACGGAAGGCCAGACGCATGTGCAGAAGATGCACACAAGTGTGAAGTGAGCGTGCGCGCACGGCAGGGGTGGGTTCTACTCACCTTTACTACCGGTTCACAATGGGGTTGATGACATCAGGGTCAGTGGGCGGAGCCTCCCTCTGGTTTTACTACCGGTTCTATAGAACCAGTCCGAACCGGGAGCAACCCACCACTGGCGCACGGGGCAAACTGGTGGTAAGCATGTGAAACCCACCGCTGCACCATTTGTGACCTTCCCAGCTGGCGTCTGACTAGCCAAGTCAATGGGAGAAGCCAGATTAGCTTAATGACTGTGTGATTTACTTAACAACCACAGGGGTGAAATGCTCCCGGTTCAGACCGGATCGTCTGATCCGGTAGCGATGGTGGTGGGAGGTTTGGAGAACCAGTAGCAAAAATCCCTGCGCCTCCCCCCCATGCTCAGCTGAGTTGCACAATCATCAGAGGTTTTTTTTAAAAAAAGTTTAAAAGCATTTTTTCTACCTCTTCCGACGAAAAAATGCTTTTAAAAGTAAAAAAAAGCCTCTGATGATCGCAAATGCAAAAAAATGCTTTGAAAAGACTGTGTTGCCTGATCGACAGAGGCTTTTCAAAGCATTTTTTTTGCATTTGCAGAAAAAATGCTTTCAAGTTTTTTTTAAAAAGTTGGCTACGCCCACCATCACATTAGCCAGCCCCCCCCCCCCCCCCAGCAAGCCATGCCCACAGAACCGGTAGTAACAAATTTTACATTTCACACCTGAACAACCATGCCCAAAAGTTCATAAATTGGAGCATGACTCATGAACCAACTCTCTAGCTTACAGGTAGTAACAGCAATATTGAATCAATGGTGGCAGTCAGTCAGAATTACTTGCATTTTCTTTTCTAAACTTGTCTTTAATTGCTCAGCAACTACCCCACCCCACTTCTGCTCCCCTCCCACAAATCAAGACTTCAACAGCAGTTCAAAATGGGGTGTGTGTGTGATGAGTCAAGATCACAAAGGGCCTCTTTGTTGTAAGGAGAACTTTCGCAGACTGGACTGCCATCTGTCAGAAATGGTGTAGGGTCTCCTGCTTGGACAGGGAGGGGGGGTTGGACTAGATGACCTACAAGGTCCCTTCCAACTCTGTTAATCTGTATCGGAACTACGAAATGATGAGAATTGGAGGGGACTTTAGAGGACATCCAGTCCAACCCTGTCATCATTGCTGGATCAAGGGAGAGAGGAAGAGAGAGAGAAAAAAAGATGGCCTTTTATTTGATGGGCAAGATTTTACAAGACTTTCCTAAGCTCAACGAAGCCTCCTTTGTACAGCTGTATTGGCAATTTTATTGAAATTGGATGTCGTGTTCCTTGTTCTCACAAAAATCAATACCTGGGACGAGAAAGGAGGAATGATTACAAGTTCCAGGTCAATGGTGCAAGATTAAGAGCAAACAAATAAACTGAACATATACTGAGGAAGGGAAAAATAAATGGAGAAATGTTAAGATACTGACAGGAAGGTAGGGGTGAATTGTGGAGTGCAGGGTTTATCCAGGTGGAAGCTACCTGGTTACTCAATAAAGCTCAGCCATCCCCAGTTCATAGCGACACCTAGTGGCAAGACCTGTTCATTTCTCCGAGCAGCGTTTTGCAGCTTCTATACCAATGATGGCTAACCTTTTCCGGACCGAGTGCCCAAAGTTGGTGCCAGTGCGCATGCCCGATCCCCCCAAATGCAATGTGCACGCTCCCCTTGCATGCGCCCCACCCCTGTGCATGCATGCATGGCCCCTTGCATGCGGCCTGCCCCTGCATGCACGTATCCCCCGCATGCGCCCCACCCCCCCGTGCGAGTGCATCCCGCATCCCCCCACCCTCCGCGCATATGCATGCAGCCCCCTGCACAGGCATGGCAGAGACTTGATGACCAGCTGGATGGCGGGAGGTGCGCGGGTTCACCATCATGGTTCTATACTGTAGTGAAGAAATATTCTAAGTGTAGAGAAATAAGGCTGTTAAGGGTGTTAAAATTTAACCCTCATAAAAATCCCTGGCAGTATTTACTGTACAGGTATACTCAGTATGAAAAAGTGTAAGAGAGATGATGACATACTGTAAGAGCATCTCATTGCCAACTTTTTCAAGCACCGGTAGAAACGCCAGGCTTCTATGGATGTCTCAAAGGTGCTCTTTTCGTCTCTGTGCTTCCCCTCCCCCACACACCCTTTCTTCTATCCCAGGGGTCAGCAACCACGGCTCTGGAGCCACATGTGGCTCTTTCATCCCTCTGCTGCGACTCCGTTGCTGGTCAGCTCCACAATTGATAGGGCTTTCGGTTAGCACAGGGGGAGGAAAAAGGATGCCGAGCTAGGAGGCGACTCTATGGTGGGGGAACTGGACTTCTGGTTGGCAGAGGAAAAAGGATGCCAAGCTAGGAAGTGACTCTATGGTGGGGGGAACCGGACTTCCGGTTGGCTCCAGAATTGAATCGGGGGCTTCCGGTTAGGACCTTTGTGGCTCTTTGAGTGTTTAAGGTTGCCGACCTGTTCTATACATTTGTTTCTATGGGTGTTGTGCCTTAACGCTGGAATGGAGGCTTGGTGATCTGACAGCAGAGAGATTGTGGTGAAGAGCCCAGCAAGAAATAGGGCTTATTCTAGGACTGGCCAGTAAGAACGTAGAGAAAAAGGGTCTGAGAATCTCATCTGAGAAACTTAGGAAATGAATCTAGGGAAGATCTGGTTCAATCTACGGGAAGACTGCCATAGTCCAAGGATCTGAATTCTCACGATGCTGAGAAGACATTTCAGTACAGAAAAGAAACTCAAATCAATCACTTTCAAGGAGGCTCCAGCAGAATAAACTGAACGGCTGAGGTGGCTTCAGCAATAACACTTAGCACTTAAGACTTATATACTGCTTCACAGTGCTTTAGAGTCCTCTCTAAGCGGTTTTACAGAGTCAGCCTATGGCCCCCAACAATCTGGGTCCTCATTTTACCAAGCTTGGAAGGACGGAAGGATGAGTCAACCTTGAGCCAGTCAGGGATCAAACTGCTGGCAGTCAGCAGAATTAGCCTGCAATACTGCATTCTGACTACTGGGAAGGAAGGAAGGAAGGAAGGAAGGAAGGAAGGAAGGAAGGAAGGA
>WNWU01000025.1:13875484-13893632 GCA_012654045.1 Ptyas mucosa | reverse complement strand
GGAAGGAAGGAAGGAAGGAAGGAAGGAAGGAAGGAAGGAAGGAAGGAAGGAAGGAAGGAAGAGCAATAGCACTTAGACTTATATACTGCTTCACAGTGCTTTTACAGCCCTCTCTAAGCGGTTTAGAGTCAGCTATTTGCCCCCAACAATCTGGGTCCTCATTTTAACCACCTCGGAAGAATGGAACGCTGAGGCAACCTTGAGCCAGTCAGGATCGAACTCCTGGCAGTGAGCGATGAGTCAGCCTGCAATACTGCACTCTAACCACTGTGCCACCAGGGCTCTTAATGTCTTAATGAAAAAACAGATTTATTCACCCCCAAAGCCTTCGGAGACTAAATCCTCTTGATCAGAAACATGCCAAAAGTGATCCCTGATCCCTCTGCTGTGCTGTGCTGTAATGACATCTGGAAGCCTGAACAGCCAAGGCCCCCCAAAAATACTTTTTCTGGCCTGCTGATCTTTTGCATTCCCGCAACAAACACCATTCTATCGCAATCCCGTAACGGCCGATACCATTTTCAAATCACAACCAAGGTATTACAATCATGGCCACATATATGTTTATAATCTGTTTTTGACAGGGGCCTGAATTCTATCGGCTTCCTTATTTCAATCGCAAACTCCTTTTACATCACAAGATCAGCTGATATTGAGAGAAGCAGCCACCGTGTCTCCTTTTAGTCTCTTGGGAGCTGAGGACGGGATCCGCCAGGTATCTTCTGAGCTCTAAGCTTCCACAGCTCCTACCAAAGGAAAGATATTCAACATCCTTTAGGGTTCTCATACAATTCAGGACTTGTACTGTTATTTATTTATTTATTAGTTATTTATTTAAGGGACATGGTGGTTCAGTGGCTATGACACCGAGCTTGTCAATCAGAAAGGTCGGCAGTTCAGCGGTTCGAATCCCTAGTGCCGCGTAACGGGGTGAGCTCCTGTTCCTTGTCCCAACTTCTGTCAACCTAGCAGTTCGAAAGCATTTCAAAAATACAAGTAGAAAAATAGGGGCCACCTTTGGTGGGAAGGGAACAGGGTTCCGGGCGCCTTTCGCGTTGAGTCATGCCGGCCACATGACCATGGAGATGTCTTCTGACAGCGCTGGCTCTCCGGCTTTGAAATGGAGATGAGCACCGCCCCCTAGAGTCGGGAATGACTAACACATATGTGTGAGGGGAACCTTTACCTTTACCTTACCGTTATTTATGAGGATGGGAAAGCAGGAAGAAACTTTCCCCTACTTTGCCATTTGCTTGGGGGCTGAAGAACTGTATCTGCAGGGACCAACAAATGGTAGACCAGGTTTTGGTGCTTGTGGATGTTAATGGACCCTGGGGCACTTCCTGGAGTACCTGCAGAGTATCCACTTTCTTCTCAAATTAAAAAAGAAAATAAAGGATTTGGGACATAAAAAAGAAAAGGGAAACCAGGGGAATGATGATGATGATGGTGGGGCAGATGATGGATGATCAGCTAGGAAAAAGCTGAGGCAAACTCAGAAACAGTAACAAGAGTTGGAAGGGACCTCAGAGGTCATCTAGTCTAACCCTAGAGTTGAGACGCTAGAAAAAGTGCAGACAAGGAGCAACCAGGATGATGAGGGGACTGGAGGCTAAAACATACGAAGAACGGTTGCAGGAACTGGGCATGGCTGGTCTAGTGAAGAGAAGGATTAGGGGAGACATGGTAAAAGTATTCAATATTTGAGGGGATGCCACAGAGAGGAGGGGATCAATCTGTTCTCCAAAGCACCCAAAGACCAGACAAGGAATAATGGATGGAAACAGAACAAGGAGAGATTCAACCTGGAAATAAAGAGGGATTTCCTGACAATGAGATCAACCAACCAATGGAACAGAGGTTGCCTTCAGAAGTTGTGGGAGCTTCATCTCTGGAGGCTTTCAAGAAGAAACTGGACTGCCCTTTGTCAAAAATGTTGTAGGGTCTCCTGCTTGGGCAAGGGTTGGACTAGATGACCTACAAGGTCCCTTCCAACTCTGTTAATCTGTAAACCCCCTGGTCTTGCAGGGGACCTATACTATTTCCGATAAATGGTTGTCCAGACTCTTTTTGAAAGCCTTTAGTGATGAGGCACCCACAACTGCCAAAGGTGATTTGTTCCGCTGGTTAATTGTTCTCAATGTTAGGAATTTTCTGCTAAGTTCTAGTTGCTTCTCTCCTTGGTTAGTTTCCATCCATTGTTTCTTGTCCTTCCGACAGATGCTTTGGTGAATAAGCTGGACCCCTCTTCCTTGTGGCAGCCCCTGAGATACTGGAAGACTTCTAATATGTCACCCCTGGTCCTTCTTTTCACTAGACTAGGTTACATCCCCAGTTCCTGCAATCGTTCTTCCTACGTTTTAGCTTCTAGGCTAAATAAAGGAGAGGGTATCAGCAAGTAAGACGTGGGTGCTATTGCAACCAAACAGGAAATCCTGAGGTTGACATTTGACTTCCGTCTGCCAAGCGGTGACCTTGAAAGGCAGGAAAACGAGCAGCCGGGGTGATTTAGTTGCTGGGTGTGAGGACTTGGGAGATAATGTGGTGGGATATTTTTGAATTACTAATAGGGAGTGCAAGGAAAGGGTTGAAAGAAGCAGATGTGTTCTGGAATTCCCTAAATTATTTGGTGTAGCTCTGTGATGGTGAACCTGTAGCACGCAGAACCCTCTCTGTGGGCATGTGAGCCGTCGCCCCAGTTCAGCTCCGCCAGTCATGCACGCGTGCCTCCCGCTGGCCAGCTGGTTGTCTGGTCTCTGCTGCGCATGCGTAGTGGGCATCGCCTGGGGGAATGCGGGGGCAGTACCTACGCATGAGGAGCGGGGTGCATGCATGGGGCGGGGCGCATGCGCAGAGGATGCACGCACGTTGCATTTGGGGGTTTGCGCTTGCGCGCATGCACAAACACACACTTTGGGCACTCGGTCTGGAAAAGATTAGCCATCCCTGGCGTAGCTTCTTTTCGTCCGTTTACTTTTCTAGATGTTTTGAAGCTGGCTGTGCTCAAAATAGCCCTTTTCATCAAAGGCACTTTGTGTGTTCTCCGCTTCTGTCCCAGAATGGTACAGAAGGTGCAAACCTTCCAAACATTTGAGTCCAACTGTTGGCTGGAGAGACAATCATCCTTTTGGTTTCCTATAATTTCAGCCCCCTCCCTCCCTCCCCCTGCTTCCCCCAAGTTTTGCATTATGTTGCAGACATTTAAACAGGATCAGGGTTCAGCCTGTTTTGGAACACTTGATCGAGATGCAAATAGCAGCCGAGCTGCTGTAACCGATCAGCCCCCAACTCCATACTCCGGAGATTAAATCAGATATGGGCTGCAGCACTTCACACACCACCCTGTGCAATGTGTTCCAGTTTTATAATAGGCCAGCATGAAAACAATTTATAAGGCTTATTCAATGTTTGTCTTTCTTTGTACAGCTCAGAACTTCAAATAGAGGCTTCCAGCAGGGGGAACATTTTGTAACTGTTCTTGCTCAACCCAGGTGTTTTTAAGACCGCTCTTACATCAAACTGGTGCAACAGCTCACAAGCAGAAAAGTAAAATCTACTGAGGATGTTCTCTTTATGTGTATCGGAAACAATGGATCTGGGCACATTGTACAAGCTGTTTTATCAATTCAGCCAGGCAACGAATACTGAAACAATGTGGTGACTTATATAAAATAACAAGAGTTGGACGGGAAATTGGAGGTCTTCTAATCCAACCCCCTACTCAAGCAGGAGACCTTATACCCGTGATGGCGAACCTATGGCACGCATGCCACAGGTGGCACGCGGAGCAATATTGGTGGGCACCGAGTGTTGCCCTAGCTCAGCTCCAGCATGCATGTGCATGCTGGCCAGCTGATTTTCGGGCCTTCTGCGCCCACCGGAAGTCGGCAAATGGACTGTTTCAGGCCTCTGGAGGGCCTCCGGGGGTGGTGGGGAAGGCTGTTTTCGCCCTCCCCAGGCTCCTAGAAAGCCTCAGGAGCCTGGGGAGGGCAAAAAACGGGCCTACGGGGCCCACTGTGCCATCACATGCCAAAAAGGGGGAGACCATGAAGGGATCACTGGGGCTGGGGGGGGGGGGGGGGCAGGGTGCATAGAATTATGGGTGTGGCATGCGCGCGCGCAACCACCCCGCACTGCCCCTGCTTTTGGCACATAATGGCAAAAAGGTTAGCCATCACTGCCTTATACCATTTCAGACAATGATTGGATGGTTCGAAGATGATTAGTTGACTGAAGGCTAAAATGTATGAAGAACGGTTGCAGGAACTGGGTATGTCTACTTAATGAAAAGGAGGACCAGTGAAGACATGGTAGCAGCGTTCCAATATCTCAGGGGCTGCCCCAAAGAAGAAGGAGTCAAGCTATTCTCCAAAGCACCTGAAGGCAGGACAAGAAGCAACGGGTGGAAACTAATCAAGGAGAGAAGCAACCTAGAACTAAGGAGAAATTTCCTGATAGTGAGAACAATTAATCAGTGGAACAGCTTGCCTTCAGAAGTTATGAATTCTCCAACACTGGAAGTTTTTAAGAAGAGATTGAACCATCATTTGTCTGAAATGGTATAGGGTTTCCTGCCTAAGCAGGGGGTTGGACTAGGACCTCCAAGGTCCCTTCCAACTCTGTCTATTCTATTCTATTCTATTCTATTCTATTCTATTCTATTCTATTCTATTCTATTCTATTCTATTCTATTCTATTCTATTCTATTCTATTCTAATTCTAATTCTATTCTATTCCTACTCTACTCTACAAGGTTGTCCGATCTCTTCTTAAAAAACTCCAGTGTTGGGAGCACCCACAACTTCTGAAGGCAAAACCCTTCTACTGGTTAATTATTCTCTTAGGAAATTTCTCCTCATTTCTAGGTTGTTTCTCTCCTTGATTGGTTTCCATCCACCGTTTCTTGTCTTGTGCTTGTTCCATCATCCTGACTTTCTACCGCTCGTACGATTAGATAAACAGTTTGCCAACGCCGATACCCACCAGTTGAGGAACTCGCTCGTAAACAATATGCTGCGGAAAAGACAGCTCGACAGGCTGAACGTGGTATCTCATCTCGCCATCGCTGGTTTTCAGCAGCTCCTCCAAAGTACTCCGGAAGTGATTGTAGGCTTCGCACACAACGTCCATTTGTCTTAAGGTGAAGTTGAACCTGGTCAAACAGATCCCACAAAGTCTCTCAGAACAGTTTCAAAAAGATCTTTTGTCAGATCCCTAATGTGATACTGCCATTCAAATGGAGGGAGGGGTGGGGGATAAGCTGTATTTTTATAAACTTTTTCCTGGCCCCTAAGCGTCCTGCAGTATTCTCACCTTTTTTGGGAATGTAATAAGGAGGAAGGATTGCCATGTGGATCGTTTCAGTTTGTTGAAGAAGGTCCTGGGAACGGCTCCTTATAACATCTCCACACCTGTGGATCGGCTGAATCCACACTCGGACTGGAGGGAGGGATTCTAAAGCCCTGTTTCTAACTGTATAGTTTGGAAGGGAATTTAGAGTCTGCTTCACCTGCCTCGCTATCACTTCTTCTCAATAAAAGATTACTTTTGAAATATCACATTTCAAGAGTCTGTACCAGTATTTCTCAACCTTGGTAGCTTGAAGATGGGTGGACTTCAACTCCCAGAATCCCCCAGCCAGCAACGCTGGCTGGGGGATTCTGAGAGTTGAAGTCCACCCATCTTCAAGCTTCCAAGGTTGAGAAACACTGGTCTATACTTTCTTGGGGAAAGGAGGAAAGCTAGGGCCCGACATCTTTTTTCTAAATGCGGCTGCATCTCTCCTCCACCAGACCCCCTCTGCCCCTTCCCCCAAAATGACAGCAAAAGGCTTTCAGAAGATGAAATCAACCTGACAGCAGATGCTGGAGTTACAAAGAACCAGCAAATCGCCTGTACTTAGATAACACCGCCGAAGGTGAAAATCCTGCGTTGTTAGTGCCTATTGCTGTACGGAACTTTTTCCTGTCTGGGAAAGAGAAGGTTTACACGTCTGTTTTATTCAGCTTCAAAACTCTGGAACGAGTTAAAAGTCAACACAGTGGAGTCAAAGGGAGGAAGGAGAAAAAAAATTCACTCTTTTTTTGGGTAGAATTTATAACCTGCTCAAAGTACAGGAGTCATGCCCGATTACAGACCGTTCTCAACTGACAACCATTCGCTTACTGAGCATTCAAAGCTGCAAAAACACTGAAAGTGGTGACTTATGGCCAGTCCTTGCACTTACAACCATCAGAGTCACATGATTAATATTTTGGTTTTTGGCAACCATACGCGGCCTGTGCAGCTAGTAGCTGATTCAGACAGTAAGGAGGCTGGTATGGTGCTACGCCAGCAGCCTGTGCAGCTGGCACTCGAGTCGGACAATGAGGAGGCTGGAGAAGATGTGGTGCCAGAGGCGGGGATTCAGCCAGGGCCTTCAGAACCTCCAGATGCTCCCTTAAGTGAAGAAAACGAAGAGGAGGAGCCTCTTCTTGATGCATGGGCGTGCAGAGCTGCCAAAAGGCAGGAGTGGTTCCTCAGGAGAAGATCTCCTCAAGAGTAAGGCTTGGGGCTAACTGGCCACTCCCTTAGCCTATTTAAGGAGGAACGCTGACTGAAGCAATTTGCAGGGAACAACTTAGTTCACATACCTTAGTGTCTTGTCTTGCTTATCTTATCATCTTCCTGCAAATTGCTTCTGGGCATTCTGCTAACCACAGTAAGCTTTCAGTTATTATTCTTTGAATTCTTGGTCGCTGTTAATGCAATTAATTAACAGCCGTTGTTGTAAAAGACTGGTTTATTCGGTAAACTAAGGTTTGAACGGACTTTGTGCGTGCTGCATTCTTTGGGGTCTGTAGCTGGGGCAGAACACAACCAGCGTATGCATTTAACAATAGTTGCAGCATCCTGGGGTCAGGTGGTCACCATTGGTGACTTTTCAAGACAGCTTCTCTTAAGCGAAGTAAATGGGTAAAAGGGATTCGCTCAATGACGATTCTGATTCACTTAGCAACCGTGGCAAAAAAAAATTGTAACGTTGGGTGGGACTCACTTCACAAGCATCTTGTTTAGCCATGGAGATTCTGGTCCTCAGAATCAGAATGGAGCTGGAAGGGACCTTGGAGGTCCAGCTTCCTGCTCAAGCAGGAGCCCCTATGCCATGATGGCTAGTTTTTTTCTTGTTATGTGCTGAAATCATGCACGTGCGCGACAGTGTGTCCTGGCATCCATAATGCAAAGCGCCCCCCCATGCACGCATGACCCCCCTGCCCCCTGCGCATGCGTCCCCCTGCCCCGTTTTTGGCCTAGCATTCCTCCCTGCAGCCTCCTTGGCTGAAAAACGGGCTCTGCATGTATGTGGGGGGGGCATGCCACACCCCACACGCTCCACCCCTGCACATGCGCGCCTGTGGCCCACCACGCATGCATGTGCATCTCCCGCAGGCTCCCCGCCCATCCAGAAAATCAGCTGGCCAGTGGGAGGCGCATATGCAGTGGAGCTGAGCTGGGCAACGGCTCGCATGCCAGCAGAGAGGGCTCTGCGTGCCACATGTGGCATGCGTGCCGTAAGTTCGCCATCACGGAAGCCTATACCATTTCAGACAAGTGACTGTCCAGTCTCTTCTTAAAAATCTCCAGTGATGAAGCACTCACAACGTCTGAAGGTTGTGGTTTTAAATTGAGGACGATCGGTAAACTAAAGGCTCCTTTCTAAACTGGTCCAGAAATTAAAATGTTATAAAATCATTACTTGGTATTTTTCTACATTGATTGTGCTGGAAACTCGGAGAAGCCAATGTTGCCTTAAGTTGCAAGCTGCGTTTTTGCTTGGTTTGTGACGAACAAGATGCCCTATTTACGTTATGGTGCATTTTCCACCTAAAGTACCTGAAGGCCAGACAAGGAATAAGGGATGGAAACTGATCAAGGAGAAATTCAATCTAGAAATAAGGAGAAATTTTCTGACAGTGAGAACAATCAACCCATGGAACAGAAATTGCCTTCGGAAGTTGTGGGAGCTTCATCCCTGGAAGCTTTCAAGAAGAGACTGGACTGTCATCTGTCAGAAATGGTGTAGGGTCTCCTGCTTGGGCAGGGGGTTGGACTAGAAGACCTACAAGGTCCCTTCCAACTCTGTTAACCTGTTTAAATCACCAACCTCTTTTCCATAGAGAAGTAGACGGTGCAAGAATTCCTCAGGCTGCGAGTGATTCGGGATAGCGTTTTGAAAAAAGCATCTGTTAGGTCATCATCATAAAATACTGCAATATAAAAAAATGGAATGGTGAATTTTCAAGGTTTTACCCAGAAGCATTAACCTCCCATCTTAAAGCTGATTTATACAATCAATTATTGTTCAGGATGCACTGCATTATAGTGCAAGCAGTTAACTTCACATTTGACTAACTAGAACTCCAGGTGAATTGCGGTCATCAAGAGAAGGATTTTTTGTAACTGCAGGAAACAGGCATGGCAACACACACACACACACACACAAACACACACACAGATCTGCACGTAGCTACTCATTTGGTTTTTAATTTCACTGAGAGATTTTTATACAATAATAGGAGGAGGAAGATGTGGTTCACTGTCTTGATGAACAGAACAGAACAGAATAGAATTCTTTATTGGCCAAGTGTGATTGGACACAAGGAATTTGTCTTGGTGCATATGCTCTCAGTGTACATAAAAGAAAAGATACGTTCATCAAGAATCATAAGGTACAACACTTAATGATAGTCATAGGGTACAAATAAATGTCTATAGAGATTCTCAATCGTCCATGACATCAACATCTTCTTCTATTAATGACCCCAGAATCCCTTGTAGGATGGAGTCTGTGCAACTGAATGGAGCTGAATGTTTACTGGCCGGATGCCTTTCCTGTCGCCAATGAAGAGTTTTATTCAGCAGATATATTCTCATTGTGCCCAGAGAGAGAAATATCTGCCTCTACCTAGGATCGAATTCACAGCCTCCTGATTGTGAGGCGAGAGCTCCACCTCTAGGCCACCTCACCACTCCTCTCAATCGTCCATGTCATGGTTGTCCCAAATGTGCTTTTCCAAAAGAGAATTGGAGGTTCTTTATTTTTTTTTCTTTGAAAATGTTTTGTTTCTCATCCAAGAAGCTTCCTCAGTTTTGAACTTCAGTTCAGAACAGAAGAAGCTTCTTAGACAAGAAGTGAAACATTTCAAAGAAAAAAACAACCACCAAGGAAGTCCAGTTGCCTTTTGGAAAAGCAGTCTTTGGGTTCACTGTCTTGAGTTATTCGTAAAAATAATAAAGGTGGGATATCAATAAATTCGTTTAATGAATAGAAAGAATCTAAACTCTGCTGTCACCTCCTATTTTCCCCAAGGACTCTTTTATAAGGAACATTCCAAATGTCAATTCATAATTTCCATTACTGAATGACAAAATCTCTCCAAGCAATGGTGTTATCTTCCTAGAACTATTATGAGCCTTTCTCGACATTACATTAAATTTGGGTGTGTTTATTTAATTTCAATATTGTTGCCTGAAAAGCAGCTCCTATTATAGTTTACTTATTTTAAAATGGTATCTGCTTTTTCATTGTGTCATTTTTGTGATCACAAAACGGCTTACTGAATTTTTAAAACCATGATTCCATGTTATTGCCTTATTTTACTGCACCAAAAGGAGTCAGAAGTCAAACCCTTTTTTTTCTTTCCCCCCTCCCTCTGCCCTACACTTTTGTCCCCTTTTCCTCCCTTCATCATCATCGTCTTTTAACAACCCTGTAATCCCTTGTGGGGTGGAGTCTGTGCAACTGAATGGAGCTGAGTGTTTACTGGCCGGATGCCCTTCCTGTCGCCAATGCGGAGTTATATTCAGCAGATATAATCTGAACGTGCCCAGAGAGAAAAATATCTGCTTCTACCTAGGATCGAACTCCCAGCCTTTTGAATGTGAGGTGAGAGCTCCACCTCTAGGTCACACCACTCTTCCCCTTTTCCTCCCTTATTTCATTTTTTCTTTGTATTTCTTTTATATTTTGATCAACTAATAAAAATTTTGGAATAATAAAAAAAAGTATTCTTTTAAATAATGATTCCAAACACTTCATTAAAAATGTTCTGGGCAAGATTTGTTTAGCTTGTACCTGTTTTAATCTTGCATTTTATATTTTAAACTTTACGTTGTACATTATGCCTTATCTTAATTGGGATGCTTTTGACATGAATAAACAAACATTAAAAAAAAACCAGAGGGTTATCAGAGCTGCACAAACATGCAGTTGTGATTTTCATAGCTATTCCTCTGATAATTCAAATTTCTGAACCAATCTGAAGTACAGAATGAACCTGTTTTTGTCAAATTGATTGGCAGCCAAGCCCAAGAACTGAAAGGTTTGTGCACAAACCTTTACCTGAAGCAACTGTCACTTTAAATCAATCTTTCCCTAAACCAACCCGATTCAGACATTCCCATCTCGTTAAGGCTTATTAGCATGTTTTTATAGCCTCAATAATCCATTCCCAAACCTTTTTCATACCATCAGCAGCCAGTATCACAGTGGTGAAGTCGTGCAGCTCAGCAATCTCTTTTTCGGACCAGCTGAAGCAATCCTCAGGATCTACAGCAAAAAGGAAAATAAAATATATACAATACTTATTTACTGCATATCCCAAACTGTCCAAAACAGGGTTGTGAAACTTAAAGCCTGCAAGCCAGATCTGGCTCGTAGGATGCTTAGATCTGGCCTGCAGCACCAGCCTAGAAACAGCAAAGGACCGGTATGTGGTGCCTCTGCCAGCAAAAATGGAGCTCGGGGTTAGGGTTAGGGCATGCTGCCCCCCCCCCCCCCGCCCTGTTTTCAGCCGCAAACCTTGAGCTCTCTGGCAGCAAAAAACCTGCCCCAGGACTCCATTTTCGCTGGCAGAGGCTATTCAAAACAAACTTTATTTCCCCTTTTGCATTTGAGCATACAAGAAGGGACAGGAAAGGAGAAAGAGAAAGAGGAAAGACGAAGAAAAAGATGGGAAGATGGGAAGAGAGCGAGGAAGGAAAAAGAAGGAAAGAGGGGAAGGAAGAATAAAGGAGAAGGAAGAGGAAGGAAAAAGAAAGGGAATGAATGAATGAATAAATGAGATTATAATGAGAGTGAGGGTCTCAGGGAAGTTCTGCTTTAGCACTTGGCCACTGCAAGTCTCCCCGACACGAGTCCTGTGTCACGCCTGCCACCCACCGTTGCCATGCCCCCCCCCCCCCCCGAGGTCAAACACAACTCTGATGCAGCCCTCAATGAAATCGAGTTTGACATCCCTGGTCTAAAGATAGAATAGAATAGAATAACAGAGTTGGAAGGGACCTTGGAGGTCTTCTAGTCCAACCCTCTGCTTTAGGCAGGAAACCCTACACCACTTCAGACAAATGGTTATCCAACATCTTCTTAAAAACTTCCAGTGTTGGAGATTCCACAGGGAACTGAGAATTGTCTCAGCTTCTATTTGCAGGCCTACGATTTAAATTAAATTCCATGCTATGCAAGGAAAAACGGTATTGATAGGAAGAAAAGAGTTAGGCAGCTTGATTTTGGGGTGATTGTATGCCTTGATCTATACAGGTAGTCCTCGACTTAGGGCCACAATAGAGCCCAAAATTTCTGTGGTTAAGCAAGGCATTTGTTAGGCGAATTTTGCCCCATTTTTGCTCTCTTTGGTTGTGGAGTGAATAACAGTGGTTGTTAAGTGAATCACACACTCGTTAAACGAATCTGGCTTCCCCCATTGATTTTGCTTGTGGGAAGTCAGTTGGGAAGTTTACAAATGGTTGATCACATGACCCTGGGACACTGCAACAGTCATAAATACCAGTCAGTTGCCAAGCACCCAAATTTTGATCACATGGCGAGACACTTTTTTTCAGCACTGTTGTAACTTCAGTCACTAAACAAATGGTTGTAAGTTGAGGACTACCTGTCTTGGCCACTGAGGAGGCAGTCCTGCCACAGGTAGAACTGGCACAGCTGGTCACAGCCCAGCGGGTGAAACATGAAACTGTTTTCTTCGGTTGAAGCTAGTTAGAAAGTAAGCAGCAACCCTGGATGGTATCTACAGATCTGAGATTAAGGTTGATTTATCAAAAAATGGTAGCTAACTTAGCTAAGGGTATATTGGACCACCCAAAGAAGATAGTTAAAGGATGGACATCGGATTTCTGATGCTGGAGGTGTAAAAATTTGAGGGCCCACTAACCCATGTTACATGAGCATGCAATCATTTGGGCTGTTTGAGGGAATAGCAATAGCACTTAGACTTATATACCGCTTCACAGTGCTTTTACAGCCCTCTCTAAGCAGTTTACAGAGTCAGCCTCTTGCCCCCCAAAAATCTGGGTCTTCATTTGACCCACCTCGGAAGGATGGAAGGCTGAGTCAACCTTGAGCCGGTGAAATTTGATCCGCTGAACTAGCAGTCATCTGAAGTAGCTGCAGTACTGCACCCTAACCACTGCACCACCTCGGCTCATCCATTGTAATGGATTTGCATAAAAGTCTTTAAATGCTAAAAAGCTGGCAAGATAGGTGACAAACAAAACCAAACCAAACCAAACCAAACCAAACCAAACCAAACCAAACCAAACCAAACCAAACCAAACCAAACCAATTGAAGCAAATACCAGCACTCTGGAATTTGACTATTTATTAGGATTTGTAGCTGTACCAATGGAGGATGGGGGTGGAGATGGCAAAAAGAATTATGTTAAGAAACTGGAAAAGTGATATTACTCCAAGGGTCAAGGAGGGGCTGCTGGAAAATGAGATATTCTCTACCAATAGTTTTTACAATGGCAGATATTCTGTAATATCTGACAATAATACGTTGCGTTTTTCATACTATTGTAGTGCGTTCATTGTTAGTATATATTTCCCCCCCTGTTTTTTGTCTTCGCTTGTACTTTCATTTTATTTTTTCTTCAGGAATAACGACTGCTTTCTTCAAAATAAATTAAACAAATTGTAAGATATATTTAATCTGTACTGGTCTTTTGACCGCAAGAAATTGGATGTATTTAAAAGCAGTAGCAATTTTGGGAGAAAATCTAACAGCAACCTCAAGCTCAGCGATTAAGGCTGATTTTTATTTCATAATAAAAATCATAATTCTGTTTAGGGATCTGACAGAGAGTGAGCATGCAACTACCTCAAGACCAAGCCCGTTACATATCGGATTTTATAGAAGAACCCACCCTCTCTGTGAAGTTTTGGTTTAGCCTGTTCCCAACCACAATTGCCTATGTTTGTCTCTTTTCTTTCATCATTCATACGCTGATACTTCAATTATGTTGTTCTGACCCAGCTCTGCAAACACGACAAACCCTCTGAAGTTAACTCAAAAGATTCCTTTATTAAAAGTGCCAGCAGCCCCGGCAAAAAGTATCTCTCTCACCACAGGCTAACAAGTCTGTCTGGCTGGGAGATGAATAGTTATCTGCCACATCTATTTATCTCCGTCCTCTGCCTTTTATCCCCAGAACTAGGCTGGGGTTTCATTAGCAGCAGTGGCTCTTCCATCCCAAGGACTGGCCCACAGATTTCCACTGCTCTCCTCTCCTCTGCCTTCTGCGCATCCATGCGTCAGGCACTGGGCCCAGCTGTTCCTCCTCTTCCTCATCAGCCATCTCCAGACCTGTGGGGTGTTGACTCTCCATCTGAGGGATGATGGACGGTCACCTCTGTCTCTCTCTCTCTTTGCCAGTTCCATTCCCTCTTCCCCCATGGAGCTCTCAGGTTGCCCGGATGCTGGCCCTGACTCCGCCTCCTCCTCTTTCTCTGATTTGACTGTTGGAGGGGCCGGTGGCCGACAGGCCCCAACATATGTTATGTTTTCCACCTCATTTATTCTAAGTGCCAGGGCCCTTCATGGCATGAAGTAATACAAGCAAATTTTAGATTTTAAAAAGAGGCATCTTTTGCCCATCTGAATAAAAAGAAACAAATGGGATAGTCATTCTCTTCTTTACATGAAGCTTTAGGTTTGTCCGTGACAACCTTAAACTTACATTTTGTTCTTCAGGATTTTGACCTCCCAATTAAGCCAAACAACACTATGGTTTACTCAATGAAGGGCAAAAATGCATTTTGCACACGCTCAGAGGCGAAGCCTTTAGTGTCATCATCTCAGATAAATCCTGAGTTTTAAATGAGAGATTGGAAAGAAAACCTCAAAGCCAGCTGTAGAGAAAGCTTACATACCAGTGCAGAAATCGTCTTGCTGCCAATCCAGTTTTTTAACTCTGATTTCGCTTCCTAAAAATCAGCAAAATAATAAGTGGCAAGAAAACTATTAGTATACAAAGAATACATAAAATAAACAAGAATGTACAATCTGCTTCTTAGACAGGTGGTCCTCAACTTACAACCGCAATTGGGACTGGCATAGCTGTTGCTGAGCTGGCCACCGCATGCCTGGACTTGATTTTACAACCATTTTTACTGTGGTTGTTAAGCGAATCACAGGCTATTAAATGAATCTGGCTTTCCCTATGAACTTTGCTTATTGTGAAAGTTGCCAACTGTATTGTAAATATGAGTTGGTTGCCAAGAGCCCAAATTGCAATCAAGTGACTTACCATATTTCCCCGAAAATAAGACCAGGTTTTAGATTAATTTTTGCTCCAAAAGATGCATTAGGGCTTATTTTCTAGTTAGGTCTTATTTTCAGGGAAATGTGGACTAAATGCATCTGTCTGGCTGACGAGCTTAATTGAGTCTTATTTTGGAGGTAGGACTTATATTACGAGCATTCTGAAAAATCATGCTAGGGCTTATTTTCCAGTTAGAAATACTAGGGATAGGGCTTATTCTCAGGGAAATATGAATAGTTATGGTCATAACCTGGAGAATGAATTGTCTCATTTTTCAGCACCATTATAATTTAGAATTGTTAAACAAATGGTCGTTAGTTGAGAATTACCTGTGCTATGTACTATGGAGACATTTACACATTCTGTATCTTTTCTTGTTTCCATATATGTCTTCCATGCACTTTAGGTCAAGAACTTTTTAAATTTTTCCCCTTTTATAACTATTTTTAGAACTTTTATATTTTTAAAAGTTCTAAATGACTGTATCCTACCCCCTTATTGCTGCTCTATGACCATAATAAATACCAAAAAAAGAAGGTAAATTACAGGTAGTCCTCGAATTATGCCCACAATTGAGCCCAAAATTTATGTTGCTAAGTGAGACATGTGTTTAATTTTGCCCCATTTTACTACATTGGACCACTATATCAACTTGCAAAGCATCCCTGGCCTGCTCTCGAGTTTTCATAGACAAAAGGGATGGGAAAATGAACTTGTGAGGCAGCAGGTCAATCAAAAACAAAAGTACATTCCAGCTATATCTCTGTCAAGGCCGTCTCCCAGGGTTACCCACAGTGGCTGGAGGGGAGTGATCCCTTGGAGAATGTGACTGATGACACACCTTGGGGGGGATGAGGGAAACAGGGTCAGAACTGGGCCATAAATTACGTGGGGTCACTTTGCTTGGAACTTGCCGACATGAAATTCCTAATAAATAACAGGATTTCTTTTGAAGCTTGGCTTGAGGCCAATTCTTAAGTTCTTAAGTTCTGACAGTTCTTAAGTTAATGACACAGTTGTTAAAGTGAATATGGCTTCCCCACTGATTTTGCTCGTTAGAAAGTTGCAAAAAGGGATCACGTGACCCCAGGGACACTGCACCATCATAAATCCATGCCAGGTGCCAAGCATCCGAATTTGGATCACGTGACCATGGGAATGCTGCAGTGGTTATAAGTGTGAAAAACAGCCATAAGTCACTTTTTTTCAGTGCCGTTGTAACTTTGAACGGTCACCAAATGAACAGTTGTAACAGTTGTAAGTTGAGGACAACCTGTAGTATCATGTACTAGTCAGAGCAGGGGTGTCAAACTTGCGGCCCACAGGCCGGATGCGTCATGTGCTAGCCCTGCCCCCGCCCGGTTTAGCGAAGGGGGAAAGGTCCCGATACGTCACGTGACACCATGAGTTTGACACCCCTGAAGTAGAGGAACGCAGTGTAGTTTCCTTCAATCAAGAGGAGAAGAAAATGTAGCACGCAAATACTCTTTCAGATAACCATTGGAACCATGAAGACTGAAGGATAGACAAGGGAATAATATATTTTTTTTGTTCATCATTTGTTCTTTTATAGAACTTCCAACACCCAGACTAAAATTATAAAACAATACTAGCCATTTAGAATTTAGAATAACAGAGTTGGAAGGGACCTTGGAGGTCTTCTAATCCAACCCCCTGCTTAGGCTGGAAACACTACACCAGACAAATGGTTATCCAACATCTTCTTAAAAACTTCCAGTGTTGGAGCATTCACAACTTCTGGAGGCAAGTTGTTCCACTGATTTATTGTTTTAACTGTCAGGAAATCTCTCCTTAGTTCTAGGTTGCTTCTCTCCTTGATGAGTTTCTACCCATTTCTTTTTGCCCTACCCCCAGGTGCTTTGGAGAATAGGTTGACCCCTCTTCTTTGTGGCAACCCCCCAAATATTGGAACCCTGCTATCATGTCTCCCCTAGTCCTTCTTTTAATTAAACTAGACATACACAGTTCCTGCCACCGTTCTTCGTATGTTTAGCCTCCAGTCCCTTAATCATCTTTATTGCTCTTCTCTGCATTCTTTCTCAAGTCTCCACATCTTTTTTTACATCGTGGCGACCAAAACTGAATGCAGGATTCCATGTGTAGCCTTACCAAGGGATTATAAAATGGTCCAGAAGCAACACTCAAGATCATACGTTTTAAAATATACTGTAAGTAACTGCATGAACTACCTACCACTAAATAATATATCTCAGATTTGATGCTTGTTTTAGTTTGCTGGATGTGAAAAAATTGAACAATCTTGAAAGCACATTGCAACATAATCTCATGCAGGTTTGTTCAGCATCAGACCTCCTTAGAATCAGTGGAACGCACTCGACTTTTACCTGTTGGCTCAGTGATGTGCTTGTTTAAGGCTACATTTCGTTCACACATGCTCAGTAGGTCTTCACCAACATCTTTAAAAACAAAAAAGATGGCAATATCAAAATCCCAAAGAGCCAGTTTGGGGACGTTTTAGTCCCACTTTAGGCATGAAAACAGTTGGATGACTTTGGGCCAATCACCAGGAGAATGTGAATTTAGTCCCGCCTTAGGCATGAAAGCCAGCTGGATGACTTTGGGCCAATCACCAGGAGACTGTAAATTCTAATCCCGCCTTAGGCATGAAAGCCAGCTGGATGACTTTGGGCCAATCATCAGGAGACTGTGAGTTCTAGTCCCGCCTTAGGCATGAAAGCCAGCTGGATGACTTTGGTCCAGTCCTGCTCTCTCTCAGCCCAACCTAACTCACAGGGTTGTTGTTTTGATGAAACTAAAGAGACAGGGGTATTATGTATGTTTGCCATCTGGAGTTGACCAATGTATGTGTCCGTCAATAAATAAGAGGCACAATAAATATCTAATAATTTCATGCTGAGTTAACCAAGGTAAAAAGATACCAGGTAGTCCTCAGTTTATGACAATTGGTACTGGAACATCCACAGCTAAGCAATGTGGTCATTTAGTGAGTCAGGCCTGACTTTTACGACCTTTTTTTGTTGGGGTTATTAAGCAAATCCAGTTTCCCCCATTGACTTTGCTTGTTGGAAGCTGGCTGGGAAACCTGCAAATGTGACTCTAGGACAATGTTTCTCAACCTTGGAAGCTTGCTGGCTGGGGGATTCTGGGAGTTGAAGTCCACTCATCTTCAAGCTACCAAAGTTGAGAAACACTGCTCTAGGATGCTTCAACCATTATAAATAGATGCTGATTGCCCAGTATTCAAATAGTGACCCTGTGACAGCGCAGATGCTGTGACAGTCATGAAGTCATTTTCTTTAGCCCTGTTGTGCTCACTGAACAAATGGTTATAAATCGAGGACTATTGTAGGCATTTTAAAACCATGGGACCCCTTTTTGAAATGTTTTTTGTTTTGAATAGAATAGAATAGAATAGAATAGAATAGAATAGAATAGAACAGAATAGAATAGAATAGAATAGAATATAGAACAGAACAGAACAGAACGGAACGGAATACAGAATAGAATAGAATAGAATAGAATAGAATAGAATAGAATAGAATAG
>WNWU01000025.1:13863962-13875474 GCA_012654045.1 Ptyas mucosa | reverse complement strand
ATAGAATAGAATAGAATAGAATAGAATAGAATAGAATAGAATAGAATTCTTTATTGGCCAAGTGTGATTAGACACACAAGGAATTTGTCTCCGGTGCGTAAGCTCCCAGTGTGCATACAGCAATAGTGATAGATCATTATCATAGTTACTGTAAAAATACATTCATCATAAAACTTTAGATAGAACAATTACTGATAGTCATGGATACTAAATAAGCAATCACCAGAAATCATACTAGGATACTAATTAAACGATTTAAATTGAAAGATACCAGCAACAAAGTTATAGTCATAAGAGGATAAGGAGATAGGGAATAGGGAAGATGAGAATAATAATGCTAATACTGCCTTTCTAGATACCGTATTTTTCGGAGTATAAGACGCACTTCCCCCCCACTAAAAGAGGACGAAAATTTGGGTGCATCTTATACACCGAATGTAGCCCCACCCACCCGTTGGCCCTTACCCTTTGGCCTCTGCCTCCCAGCAATTTGCCTCCCTGCAGCAAACAGCAAGTTTCAGTTTCAGCATAACCTGATTAGCACAAGCAGCTGATTGTCGGTTGGATCAACCATCAGCTGTTTCAGGCTGCAGGGATTATCATTGCCTATTGCTGCCTCCGTGTACCCCATTTTCGGCCTCCGCTGTTTGCTGCAAGGAGGCAAATTGCTGGGAGGCAGAGGCAGATTTTTTTTTCTAGTGCTAATCAGGCTGTGCTGAAAATGAAACAGGCTGTTTGCTGCAAGGAAGCAAATTGCTAGGAGGGAGAGACAGATTTTGTTTTCCTCCCCAAAAAGGTAGGTGCGTCTTATGCTCCGAAAAATACTATAGTTTGACAGTATTGTGGGAATTAGTTGTTTAGCAGAGTGATGGCATGGGGGGGGGGGAACTGTCCTTATGTCTAGTTGTTCTGACGTGCAGTGCCCTATAGTGTCGTTTTGAGGGTAGGAGTATATCCCAATATTATGATTTCCAAGAGTTGAACTAAACAGATACCTGTGCAATAAATGGTCTTGGCAGCTTTTGACATGATGATACTGACAAACCCGATTCCTCCCCCAAGCTCCAGCACTGTGCAACCCTTGAACATATCTTGCTTCGAGAGGATGTAATCAGCAAGCAGGAAAGCTCCTCGCCAGACCTTCAAAACCAGAGAGAAAGATGGTACGTGGAGCGGATTTAAAACAGGCAGGAAATGGGACAGCAAGCTGGCTTCCTACCTGCTTCCCAACATCTTCTAAAGGTGTCGCCATGGTGTGCTCTGGAACAGCAAAACAGACGAAGAATCTTTTCCATTAGGCCAAATTCATTATTCCCATCCCAAAATAAGTATTCTCCTCAAAACTGCTTTTGCAACAAAGCTCAGAAAATAGGAACACGAAAAGGCAAGAGAGGAAAATCTTTCTCTTTTGAGATATTGCTTGAAAAACGTATAATTCCCATTCTATCTAGAGTAGGAAGGGTAAGGAATCAGAAATGGAGAGAATGAAAGTACGAGCTGTTGTAATAAAAATAAGAGAGATCTTCTTCTGCCCCAAAAGTGAAAAACGAACCCTGGACAGCAGTGTTTGGTCAACTGTGCAACTTTTAAGATGTGTGGACTTCAACTCCCAGAATTCCTCTGCCAGCCATATTGTAAATGTTATACATTGGGGGAGGTCATATGACTGTGGGACGCTGCAATGACTGTAAATGCAGGCCAGCTACCGAGTGTACAAATGTGATCACGTGGCTACCCTCCTTCCACTGTCAGAACTTTTGAATCCAAGCCTTCCGTGCCAGCTCTGCCCTCTGCAATGAATTCTTCCTCATTTCTGCTCTGGTAGCCCTGGGAGATCCATTGTAACTGTCAAGTCCCATAGATTCCTATAGGGATGCTGTCATTCTGGTGGGAGGGGGGAGGATTAGGGGGGATCTCTGTATGGGGTTTGTGTTTCTATTTCTTGCCTTGCTTTGCTGTAACTTTCGGGACCTTGGGAGGGGGAATGGAATGTGCCTCAAGCAGCTGCCTTATCTCGTCTCTGAAGAAATGCAGCAGTGTTGCCTGGGAGACCTGAGTTTTATCACCTACTCCTCCAGAGTTTCTCATCACATCTTCACAAAACCAGGATTAGCTCAATGATGTATTGCACTTTGGGAGGGGCTGTCTGCAATGGTTTAATCAAACGTTTCAGGCAGGAAAAGTCACTTCCTGCCTACATCTCTTGCTGTCACAATCTATCTATCTATATATATAAATGGCTCTGTGTGTGTATGTTCCAGCATAACTCTGGAACGCCTCGAGCAATTTCAACCAAACTTGGTACACAGATGATTTACTCTCTGGAAAAAAATATTGTGGGGGGTAAGACACCCCTAATATCCTTTGAGGGGGGGTGTTGTTCTGTTAAGATACAGCCTGTTGTGCCTTAAAATGGCTTCTACTGTGCAGCACAGTGGAGTTGCCATGGTAACGGCTTCACAGTACTCCACAAGAGGGCTCTCTCTGGTAAGGGAGAAAATCCAACATTAGAAATTACGTTTGGTCTGGACATTTTCAACAAGGCTTTGATTATTCTTGAGGACAAATCTATCGATGGCCATGATCAATAAAACATTACTGCAACTTATTTATTTATTATATTTCTATACCGCCTTTCTCCCGTAGGACTCAACTTGCCCTGCCTGCACCACTACGAGACTGACACGACATACTTCAGGGAGATTACATATAAGAAAAGGACTACAACAAGTAGTTGAACAGCTTAGTGCATATATCACGGACAAGAAGCCACTTCTAAATCAAGATCAGAAAAAGCATACCAAATGATCAGGGATCAGCTAGCAAAACAACAAGGTGGTATCATTTTACTTGATGCTTCTGGGGGCACAGGGAAAATTTAATTCTCACCGAAGTCAGGGCTCAGGGTGAATTTGTCTTCCTGTCTAATACAGGATTGGGATAAATAAACACCGGGTTATCAGCTAGTCTTCCAATAAAAGTTTCCTTTTGAACTGGATTTCGTTTTCAAGAGTTCTGCTTTCTTTTGAGAAGACTGGAGAGGCAGGACCTTACAGTAACCTTGCTAAGCGATCGGTTGTAAGTTCAGCACTATTTGCATGAGAGGTTAAATATTGTGGTGTCACTGACCTATTTTAACAACATTGCAACCGTTGCTCTCGTGTTCTTGTTCTTCCAAGACATCTCCATTCTTAGTCAAAATGATGGGGCAGGCCTTAGTCCTTGTCTGATCCTCACCTCCTGCAGGAGGGAGGGGAGCTTTCCGGACCACCTGCAGGTCGCCATCTTCATCCAACAAGGCCTCAAATCCTCTGCAGGAGTCACCTTTGTTTTCGGGACCGTCTGGAGAATTGTCATCATCAGCTCTGTCCTCTGCAATGAATTCTTCCTCACTTCTGCTCTGGCAGCCCAGGGATGTTTTCTGGCCTCTCTCTTCTTTTTCGGGGTCCCCCTGGCTATCGTCCAAAAGGAGTCTGAACTGCGAGAGAAAGACTAAGAGGCAACAATTTCAGTTGATAGATTACCTTGGCTAGCAGATGACCTGCACCTTTAAAGAAACTTAAAAAAGGAGAGTTAGACTTTAAAAAAAAAATTATTGAGTTTTTAAGTTTTAAAAACAAAGTAAAGAAAAATACAACAAAAAATGAAAACACATTAAAAACACGTAACAAACATTACATCATATATTATTTTACAGCTTACTGTATCAACATGGATATATATTCTCTATTCTTATTCAATCGTTCATCTACGTACTTATATTTACATTAGTATCTATTTATAAAACCATCATTATCTGGTTGACACTATTCAGTAATTTACACTTCCTAGTTTTAACCCGATTAAATTAACATTCCAAATTATTATTTTGATTTCTTTTTTTCTAACCAATTTACAGTGTATTCCACACTCTATAATATTCCGAGTCTTTTCTCTCCTTAATTTCCAGCGTCATCTTATCCATTTCTGCACATTGTAGAATTTTTCGAATTACTATTTCCTCTCCTGGTACATTATTTTGTTTCCATCCATATGCGACGGTAATCCTTGCTGCCGTTAATATATGGAGTATTAGATATTGTACAGATTTGTCTATTTTGGGGTTAATTATTCCTAATAAATAGAGTTCTGGTTTAAATTCCATTTTAATTTGGTAATTTCCTCCAGCCAATTTTTAATTTTACGCCAAATTTTTTTTATCTTGGGGCACATCCATCACATATGGTAGTATGTGCCTAATTTGTAACCACAACTCCAACAATTAGGTGATAGATTTGGGAACATTTTGGCCAATCTTGTTGGTGCCAAGTGCCATCTGTGGAACATTTTATACAAATTTTCTTTATAGGCTACTGCCATTGTTAATTTATAGTTTCTATCCCACAATTTGTCCCACTTTTCTAATTCTATATTGTGCCCGAGGTTTTTTGCCCAACATATCATTTCTTTTACCATTTCATCTTCCACCTTTCTTTAGAAAGTTAGACTTTCTAAAGTTCTAGGGACTGCTTTCCCTCCAACTTTATTGTACAGTTGACACACCTCATCCACCAATTTAACTGGGTATTTCGTATGTTTTGGAAACTACGTGAAACTGAACTCATAATTATGTATGTAGAGGTTTAAAATTCCTATATTTAATGATTCAGCTTTCTTCACTTCTATCATCTTCTGATCCCATTCTTATCCTCTTATATTCTGCAATAATTCCAAACAACAGAAATTCTGAGGATTTCAAACTGGATATAGGGAAATATCTTTTCTCTTGGGCTTTGCAGATGTGTTCCATTTCTGTTCCATCAAGCCCAGCCATGTGCTGTCCTCCTTCTGAAGTCTCTTTCTTTGTACTTAAATGTTCTATCAGCCCCTTCGTGGTCCCTTTCTTACTGGCATGCATTCTGCTAGTCTCTTCCCCTCCCACTCTTCAGTTTCTCTTATCATGCACATCCTTGTTTCTCCTCTTCCTTACAGCTGTATCTGTCTTCTTCCTTATTGCATCCTCTCTTAAGCCTATGCATTAAATCATAAACTATGGCTGAGAACTGTAGCTGGTTGGGTTTGCACAATAGGTAAAGGTTCCCCTCGAAACATACGTGCTAGTCATTCCTGACTCTAGGGGACGGTGCTCATCTGCGTTTCAAAGCCAAAGAGCAGTGCTGTCTGAAGACATTTCCGTGGTCATGTGGCTGGCATGACTAAACGCCAAAGGTGCACGGAACGCTGTTACCTTCCCACCAAAGGTGGTCCCTATTTTTCTACTTGCATTTTTTACGTGATTTCGAACTGCTAGATTGGCAGAAGCTGGGACAAGTAATAGGAGCTCATCCCATTACACGGCACCAAGGATTCGATCTGCTGAACTGCCGACTTTTCGATCAACAAGCTCAGCGTCTTAGCCAATATGAGTAAGCAAAAAAACCAAATAACTACACAACAGTCCTGGAAGCTCTGTGAGTTCAGCCACTTCCTCTCTCTCTCAATCAACTGCATCCACTCCTGATGGGGATGGCAGTGTTATATTACCTGGCTGGCCAACAGCATTCAACCTCACCATAAAATGCCTTCTGTTTGCAGTGTGGAGGTGAATATCAGAGAGTACTGTATCACTTCGAAATATTGTTTCATCCATAGCCTCTCTCACCTTCTCCAACTAAGATGCGCTGGGGACCAGATCATCTATAATTACAAAAAAGCAACATCCTAACAAAAATATTACAATCTTTTTTGACACAAAAAAGATTGGAATTTTCACATCTGCCTATAAAATCCAACATAGGTACCATACTTTTTGGAGTATAAGATGCACCCCCCCGCAAAAAGGGTGGAAATGTTGGTGCACCTTATACACTGAATACAGCCATTTTTGGCCTCCCAAAACCCTGCGCCATGCGTCCCATTTTTGCCAAAAACAGGCCCATTTTTCACAAAGCACACTGTTATTAACACCAGCTGCCTGCAATTACTGCAAATTCGAATCTTACCACACTCAAGGTTGATTCAGCCTTCCATCCTTTCTAAGGTTGGTAAATTGAGGACCCAGTTTGTGGGGGCAATAAGCTGACTTTGTATAAATATACAAAAGTATGAAGGCTATTGCTTAGTGCATTGTAAGCCGCCCTGAGTCTCCGGAGAAGGGCAGCATATAAATCATTTTTTTTTTAAAAAAGGGGGATGTACAGAGGGTTTGGTAGGCCTGCAGAGTGCTCCTGGGGCTTGGGGAGGGCAAAAATGCAATGTGTGGGGGGTTTGTGAGGCCAAAAATGGGATGCGCAGAGGGTTTGTGAAGTCTGCAGAGTGCTCCTGTGGGCCGGGGAGGGCAAGAACTGGATGCCAAAAACTTTTTTTTTTCTTGTTTTCCTCTTCGAAATCTTGGTGTGTGTTATACTCCGGTGCATCTTATAGTCCAAAAAATACGGTACATCCCATCAGCTTGATGCTGCAATGGTTTCAAGCATGAAAAACAGTCTTAATTCACTTTTTTTCAGTACCATTGTAACTTTGAATGGTCACTAAAGAAATGGTTTTAATTCAAGGCCTATCCATACTTCATACGTCTTTCTATTAACCTATTTTGAAGGTGCGGCACTCTTGTGCATACATTTCACAAAAAAATACAGCCTTGTGTGCAAAACACAAGAGTTCAGAGTGCAATTCTCTACTTATTTACCTGGGAATAGGCTCCAAAGAGTTCAGCAGAACTTGCTTAACAGCAAATAGGATTGAGCCTGCACGGTTAAAAAAGAAGATAAAACAGATTACTTGCTATTTTATGCATGCTATTAATAACATTTGTATACCATATTTCAAAGTGAGTCTTACTGTAGAAGAAATAGTACTGTGTATGAAGAAAGCCTGTAGTCTCTAAATAAATTAGGAAGGAGCACAGTGCAGAAACAAATCCTTTAAAATCATTTTTGAAGTCTATTGAATTTGTATGGATAACCAATTTTGTTGTATACATGATGTACAATGACAATAAAGGCTATACTATATTATTCATAAATGGGTATTATCCTCGCATAATAAACCATGGCTCTCCTTTCCCCTGTAAAAAGTCTCCTTTCCCTTGAAAATATGTAGCAATGTACAATGGAAAGCTAGAGGTACTCTGCTTATGGGCAGAGACACTCTTTTTCAGAACGATGAGCCAAAAAGGGCAGATCTTCCTGCTGCTGTGGGGACGGACGGACGGTGACAATGACACAAGGAGGGGAGGAAAGCCAGTCAGCAAGTTCACAGAGCTACACAGATGAAAACTTATCAAGGGGAAATCCAGCTCAGAACTAATGAGAAATTTCCTGACGGTGAGAACAATCAGCCGGTGGAATGGTTTGCCTTCAGATGTTTTGTATGCTCCATCACTGGAGGCTTTTAAGTGGCCTCGACAGCCACTTGTCTGAAGTGGTATAGGTTCTCCTGCTTGAGCAGGGGGTTGGACTAGAAGACCTCAAAGGTCCTTTTCAGCTGTTATTGTTACTACTTTGGGAGACAGTTAAACCAATGTGACTTATGACTTACAAATTCATCCTTACTTTGTGTCTCTTAAGAATTCTTCCAGACCTAGCCATCAATCCTGTTTGGATTTTTTGTCCCTCCTTCCACCTTTCTTTTCCCATCTTTCCACCTTCCACCTTTCTTTCCACCTTCCTACCTTTCAGTCCCTCCTTCCACCTTTCTTTCCCCTCTTTCCACTTTCCTTCCTTCCAATCCCTCCTCCTATCCTTCCCGTCTTTCCACTTTCCTTCTGTTCAGTCCCTCCTTCCACTTTTCTTTTCCCTTTCCACCTTCCTTCCTTCCTGTCCCTCCTTCCACCTTTCTTTCCCTGTCTTCCTTTCCACCTTCTTTCCTTCCTGTCCTTCCTTCCAACTGGAAGAGGGCAACTGGGACTCTGCAAGCGCGCAGAGGAACCCTGTTTCCCACTATTCCCCTTCCCCGGTGGCTTCCTGCAGCCCAGCGCAGCACTTTTGCTTGCTGAAAGACAAACAGCTCCCGAAGCCCTTTTCGCTCCGTCGGAACTCACCTCCCGCCGCGCTTCAGAGACGCGACATATACACTCCACCATTATTGTTTCGCTCTCTCTGCCCCCCCCCCGCCCACCAGCTGCTTCCTGTTTCCGACTTCCGGCTCTTGCCTTCTGTAGCGCCCCGCCTCTCGCGCGAACTGACCAATCATTGACGAGGGTACCTTATTGGGCGAGGCTGTTCCTCTCCGCCCTGAAAGGATCGTCCTCCTCCCGCGTTTCAGGGTTGCTATGGCATCCTGCGCTCTGGACGGGATGGGTACGTTAGTCCTTCCTGAACAAAATGGAGGCACTTAAGCTCTCTCTCCTTTTGATATTTCAGGGAACTTAAACTTTAGCTGCAATTAAAAGTCCAATTTATCAGAAGTTGTGATGCTCCATTACTAGAGGATTTTTAAGAAGAGACCAGGAAGGCAAGCTGTTCCACTTGTCATTTGTCCAGAATGTTATAAGGTCTCCTGTTCGAGCAGGGGGAGAATGGAATGGAATAGAATGGAATAGAATAGAATAAGAATAAGAATAAGAATAAGAATAAGAATAGTATAATGAAGGATAGGATAGGATAGGATAGGATAGGATAGGATAGGATAGGGGAATGAAGAACAGAACACAACAGAACAGAACAGGAATAGGAATAGTGGAATGAAGAATAGAACAGGACAGAACAGGAATAGGAATAGGAATAATGGAATGAAGAATAGAATAGAATAGGAATATTGGAATGAATAGAATAGTGGAATATAAAATAGAATAGAATAGAATAGAATAGGGATATTGGAATGAAGAATAGAATAGTGAAATATAGAATAGAATAGAATAGAAGAATAGAATAGGGATATTGGAATGAAGAATAGAATAGTGGAATGTAGAATAGAATAGAATAGAATAGAATAGAATAGAATAGAATAGAATAGAATAGAATAGAATAGAATAGAATAGAATAGAATAGAATAGAATATTGGAAATGAAGACTAGAATAGTGAAATGAAGAATAGAATAGTGGAATGAAGAATAGAACAGAATAGAATAGAATAGGGAATAGAATAGGGAATAGAATAGAATAGAATAGAATAGAATCTGGAAGGGACCTTTGAGGTCTTCTAGTCCACTCTCCTGCTCAAGCAGGAGAACCTATACCATTTCAGATAAGTGACTGTTGGACTAGAAGACCTTCAAGATCCCTTACAACTCTGTTATTTTATTAAAATATTTCACAATACATAATTCCATGGCTAACTCAGCTATAACTTACTGAATATACCCAGCTAGTCTTGTTAGAATAGCAGAGGGAACACACCACACAACATATACAGACAGTTGACTGTATTGTAATTTAATAGGCTCTAAACCAATCACATTCTTTGTCCTGATCTGCAGAAGGAATCCTAGAAAACAACCAAGAAGTCCCAGGGAATCTTAAAAATTAACGTATTTAATAAGATGCCATGCTATTTATTAGCTGCACAAATTATGAGGTGCACTTTGGCTCAGAAAAGCAGATGCTGGAGATGTGTTAATCTTTGCAAAGTTGCAAAACTTTTTAAAGAAACTCCCCATATTCTACAGTAGGCAGCATAAACATATTTTGAGGGGTGAAACGTATTAGATATTAGAAAAAATATTAATGTTTCATATCTGGGGTAATGTTTTATGCCTACAAGAGGCATACATGATTTTGATTGGAAACTGATTCAGTCTGACTGAGGGGAAGGGGAACCTGATAACTGTCTTCCAGTACAAGTACTTGAGGGGCTATCACAGAGGAGAGGGGACTGATTTATTCTCCAAAGCACCAGAAAGCAGAACAAAAAATAACTAGGTGGAACGTCATTAAACTGAGATCAAATCTAGCAGTAAGGAGAACTTTCCTGATAGTGACAACAATTAATCAGTCAAATAGCTTTCTTCCAGGAGTTGTGGGTGCTCCATCACCGGAGGTTTTCAAAAATAGACTGGACATCCATTTGATTGGGCTGATGTGAGTCTCCTGTTTTGAGTAGGGGGTTGGACTATAAGATCTCTGAGATCCCTTCCAGTCTTACGATTCTATATCAGACCTGTGCATTCTGTGGCCTGGGCCCACATCTCACCTTTTCCCTGTTCTTGTCTGGCTTGTGGTGACAGCGGCCCTATTGATTCCGTCCACAACAGTTTTAGTTTCGCATGTGGCCTCTGGAAAATTAATTGCCCACCTGTGTTCTCTTTTCTATGATAATAAGGCTTATATGTAGTCCAGATCAGAGAGGAAAACAAGAAAACGCAGTCAATTTCTAGCACACTGTAAACAGAATTGTTATCTTCTGTTGGACCAAGAGATTGGATAAAAAGAGGCCTTGGTCAGATCCTGCCTTGCGCTCAGATGCTTTCATCTCTTTTGTAAACCTATCATTCTGATCTTCTCATTTTCCAATCTTTTATTAAGCTGCATCTCTATTTCACCTACCTTCCTGGTTGTTCTATGCTTTTTTTCCTATTTGCTTAGAGTGCTAGAATATTGTACTGACTGATTATATTTAATTTTCTCCTTATCTTGAGATAAATGGTACTTGTGCTGGCTGTTGTTTTTTTTAAATTGCTTTTATGTAATGTCCGCTTTACGTAATCCTTCAATATTGCAAAACCATTTGATAAAGCATTCAAATTAATTTGGTATTTGAATAAAACAAACCACCTGATTTTTCTGCAAGATCTTTGATAATTAACTTATTTGTGGCTTGTAGTATTCATTTTTATTATATTCTCCTTTATACTCTGTTGTTGTACAGCATCTAGAACCCCTGGATTCAGCTAGTTTACAGTTAATCCTCAACGTTGGACTCTTTAAGTGGGTCCCATGTAGGTGGACCCAATTTTATGACCTTCCATTGTTAAGTAAACCCATAGTTTGCTAAGCCAGATTTATATACCTGTCATAAATCATGGTCATATGAGTGTAAGACATTGCAAATGGCCATAAATGCAGGCTGGTTACTGAGCATGCAAAATGCAATAATATAACCAATGCAGGAGGCGATATTGAAACCTTTGAACTTGGTTGTATTATGACTTACAACCAAGTTCCAAGCGTGAGAACTATCAGTATTACTTTTATTACTAAAGACCACCAACCTCAAGAACATGGAGCTAGGTTACATTTAATCTTAGATCAGTGGTGAATCTAAACTTTTGTACTACCGGTTCTGTGGGTGTGGCTTGCTGGGCTTGGTGTGGCTTGGTGGGCATGGCTTGGTGGGCGTGGCAGGGGAAGGATACTGCAAAATCTCCATTTCCACCACACTCCAGGGGAAGGATATTGCAAAATCTCCATTCCCACCCCATTCTGGGACCAGCCAGAGGTGGCATTCTCCGAACTACTCAAAATTTCCACTACCAGTTCTCCAGAAACTGTCAGAACCTGCTGGATTTTACCCTATCTTAGATGGGTACTCAACTGTCAATATTCTCCTTCCTTCCTTCCTTCCTTCCTTCCTTCCTTCCTTCCTTCCTTCCTTC
>WNWU01000025.1:13843039-13858091 GCA_012654045.1 Ptyas mucosa | reverse complement strand
TGGTGAGATTAGAATTTGCAGTAATTGCAGGCAGCTGGATGTTAAATGCTGCCTTAATAGGAGGCATTAGCCTGCTACGCCACTCAGGCTCCTCCTCCTCCTTCTTCTTCTTGGAGAGTTCTAATCAGTGGTGAAATCCAAATTTTTTTTACTACCGGTTCTGTGGGTGTGGCTTGGTGGGCTTGGTGGATGTGGCTTGGTGGACGTGGCAGGGGAAGGATACTGCAAAATCTCCATTCCCACCCCACTCTGGGGCCAGCCAGAGGTGGTATTTGCTGGTTCTCCGAACTACTCAAAATTTCTGCTACCGGTTCTCCAGAACCTGCTGGATTTCAATCCTGGTTCTAATTATTGACTTGCCTCGCAGCAGTGGCACTGACAGCCCAGCCCAGCAGGAACCTGCTGCTGGCCCACTTCTGCAGGTGCTTGCCGCAACTCGCACGCATTGCCCCGGCCTCCGTTTTGCCTTCAGATGCCTTCCGGAAAGCCCTCTGCAACCAATAACAGAGCTCCAGATCAATCTGGAACTCTCTTATCGGCTGCAGATACCTTCCAGGAGACATCTGAAGGTGAAACAGAGGCCAGGGTGTTGCATATGAGTGGCGGCAAGCGGTCGCAGAAGAAGCGGTCGCAGAAGAGGGCGAGGCAGGTGTTGGGGTGTGCGAAGCCTGGTAAGTAGGGTAGCTCCACCCCTCCATCCCCACCCTGGTTTATTTTTTACCTGTGTGCCTCGCCCCACCTCCTGCACCCCAGGGTGGGCGGGGTCTTAATTAGGGCTAATTTTGTGGGTGGGGCTTAATTTGATCACATGTGCTCAAAAACGTGATAGGGCTTCTTTTCAAGGTGGTTTGTCTTTTTGGAGAAACATGGCAAGGTGAAAAGGTAGACTCAACCACACCATTGGTAACTTCTGGGAGAATTACAGTACATTATTTATCCATTTAGATTTATAATCCAGAGCTCCTTGGTCTTTGGCCTTGATCAGAATCCTGTGAAGGCAATGGATCTAGGACGAACAGCCATTATTCACACTACCATCTTTATTTCAGATTGGGGTTGAGACAACAACTACCCCAAATCATAATTTGGCAGTTTTTAGAAAGGTTGAATTGATTTCAACAAAGGGGTGAATGTAGTAGTTTTTGTATTTTTTTTATTTTTCCTGAGTGAGGTAAAAGGTAGAAGATTCAGGTCAGATTGAGGTCAAATTCAGTTATTGGTGATTAAATGTTCAGGTAGTTTGCTTGGCCCAAAAAAGAAGTGATTTCCCACTGTGACCTTCTGGGATTTTTTCCCCTTCCCAATCTAGCCTGTAGCCCTGGGCACTCTGATAGCTTTTCCTATCTCAGTATGTTTCATTAGAAAGTATGCCTGCCGAGGCATGAGCCTAAGAAGCCATATTTGGCTAACACTCTGGATGATCTGAAGAAGGGGGTGGCAGAGAACGAGGTAGCTGGATCAGGGGTGAAATGCTCCTGGTTCGGACCGGATCGCCTGATCTGGTAGCGATAACGGCGGGTGGTTCGGAGAACCGGTAGCAAAAATCCCTTCCGCCCCCATGACCAGCTGAGCCGCGCAATCATCAGAGACTTTTTTAAAAAAGCTTTTAAAAGCATTTTTCCTACAACCTCTTCGGCTGAAAAAATGCTTTTAAAAGTAAAAAGAAAGCCTCTGATGATTGCGCGGCTCAGCTGGGATCGTCAGAGGCTTTTAAAAGCATTTTTTAGAATGCTGAGTTGCCTGATCAGCAGAGGCTTTTAAAAGCATTTTTTAACAACCTCTTTAGCTGAAGAGGTTTTAGAAAAAAATGGTTTTAAAAGTAAAAAAATAAAAAGTTGGCCACACCCACTCAGTCACATTACCCCCACCAAGCCATGCCCACAGAACCGGTAGTAACAAATTTTACATTTCACCACTGGGCTGGATGGAGTCACTGAAGCAGTTGGCATGAGCTTAAATGGTCTCCGGAGGACAGGAAGGGATCGCAATCAGAGGTGGTATTCAGCAGGGTCTGACCAGTTCTGGAGAACCGGTAGCGGAAAATTTTGAGTAATTCAGAGAACCGGTAGTAAAAATTCTGACTGGTCCCTCTCCCATCTATTCTCTGTCTCCCAAGTCCCAGCTGATTGGGACGGAATGGAGATTTTACAGTATCCTTCCCCTGGAGTGGGGTGGGAATGGAGATTTTATAGTATCCTTCCCCTGCCACGCCCACCAAGCCACGCCCACCAAGCCGTGCCATGCCCACCAAGCCACTCCCACAGAACCGGTAGTAAAAATTTTTGAATCCCACCACTGGTCGCGATGGGTCGGACATGACTTTGCAACTAACAACAACACTTGGCTGATCTTACTTCATTTTACAAGATCAGGAAAGATCAAACGGAGCCTTCTCCATGCTGAAATTGGCAGATATAATAATAACAACCATAATTTGCTGCCACTAAGAAGGGGCATTTTAACATCATTATTGAAATGGTAGCATTCCAATTTGTGATAGGACTATTAACCTTGCTTGCGGGAAGCTGCCTGGCAGAGGACAAGTATTACTGACCTTAGAAGGGGGAAATGAAGCCTGGCAGGAAGTCTCATGGGACAGAACCTGGAAGGAGTTGACCCCATTTAATCTGGTTGGATGGTCAGATGAAGAGAAGAAGGAAGCCCCTCAGAAAAAACTCTGGAACCACAAAGGGTTTTATTGGTAGCAACCAGCAGCTTGAATTGCACCTGGAAGCTAATTGGCAAACAATACAGCTCTTGAAATAAAGTTGTTATATGGGTGTCTTGAAGTGAAGTGATAATGATTCAGACTTGAGAAAGACGAATCACACTTTAAAAAGAACACGAGTAATTCTGATTGTACTACCGTCTTTCCCCGAAAATAAGACCCTGTCTTATAATTTTTTGAACCCCGAAATAAGTCCTTGGCCTTATTTTCGGGGAGGTCTTATTATTTTGGGGTGTGTGGAACAAGATGGGCTCCTCTTGCCGTCTTACCTGATTTCCAGCTCTGTCTCCCTAACCCTAACCAGAGGAAATGGCGGGGACTGGCTGCACATGCTTTTAAATATTTTGGGGGGGCTTATTTTCGGGGAGGGCTTATTTTCAGGGGGGCCTTATTTTAGCGCATGTGTTCAAAAGCCCGATTGGGCTTATTATCCATGGAGGTCTTATTTTTGGAGAAACACGGTACCTCTTTCTATGTAACACAAAGACAACCTTATCTTCCTCCTTCTCTAGTGGTACTTTCTGGATCTACGGGGAAAATGTACCCTATTTTCCCCAAAATAAGACATCCCCTGATAATAAGCCCAATTGGGCTTTTGAGCACATGGCAATAATGGGGAGAAACAGACTCAGGCTCAACCCATCCAAGACCAAGTGGCTGTGGTTTCCGATGTCCCAATATAGTCAGTTGGTGCCATCACTGACTATTGGGGGCAAGTCGTTGGCCCCCACGGAGAGGGCTCACAACTTGGGTGTCCTCCTGGACTCACGGCTGTCTTTAGAAGAGCATTTGACGGCTGTGGTTGGGAAGACTTTTTATCAGGTTCGCCTGATCTGCCAGGTGCGCCCCTTTCTGGATTGGGACTCCTTACATACGGTCACTCATGCCCTCATCACTTCCCACCTGGGCTACTGTAATGCTCTCTACATGGGGCTCCTCTTGAGGAGCACCCGGAGGCTCCAGCTGGTCCAGAATGCGGTCGCGCGGGTGGTTATGGGAGTGACGTGGCACTCCCATGTAACTCCCCTCCTGCACGAGCTGCGCTGGCTCCCGGTGGTCTTCCGGGTGCGCTTCAAGGTTTTGGTTACCACCTTTAGAGCGCTCCATGGTTTAGGACCGGGTATCTACGAGACCGCCTTCTGCCACCAGTAGTCTCTTACCGACCAATACGCTCCCATCGAGAGGGGCTCCTCAGGGTGCCGTCGGTCAAACAATGTCTGGAGGCCCCCAGGGGGAGAGCCTTCTCTGTGGGGGCACCTGCCATCTGGAACGAGCTCCCCCCGGATACGGAGGATCCCAGATTTGCACACTTTCTGCCGTGCCCTCAAGATATTCTTATTTCAGCAGGCTGGTCTGGCCTAACATCCCCTTTTAACTGCTAATTTTAAATTTGTTTCAAAATAGGGGTGTTTTAAAGTTGTTTTGGGCCAAATTATATAATATATTTTTAAATGGTTTTTATAGTTTGTATTATGTGTATTTTATCTTTTGGCTGTTCACCACTCTGAGTCCTTCGGGAGTAGGGCGGTATATAAATTCAATTATAAATAAATAAAATAAATAAATAAATAAAATAAAGCCAAGCGCTTATTTCAGGGTTCAAAAAAATATAAGACAGGGCCTTATTTTCGGGGAAACACGGTATGTCTATTAATTTTCAATTATTTCAAATGTATGTCTAGTTTAATGAAATAAGGACAAGGAGTGAAATGATAGCTGTGTTCCAATATCTAAGGTGCTGTCAAAAAAGAAGAGGGAGTCAACCTATTCTTCAAAACACCTAAGGGTAGAACAAGAAGCAGTGGATGGAAACTAATCAAAGAGAGAACCAACCTAGAACGAAGGAGAGATTTCTTTAACACTGGACGTTTTTAAGGAGAAATTAAACAACCATTTGTCTGTAATGGTTTAGAGCAGGGGTGAAATCCAACAGGTTCTGGAGAACCGGTAGTGGAAATTTTGAGCAGTTCAGAGAACTGGCAAATCCCACGTCTGGCTGGCCCCAGAGTGGGGTGGGAATGGAGATTTTGCAATATCCTTCCCTCAGGAGTGGGGAGGGAATGGAGATTTTGCAGTATCCTTCCCCTGCCACGCCCACCAAGCCACGCCCACCAAGCCATGCCCACAGAACCGGAAGTAAAAAAATTTGGATTTCACCACTGGTTTAGAATTTCCTGCTTGAGCAAGGGGTTGACCTAGAAGACTTCCAAGATCGCTTCCAGCTGTTAATCTATTATTCTGAACATATCAGCTGCCTTTCATTCCTGTTCAGAGGTAGTAGGAACTGCCGTAGGTTCCCCTACCTGTGTTTGGGCTGGTGCAGGAGGAAATAAAGCAACTGGAAGCATAAATTCTGACCGCTTTTAGAAGACCACATCTAGGAGAAATCCAAAGCTACCGAGAGTCACCTAGCAACCTTTTGTTTGGGCAGCTGGTAGGACAATGGTCCTGGGGTGATGGGTCAGAGAAAGAGAAATGGAAAAGCAATTGCATGGGAACAAAGCCAGCGATAAAGAGCCATCGTGTGGAGGGCTCCTAGGACACAGGAGAAAGCTTCAAGGAATGTCAGCTTATCCATTAGTAGTTAATGATTATCTTGGTGCAGTGAGGAGAACTTGCAAACAAAAACAGCTGTTCCATGAGGTGCTTTGTGAAATGCAACCTGGGCATTTACTCAGATGGAAAGGACCCAGGCGGAGGATTTAGCATCGTAGTTTGCTTTTTATTTATTAATGTGGATAAGTAATCGCCCAGCATCTTGAAGTTAAACAGTGTTTGAGGCCAAGAGACCTGCACTCCTGAGATCTGGACTGCAATTGCGGAAAAGGTTCTTCCTGCCATCAGTCAATTGGATGGTTGTTGAAGTCTTGTTCTGAGAAGCACGGATGAGTTTTTGCTGTTGTCCACAAACACCGCTGGCTCATATTTAAATGGTTGTCCACTAGGACTCCAAGATCCCTCTCACAGTTACTACTGTTGAGCAAGGTACCTGTTGCGACCTAGGCCCACATAGTTATTACCAGACACAATCAGTCCTAAACAAACATATTTTATTAGAACAGCTGAGAATTACTTCATTCTCAGCTTAGTCCAAATTAAGTCCAAAACAAATTCTTCATAAACAGTCCTTCAGCCTTATCACCAACCTTTGTCTTCTTTGGCACCCTGCCAAAGGCTTTTCTTGGCAAAGCCCCACGAAGTTCAGGAGCAAGAGATGCCGACAAGAAACAAATGTAGCAATGTTGCTTTCCTACAGAGATCCCAAGAGCCATTGCTGCTCTTTTAAGCCTTCTGGGTGGGCCCAATCATCTCCTGGCCTTACACCCGAGTTGTCCTTTTTGCTTTAGCTGCTTTTGCCTTCTGGCAGCTCTTCACATGCATGCACTAGGAACAGGCTCCTCCTGTTCTGCCTCTCTGCTATCCGCCTTTGGAGCAGTGGTGGGTGTTGTGGCTCCGACCCCCGAGCCCATCGTATCGGAGGAAAAGTCTCCGAACATGAAGGAGAGGAGCCGGCCAGGCCTCCTTCTCCTGGCCCCTCCTCTCTGGCAATTCCTCAGGTATCGGCCGAAGGAGAGGAGATTGGCCAGGAGCCAGGTGTCTCCGATCTGTCGGAGAGTGATGAGGGAGACAAGTTGTGGCTGGATCCACGCTAGCATCGGCGTGCTAAACGGTCATAGCAGATGAGGAGGCGTGCCAGAGATTGAGCTGAGTCACTGGACCACACCCCACAGGCTGTATAAGGGAGGGTGATGGCCATTCCAGCTCTGTGACGGACAAAGCAAAAACTCTGGCGAGTCACTTGCACTTTTGGGACAAACAACGCCTCATCTGTTGTGGATTTCTGTTACTGGACTACTTCAAACTGTCTGTATTTTGGTGTTATCTGGTGGAGGAACAACCCCTCCTTCTTGGAGTAAAAGTTCTTGGCAGGCAGCTGCTGCGTTGCTGCCAAGTTTTGATAACGAACCTTTGACTGTTTTGAAACAATTATTTAACCCTTTGGGGTGGGTGTTTGTGCGTGTGGGAGACGGGGACAGAACAGTGGGTTCCAACTGGCTTTACTACCGGTTCTGTTTGTGCACGCACTTCGCACAAACCAAGCCATCAACCAACCAACCACAGTTACATTCAGCTAGTTTAGCATGTTGTGTGAATTCAATACAACGTCTCGGATTTCACTTACTGTATTTTTCGGAGTATAAGACGCTCCGGACTATAAGACACGCCTACCTTTCTTGGGGTGGAAAACAAGAAAAAAAAATCTACCTCTGCCTCCCAGCAATTTGCCTCCTTGGAGCAAACAGCAAACAGCCTGCTTTAGTTTCATTTTCAGCACAGCCTAATTAGCACAAGGAAAATAATTTGCCTCGCAGCAATTTGCCTCCTTGTAGCAAACATTGGAGGCCCACGCGGCAATACGCAGTGGCAATCCCTGTAGCCTGAAACAGCTGAGGGTGGGGAGGCTGATCCAACCCGCAATCAACTGCTTTTGGTAATCAGGCTGTGCTGAAGCTGAAATGGGCTGTTTGCTGCTTGCTGCGAGGAGGTAAATTGCTGGGAGGCAGAGGCTGAAGGATGGAGGCCAGCGGGTGGGCAGGGGCTACATTTGGTGTATAAGACGTACCCAAATTTTCACCCTCTTTTAGGAGGGGAAAAGTGAGTCTTATACTCCGAAAAATATGGTGTTTCCTGAATCCAAAAAGTCTTTTCTGAACAGGTTCATGTCAAATTTTCTCTTAGCCCCTGATGTGTCCCTGCCCACTGTCCTCCCACTGATCCATGAGCATGTCTTGGCTACACTTCCATCAGCACCAACTACTGGATTTTGGTGTAAGGAAGCCAATGTTATTGCTTCTACGATCCTGGGTATGGCATTTTACCAACCAAATTGAACTGTTTCCCCCAAAGATTTTCAGTTGAAATATTCATATAAGAGAAAATAGAGAGAAAATTAATCAAGGACAGAAGAGAAGAAATGGTGGCATTTGCAGCTAAATGTATTATGGATGGATTGTAATAGGAAGTGGCTCCAGATGGAGGCAGTTTTCAATATGGACCCTTCTGACTCTATTTGTGTCTTTTTAAGCTCTTGTTACCCTCCTTGGGGTCGGCATCTACATTGTGTCAACTCGCAAAGCATCCCTGGCCTGCTCTCAAGTTTTCATATGCCAAGGGGGATGGAAAACTGGCGAAACGGCATGGCATCCAAAGATAGATGCACATTCCATGCTTATCTCTCTCAAGGCTGTATCGCAGGGTTACCCACAGCAGCCAGAGTGGAGTGACCTCTACAACGCACAAAATTGTTCCATTGGCAAATGTGATTGATGACACACCCTGGGGGGAGGGGGGGGAAACAGGGTCATAACTGGGGTGTAAATTATGTAGGGTCAGAGCTGGCTTCACTTGGGAACGTGCCATCATGAAGCTCCTAATAAATAACTGGATTTCTTTTGAAGCTTGGCTTGAGGCTCATGATATTAATTAGGACATCCGTCGGAACCCTGACACATCGCTTATTCTGCTGCCCTCTTCAAGGAGGTTGCATTTTTTCAGGGGAGGAAGAATCTCATGGAAAATCTCAACATCCAGTTTGGCTGGTCTTTGGCCTTTGCCTGGGTCTCCATTGGCACTGAGCTTCTCACCACCGGCTGGCATTAGTTCTCATGGCCAGGATGGGGGGCCAGAAACAACAATGGGACAATTTCATTTGAGGGTGTCAGGCCTGGAAGCCATCTTTTTCGTTGGATCTTCAGGCCTGCCACATTTACTACTGTGGAAAACTGGGAGTGGGGATTGTGTGGAGCCAGAGTGATATATAGTCATAACAACATTCCTTTCTCAGAGAGTCAAGGACATCTTCCCCTGCACCTGGACAGCTGGAACTAGGAGGCATCTCCAGTTGGGACTGTGCTTTGGTTGGACCATGTGATGGACATGTGGGTGCTGGGCAGAGACTTGAACTTTCCTTTGGGTGGGGAAAACCTGGAAGCTTTCAGATTTGGGTTTTCCCAGATGTGCCAATATGACATCTCTAATAAAATGAGGAAACTCAAGTCTCGGAGTTTTCTTTCGTTGGGGGTGTTACTTGGAACCCTGACAGTCCTCTTCCCTGCTGTTTCAATCCCTGGCCTCTGTCTCTTCTCATCACTGTTTTGAGCTAAATTGAAGTGATGGCCTCTCTCCCTCTTTCTCCTTGCAGACCTTCATGGGGCATTTGTGGTCCTGCTGCCTCTAAGCCTCATCATCGTGGTCTTTGGAGAAATGGCGGGTATTGTTAGCGTCTTCACCCAAAACTTCTGCCTTCTATTGTTCACCGGGGTGCTCTTTCTTCTTGGAGGTATGTGGTCAAAGCGGTCCTTGAGATGAAGTGATATCATGTGAAGTGTAGGTACCACTTTATACTGCATGGTGAGACCAGACTGCATCCAGTTCTTGTCACCATGATACAAAAAAGATGTTGGGACCCTAGAAAGAGCCAGAGAGGAACAACTAAAATGATAAGAGGTCTGAAGGCTAAACTGTATGATGAACAATTGAGGGAACTACTGTATCTTTCGGAGTATAAGATGCTCCAGACTATAAGACGTACCTATCTTTTTTTGGTGAGGAAAACAAAAAGAAATCTGCCTCTGCCTCCCAGCAATTTTGCCTCATTGCAGCAAACAGCAAATAGCCTACTTTGCTTTCATTTTCGTTTTCAGCATAGCTTGATTAGCACAAGGAAAAAAAAAATCTGGTCCCAGCAATTTACCTCCTTGCAGCAAGCAGCAGGGGCCCGTGCAAAACAGCTGAGAGCAAATCAGCTGAAGTTGGGAGGCCGATCCAATCAACTTGTGCTAATCAGGATGTGCTGAAGCTGAAAGGAGCTGTTTCTTCTTGCTGTTTGCTGCAAGGAGGCCAAAGGGTGGGGGCCAGTGGGTGGGCCAGGCTACATTCGGTGTATAAGACGCACCTAAGTTTTCACCCCTTTTAGAGGGGAAAAAAGTACATCTTATACTCCAAAAAATACGGTAGGTATGTCTAGTCTAACGAAGAAAAGAATTAGGGGTGACATGATAGCAATCTTATGATACTTGAGTAGCTGCCGCAGAGAAGAGGGTGGTCGCCTTATTTTCCAAAGCACCTGAGCATTATGAGAAGTAATGGGTGAAAGATCATTCTAGAGAGAGCCAACCTAGAATTAAGGAGAAATTTCCTGGCAGTGACAACAATTAATCAATGGAACAGAAGTTGTCTTCAGAAGTTGTGGGTGCTTCATCACTGGAGGCTTTCAAGAAGAGTCTGGACAGCCATTTGTCCAGAACGAAATAGGGTCTCCTGCTTGAGCAGCGGGTTGGACTAGAAGATCTCCAAGTTTCCTTCCAACCCTGCTCTTCTATGCTTCTATGATTTGAGAGTCCAAAAAGTAACATCTGGAGTTGACTTAGAGTCAGCTGGCTGCTCAGATGGCTCTCCAAACTTCTCCATCAAGTCTGTGGGCAGAAAAGTGGGATGGATTTTTCCAGGGGAAGGAATCTGGAGTCTGATAGGACCTTTTCTTGGCCGAACACGGTTGATTAAAAGGCAGAAGCTTTAGTTAATCTCCTGAAAACCTCTGCTTTTTAATCTTAGTGATTTCCTCAGAATGCCATTTGACCGTATCAAATATATAAAACAGATGCAAAAAAAATACAAATAGATACAGAAGAAGACAATAGGACATGTTCAGAGTAAGTCATCATGCCTACAGGTAAGGGAGTCAATGCATTCCTATCGATGGTGGTTGTTGTTTTTTTTACCGAAAATTGAAAAGTTTGATTTCTGGCAAGAAAGTCATAAATTGTATCCTGTGACTGTGGAATGCTCAACTGGCTGCAAAGCTTGCCAAGTGCCTAAAATGCGGACATACGACCACGGAAGGTCTAGGACAGTGATGGCTAACCTTTTTGCCATCGCATGCCAAAAGTGGGGGGAGCGTGGGGTGGTGTCATGCCCCCCCCCCCCCAACGTATTGGGTGTGGGCCCCCCCCCCATGCCCCCCCCCCACTTTTGGCACATGAGGGCACAGTGGGCCCGGTAGATCCATTTTTCACTCTCCCCAGGCTCCAGAGCCTTTCTAGGAACCTGGGGAGGGCAAAAACGGCCTCCCCTCACCGGAGGCCCTCTGGAGGCCGTTTGCTGACTGGTGGGCCCAGAAGGCTTACAAATCAGAACACTGGAGTTGAGCTTGCGTGCCCACTGATATGGCTCCACGTGCCACCTGTGGCACACGTGCCATAGGTTTGCCATCACGGGACCGTGATGGGAACCTATGGCACGCGTGCCCGAGGTGGTACGCAGAGCCATCTTTCCAGGCGTGCGAGCTGTCGCCCAACTCACCTGCAGCTACGCATGCCCGTGCACCCCAGCTGGTGTTTGGGCCTCTGGTGCGCATGCATGCAATTCAGGGGACCCAGGAGGTCTTCGCGCATTTGCACATGCGCATGAGTGTTTGCACACAGCAGACACATGTGCAGACGGTGTTCGTGCACGTTCATTGTGCGCACAGAAACCACACACATGCGCAGATGGTGCGACTGCACACGCAGCACACAGGGGAGCCGTGCAAAACCTGCGTGCATGCGCAGATGGTGCTATTGTGCACACAGCGCACGGGGATGCGTGCAAAAGCCAGATGGTGCGGTTGCGTGCACAGCGCATGGGGAGGAACCATGCGCTAGTGCAGATAGCATGCGCACAAATGGTGCGCAAAACACATACCTGTTCGGTACTCAGTGTGTAAAAGGTGCGCCACCACTGGTCCAGGGCAACTCGGCGCAGCCAACCCCCTGCAGGACAAGAGTTACACTAATATCAAAGAAATGGTGGAATAAAATCATTAAAGAAAGGATGTAAAAGGAGGGACAGGATGAAATGCGAATGGCAAAAATTAAAATAAGTTCTTAATTATTTTAAATACTTACATTGAATTGTTGAATTGTCCCGCAGCAAGTTGTCCCATGGTGTCTTGGCAGTGGCGAGTTGGCTGTGGCAAGTTGGCCACACCAGGTTGTCCCATTCCATACCACAGGTGTGTCTCTCTTTGTGTGCCACCGTCAGCACTTCGGAATTGAGCCTTGAGGGAGGGTTGGGACCATCATAATCAGGGGTGGGTTCTACTTATCTTTACTACCGGTTTGCAACAGGATTGTGTGCGCGTGCTCGCTTCGCTCATACACACGCCTTTCTTCTGCGCATGCGCAGATTGCTGATGATGACATCCGGGGTGGTGGGCGGGGTCTCCTGCCAGTTTTACTACCGGTTCTTGCGAACTGGTCCGAACAGGGGGCAACCCACCACTGATCATAATTTCAAACAGTTGGTAAATGAGGACTATCTGTCCTCATGCACTCATTGCTACGATGACCAAATTCTTTCTAGTTTCAGAATCTGCATAGTGGTTTATAGAGTGGAATGGGATAACTCCAGTGGTGAAATCAATTTATTTTTACTACCGGTTCTGTGGGCGTGGCTTGGTGGGCAGGGTGTGGTGGTGGGTATGGCTTGGTGGGTGTGGCAGGGGTATTTGCCAGTTCTCCGAACTACTCAAAATTTCTGCTACTGGTTCTCCAGAACCTGCTGGATTTCACCCCTGGACAACTCACTATGGCCAACTTACCATGGCCATCTCACCATGGCCAACTTGCCACGAGACAAGTGATAAATATGATATGCCACTGCTTCTTTGGCATTATTTCTGTTGACAAAAATGGAAATAATGTAGAAGAAACAGTGGCGGATAACATTTTTTGCATTGTTATCCCAAGTGTTGAGTTTACTTTATCGATTAGCCCTTGGGCCGTATCAAAGTGCAGCGTTCCAGACGCAAATTATTACTAAAATCTGATAAAAACGGTTTAAAATAGAATTGGATAAAATACAATTTAAAATGAAATTGGAATAAAGTATGATTTAAAATGAAATTAGAATACAGTTTAAAATGAAATTGGAACAAAATACAATAATTTAATATATAGATAAATAAAATATGATACAATTATATTTCGGTGTCATCCCTATAATCTACCCCAATCAGTTCCAGATATATTGATCTCAACTGAACCATTTTGCTCAACTACTGTGCTGTGTTAAATGTTATTTTCAGATTCTTACCCCATGTGGATTATCCCGTGGCAAGTTAGATGTGCCAGGTTGGCCGCGGCGAGTTGTTCCTAGACCCTTATGGAGAGAGTTTTCAATATGTATGGACCCTTCTGACGCTGTTTGTGTCTTTTTTAGCTCTTGTTACTCTCCTTGGGGTCAGCATCTACATCGCTTATTCCGCTGCCCTCTTCAAGCATGTTGCGTCTTTTGAGGGAAGGAAGAATCTCATGGAAAATCTCAGCATCCAGTTTGGCTGGTCTCTGGCCTTCGCCTGGGTCTCTATCGGCACGGGGCTTCTCACCGGATTGACATTCATTCTCCTGGCCAAGATGGTGGGCCAGAAACGACGGTGGGGCAATTTCATTTGAGGGTGTCGGAGATGGTCCTCTTCACTGCTCTTTCCATGCCTGGCCTCTGTCTCTTTCTCATCACTGCTTTGAGCTAAGTTGAAGTCACGCTTCCAGGGGCTTTTGCCACTGCTTCTAGTAACTGAGAAATTTCAACCAAAACTAAGATCAGAAACCCCAAAGGATTTGTGCAGAGCTGTGAGTCCACGTAAAATAGGCAAATGAAAACTCTGTATCTTCAATTACTGCAGTCCACAAAAAAAACAAAAAACAAAAAACAAAACAAAAACAAAAAAACTCCAACATCTCCTTGAACAAATTAACACGATATCTTTATTTTGTCTAATTTATCCTTCCCACCCCTCCTTTTAAAATTATTCACCGTAACTTTGGTGCTGCCAGTTAGATTGGCAGATCAGGGTTAAAATCAGCCTTTCACCCTTCAATTTTGGAAATCTTGGCCGTTCACCCTTCTAACTTCTGAAGTTTCAATAGTTAATTTTTCTAAGGGCTACCTAGAAATTTCCTTCTTTCCTTCTTTCCTTCCATCCTTCAATTTTAAAGGAGAGAAAATGAAACAAAAATCTGAGATTATCAGGAGTTTAGATTCTGGACAAATTCTGTAGTTGTTTCTGCTCTGACAGAAGGAAATATTAGCAGTATTCACTCCACACACACACACACACACACACACTAACTATACACACACACACACACATATACATACATACATACATATACACATACATACATATCAGTGGTGTGTTCCTCCTGGTTTGGCCCGGTTCTCCCAAGCCGGTAGTGGTGACAATATGACATCACCGAACCGGTTCATTTTCAATGTAATGGTAGCAAATTCCAGTCACTTGACGGGAAAATGGGTAGCATATAAAATGAATGAATGAATGAATGAATGAATGAATGAATGAACGAATCTTCTCCTGAATTGTTCTGTCACAGAACATTCATAAAGAAGCTATCTGCAAAAGTCAGAACTATTGCAATTTTGGCAAATTCTTCTTTTTCATTATTAAAGTTTATTATAATATAAAATAGAAATGATAACAAAGACAGTAAGGAAAAGGGAAAAGCAAAAGTAGGGAAAGGGAAGGAGGAAGGGAAAAAAGCTGTGACTTCCAACTTCTTTCAGTGCAGTAAAATACAAAACACAGCTGCAACCTTAAAGTTTTTGCTGTACATATTTAGTAAGCCCTAGCCATTTCTGTAACAATACAGTAAATCTAATCATCAAAACCTAAAGTCGAAGTTTTCTTTTTTTCCCCTCCCTCTTTTGAGCAGAAGCAGTTTCCAAATGGAAACAAAACTGAATAAATTCTTTTCTTTAATTACTTTAAGTCAGGTTCATGTTTTGCCATCTGCAGTTTTGACAAATTTGATAATATTAGTTTGTCACCTACCTCTCCTCAGAGGAATATGTGTACGTGTGAGAAAGTTTTTATTTTTCCTTCCAAAAAAGAAAGAAAGAAAGAAAGAAAGAAAGAAAGAAAGAAAGAGAAAGAAAAAGAGAGAAAAAGAGAGAAAAGGAAAAAAAGAGAAAGAAAGAAAAAGAAAGAGAGAGAAAGAGAGAAAAAGGGAAAAAGGGAAAAAGAGAAAGAGAAAGAAAGAGTGAGAGAGAGAGAAAAAAGAAAGAAAGAAAGAAAGAGAGAGAAAGAGAGAAAAAGAGAGAAAGAGAGAGAAAGAGAGAGAAAAGGAAAAAAAGAGAAAGAAAGAGAAAGAGAGAAAGAGAAAGAGAGAAAAAGGGAAAAGGGAAAAAGAGAAAGAGAAAGAAAGAGTGAGAGAGAGAGAAGAAAGAAAGAAAGAAAGAAAGAAAGAAAGAAAGAAAGAAAGAAAG
>WNWU01000025.1:13809665-13833520 GCA_012654045.1 Ptyas mucosa | reverse complement strand
CCTTCCTTCCTTCCTCCCTCCCTCCCTCCCTCCCTCCCTCCCTCCCTCCCTCCCCTCCTCATGACAATTGCTCTCATTGACTCATCCCATCTCTTCAGAAGACCTACCACCGAAGCTTCAGAAGCATGAAATAAATTATTAAGTATTGGGATTTGGGAAGGCAGGGAAAATTATTTCTCCTTTAAGCTGGTCTTGTATGTGTCTGTAAAATACTACTGGGAAAAGTCCTGCTGTAGGACATATTTTTTGCATAGTTAGAATTCTAGCTTTTTCTGCGTCTTTTCCTATGGGTTGAGAAGAGAGCCATCACCAGCTTTTTGCAAGCTTTTTGCACTGAACTTTGGGTGTCACCAGAGACCCTAGAAGCTTCTCATAATTTTGCTGATGACAGCAAGCCAGGGACGCCTCCCTCTGATTGGTGAAGGATTGCCTTGCTCTTCCCAGGCAACCTGCTCTCCTCAAATATTTAAAAGGTGATATTGTCTCTGACGCATAGAAAGTGCCGAGCAAGGAAATGGCATTACACCGCAGAGCAGGGACATCTTCCTGAGCACTTTGAAATTGGCTGTGCCAGCAACGCGAGGAAGGGTTTGCATAATCACTCTTTTATTGCGGCAATTGTTTCTCCATATGCATTGCATGAGGATGAAACTTAATTTGGGGAAGACAAATAATATCCGTGGCCTGCTTGGAAGATGCTTAGAGAGGCAGTAAGCTTGGTAAGACCCTGAAAAACATAGCACTTAACAATTATGGAGGTGGAGGAGGAGGAGGAGGAGGAGGAGGAGAAGGAGGAGGAGGAATATAGAATAATCCAAAATTAGATTTGTCTTCTAGTTTAATCCCCTACTCAAGCAGGAGATTCTATACCATTGCAGTCAAATGGTTGTCCAATCTCTTCTTAAAAACGTCCAGTATTGAAGCATTTACAACTTCTGGAGGCAAGTTGTTCCACTGATTCATTGTTCTACCTGTCAGGAAATTTCATCTTAGTTCTAGGTTGCTTCTCTCCTTGATGAGTTTCCACCCATTGCTTCTTTTTCTACCCTCAGGTGCTTTGGAAAACAGGTTGATACCTCCCCTCATCTTTGTTTCAGCCCTTCAAATATTGGAATATGTCATTCCTAGTCCTTCTTTTCACTAGACTAAAAAGGTCCCCTCGCACATATGTGCTAGTCATTCCCGACTCTAGGGGGCAGTGCTCGTCTCCATTTCAAAGCCGAAGAGCCAACGCTGTCTGAAGATGTCTCTGTGATCATGTGGCCGGCATGACTCAACACCAAAGGTGCACAGAATGCTGTTACCTTCCCACCAAAGGTGGTCCCTCCTATTTTTCTACTTGCATTTTTTTACATGCTTTCGAACTGCTAGGTTGGCAGAAGCTGGGACAAGTAACGGGATCTCACCCCGTTATGCGGCACTAGGGATTTGAACCACCGAACTGCTGACCTTTTGATCAAAAAGCTCAGTGTCCTCACCCACTGAGCCACCATGTCCCTTATTTAACTGGACTAGAGATTCCCAATTCCTGCAACCATTCATTTTGTGTTTTAGCCTCCAATCCCCTAATCATCCTTGTTGCTCTTCGCTGCACTCTTTTTCAGAGCCTCGACACCTTTTTATAATGTGGTGACCAAAACCGGATGCTGTATTCCAAATGTGATCTTATTAGGGCTTTATAAAGCAGAGAAGGAAGAGGGGGAAGAGGAGGAGGAGGAGTGGAATATTTTGAGATCATAATCTTTGAGTTCCCATTTTCCTGGAGCTTAGTATCAAACGTTTAGGTTCTTTTTGTAGTCTGGGTCTGTCAGCTCACTTCTCAGCTGGAACATATATTATATAAAGGAATGCCCCAATGAATGATAACAAAGAAATTCCAGAGATTCAAGATGGCAGCTCATTATAAAGTCAGTGGGCTTTCTTTTGTGGATATATTTTTTTCATGTTTCCCCCTTATTTTACCATTGAAAGAAATACTTCTTGACTATCAGGATCCTGCCAGGAGTGTAATTTTCTTCCGGGGACTGTTCCAAAGAGAGCAAACCCAGGAGGTTATAAAATCTTTACAATTTACACCTTGCTCCAAAACCCATTTATGGTTTTACAGCGATAGTGACCGATGAAAGCCAGCCGAGCTGAACTTTTAGCTTTAATTAAAGTTTATTTCACCCAACAATCTATTTACTGCCTTCTTTATTATATTTCTTTTGAACTCTGAACTTTTCCCTTTAATGTTGGGGTTTCTGGTCCTTGGAGAGTTGAATGGATATTTCCCCATCCAAACATGAGCACTTCTGCCTTATCAAAAAAAAAAAGACTTCTGCTAACTAAATTCTCTCAAACTCTCTTAGACATTATATCACTATTACAGTATCCTTTTTTTTTGTTCTATGGAAATATGAATATCATGCAGAGAAAAATGCAAGTACTATTCTCTAGTGCTTAAAACTTACTCAGAAATAGATATGTGTTGGGTTTTTAATTCATTGCTACCTAACACTATAAATATTTTGTTTTGGCCCGATGGCTGCCATCCAGGAAGATGCTAACCTTGATACTTGCCACAGTCAGTCCTAGAGGAGATCAATCCTGGCTGCTCTTTAGAAGGCCAGATCCTGAAGAGGAAACTCAAATACTTTGCTCACCTAATGAGAAGGAAGGACTCACTGGAGAAGAGCCTCATGCTGGGAAAGATTGAGGGCAAAAGAAGAAGGGGACGGCAGAGAACGAGGTGGCTGGATGGAGTCACTGAAGCAGTCGGCGTGAGCTTAAATGGACTCCGGGGGATGGTAGAGGACAGGAAGACCTGGAGGAACGTTGTCCATGGGGTCGCGATGGGTCGGACACGACTTTGCAACTAACAACAAAAATGCTACGCAAGCTCAGGCAGAACTTTTAGAAGAACATAGAATAAATTGTTTTTATGTTCATATGTTTTAGCATCAGAACACTTCGGTCCAATAAGTCAAGATGAGAGAGAACCTCAAAGCTCTCGGCCAAGTCCATGCAAAAAAACTGATGACTCAAGGTTCCCTTTTGAGTTGTCCTCTTAGTCAGTGGGACAGTTTTCCTTCAGAAGTTGTGGCTGCTCCATCACTGGAGGTTTTCAAAAAGAGATTGGACAGCCATTTGTCTGAAATGGTATAATGTTCCCCTGCTATACAAGAGGTTGGTCTAGAAGTCCTCCTAAGGTCCCTTCCAACTCTGTTATTCTGTCTTTTTCCCCCCTGCTGCTCTGCTTTGGAGCTTCTGCTGTGTATTTTTGAAGCATGTCTCTACTTGGAAATGAGTGGGTGACCTTCTATCAGTGAGATGCAGACAGGGAATCCTGCAGGCTTTCTGGATCTGCCTCAGCTGGAGGACAGTTTTTGGCTTCAACACAATCACCCCAGGGGTGAAATCCAGCAGGTTCTGACAGGTTCTGGAGAACCGGTAGTGGAAATTTTGAGTAGTTCAGAGAACCAGCAAATACCACCTCTGGCTGGTCCCAGAGTGGGATGGGAATGGAGATTTTGCAATATCCTTCCACCAAGCCATGCCCACCAAGCCACACCACACCCTCCAAGCCACATTCACAGAACCGGTAGTAAAATTTTTTGAATTTCACCACTGAATCACCCCCTCCAGCACTATTATCCCTAGATGTCCCTAAATCTAATGGTATGTGGGAATGACCTTGGGCAAGGTGGAGGGAAGACAGGCTGGCTAAGGAAGGGTGAGGAAAGAGAAGCATAGCCCACACAGCTGCATAACAGATGCTCCCTAAATTAGCAGCCTATAAGAGATGTGGGAGATTCTGTTAATGCAGCCTTCAAGAAAGTAGCTTATCTGTCATGTTTCCTGTCTGTCTGTGTGGGAAGGCTAACACTGGCTCCTCCTCACCCTCTCCTCCTCCCCCTCCTCCCCCCCTGCTCGGTCATGCCCAACTCTAGAAGGTGGAGCTCATTTCCTAGCTGAGGGAGTTAGCATGGTCTGAAGACCATGCATTCACTTCCATGGTCATGTGGCCAACCTGACTATACACTGAGGTGCACATAACGCTGTTACCTTCCCACCAAAGTGGTACCCATTTATCTACTTGCATTTACATGCTTTCAAACTGCTAGGTAGCAAGAATGGGAATTCACCCCATTATGTCGTTCTTGGGACTCAAAGTGCCAAATTTCTGCTTCACAATTTCAGCATCTTAACCACTAGGCTGCTGTTCCCCTCAGGGGTGGGTTCCATTTACCTTTACTTCCGGTTCACAGCGGGAGCGGGAGCTTCTGCGCATGTGCAGATCACCCATGATGATGTCATGGCGGGTGAGCGGAGCCTCCCACCGGTTTTACTACTGGTTCTATAGAACCGGACTGAACCAGGAGCAACTCACCACTGGTTCCCCTCCAATAATCATAAGAATAAGTGAAGAAGTAGCCAAAAAAGGTGGAGACTTAATGAAAGTTCTTCTACTACAAGAGGACCTCATACTGAGGCATCAACAGCAATTAAAAAACTTTTTTTCCAAATCTTATATTCCTTTTTTAAAAAAAATGATATGGACTCTAGCAAAGCATTTATGAGAGGATTATTTCCTCTCTGTGGCATCAAATGCAAAAACAGAAGTACATATTGATGATCAATCTGAAGCAATTAGAATTAAGTTCAAAGCAAAGCACTTTCAGACCTAGGAGAAAAGATTAAGGTGATTTGTAATCAACCAGATTTAATTGAAGTCGGTGTGATTTATAAGATGTTGAATTTTGTCCACAGAAACGTTTGGAAAAAGACAGGATGTCAGAAAGATTGCTGGCTGCCTTACTGACTGTGCAAGGAACAAGACAATCTATTCTAATTAGGATAAAAGTAGACACAGGCCCAACACTTGACTAGTTAAATACTCTTCTTTAACTCTACAAGTAAAATACTGTTAAATATAGGACATTAGGTAGACCAAGGAAAAAAAACCCAAAGAATTATTACAACGTTTAGAGATCAACAGAATAAAATTCTTAATCCATCCATAACAGAAAATAAAACTGAAAAGCAACAAGCACAATAAAAATAAATAAATCTAAAATTAAAAAAAAAAACCAGCTTCAAGACTTAACGGCACCTTTGCAAAACATTATCACAATTTTACAAGGAGTCTTAGTTCAACTGCTAACTCAAGTATTGATTAAGATTTGACAACGTCAAGAACCGTCTTTGTCATGAAAATAGGTTTTCATACCTCTGACTTGCAATGACCCAGAATAATTGTTTTTTTTAATCACAAAAACATGCCATAATGAATGAAAGAAAGCAATTCTCTTTTTTTATTCTTATTCACAGTAGAGCCATTGGTAATAATAATAATAATAATAATAATAATAATAATAATAATAATAAATTTTTGGACGAGAAGCAAAACATCTTCAAGGAAAAAGCAAGGAAGTCCCGTTGCCTTTCGAAACAGCGTCTTTGGGACAACCAGGATCTGAATGATGGAGAATCTGCATAGACCAGTGATGGCTAACCTTTTTGTCGTCGCATGTCAAAAGAGCGCGCATGCCTGCACCCATAATGCAATATGCATGTGCTTCCCTGTGCTCCCCCCACCCCCGTGCATGTATGTGTTCCCCTGTGCTCCCCCCACCTTCCCGCCAAGTACGCACGATCCCCCACCCTCCGCGCATGCGCGTATGATCCAGGGGTGGGTTCTAAATTTTTTTACTACTGGTTCTGTGGGTGTGGCTTATTTTGTGGGCATGGCTTGATGGTCATGTGACAATTCTTTAGGATTTAGCAGAGGTACTGGTCTACCAGGCTTTTAACTGCTTGCAGAGCTGTACCGGTTTACCCATTTGTTTTTGGAGGCGCCAGTCTACTCATTTGTTTTTGGAGGCACCGGTCTACTCATTTATTTTTGGAGGCACCAGTCTACCCATTTGTTTTTGGAGGCATCGGTCTACTCATTTGTTTTTGGAGGCACCGGTCTACCCATTTGTTTTTGGAGGCACCGGTCTACCCATTTGTTTTTGGAGGCACTGGTCTACTCATTTGTTTTTGGAGGCACCGGTCTACTCATTTATTTTTGGAGGCACCAGTCTACCCATTTGTTTTTGGAGGCACCGGTCTACCCATTTGTTTTTGGAGATACCGGTCTACTCATTCGTTTTTTGAGGCATCAGTCTACTCATTCGTTTCTGGAGGCACCGGTCTACCCGTTTGTTTTTTGAGGCATTGGTCTACTCATTTGTTTTTGGAGATATCGGTCTACCACCACACTGCCTTTTAACACTGATCAGCTGTAGGATGGCCCTTTGAAGCCCTGTGGCAAGAGTTTAAACAGTTTTTTTCCTTCTAGCCAATCAGCTGGGACTCAGGAGGCAGCAATAGATTGGGGGTGGGGCCAAATAAAAGGTAAGAATAACGTGGGGGGTGGGTGGGCGGGGAGGCCCCAGCTCCCGAACAAAAAGAACTGGTTCAGTGACGTCATATCGTTACCGCTACCCGCTCTGCTGAACCGGGCCGAACCGGGCCGAACCGGGCCGAACCGGGAGGAATCCGCCACTGGTATGACTCCTGTTGTGACCCAGGCCCAAGTAGGTATTATCAGATGCAATCAGTTCTAAACAAACAGACTTTATTAGAACAGCTGAGAATTAACTCATTCTCAGCGTAGTCCAAACTAATTCAAAACAAATTCTTCATAACACAAATTCTTCAGCCTTATCACCAACCTTGGTCTAATTAGGCAACCTGCCAAAGGCTTTTCTTAGCAAACAAGACAAGAAACAAATCTATCAACATTGTTTTTTGACAAAGAGCCCAAGAGCCATTGCTGGTCTTTTAAGCCTTATGGGGAGGGGCCAATCATCTCTTGGCTTTACTCCCGAGTCGTCCTTTAGCTGCTCTTGCCTTCTGGTAGCTCTTCTCATGCATGCACTAGCAACAAGCTCCTCCTGTTCCTCTGCCTCTCTGCTATCAGCCTCTGGACACTCCAGAGTCCGTACATCACTCCCAGATGGCCCTGGCCCCATCTCTGCCTCCGACGCAGAGCCCTCATCCGGGCCTTCCCCAGCCTCCAGGACTGTCCCAGGTTCTTCCTCAGCCTCCTCACTATCTGACTCCGCTGCCAGCTCCACAGGCTGCCGGCGGACCGCACCACCCCCCATGCATGCACGCGCATCTCCAGCATGCACCCCGCGCCCCGCACACGTGTGGCAGGGACCCAAAAATCAGCTGGCCGGCGGAAGTCACGCATGCATGCCAGTGGTGAGTTCTAACCAGCTTTATTACCGGTTCTCTTTGTGCATGCGCTTCTCGTGCAATCGTGCAAACGCGTTATGAATCTGCCCAGCTGAGGTGTGGCAATCCACTCTGCCACACCTATCAGCTGGGCTGAAAAAGAAGAAATAAAAGGTAGGAATAACACGGGGTGGGCAGGAGGGCCCAGCTCCAGAACAAAGAGAACCAGTTCGGTGACATCATATCATCACCGCTACCAGCTCGGCCGAACCGGACCGAACTGGGAGGAATCCACCACTGGCGCATGCACAGTAGAACTGAGCTAGGGCGATGGCTCACATGCCCGAAGAGAGGGCTCTGTGTACCACCTGTGACACACGTGCCATAGGTTCACCATCACGGGCATAGACAATACAACACAATATTTTGTGAGCAGGGAGATTATAGCTTTTTGCAAGCATAAGCAGGAGTTGGGTTTTTTTCAGGGCGTGCCTGCATCAACAAACTTCATTAATGAGAAACCAGTGCTTTTTGACTGTTGCAAAGCATGTAAAGATACGTGTGTGTGTGTGTGTGTGTGTGTGTGTGTGTGTGTGTGTGTACTCCCGACAGTGGGTGCTTTTCGAACACACACAGCAAGACCATCTGCCTAGCGAGAGATGGATGGGTTGAAGGCACTATCTGATGTTCTCCGCTCTCCCCAGGTGCCATGTGAAATCCATCATTCCACAACTGTCTGCTGTGTATTCTGTCTGGCAAATCTGGACGAGAAACACACCAGTTTCTCATCCTTGAGAAGACGAAAACGTGATCTGCCCAGCAAGTATATAAACGTGAGCTTTGACTCCAGGGTCCTCCTCTCTATAAAACCTGCCTCTCTGCTCTTCAAGCACATATGTGTGCCATCTCTTCCTTAAGCAGCAAAAAAAACAAAACAAAACAAAACATCAATTACACTATTGTTTGGCAGTAATGAGGCACTGCCTGCTGGAGCCTGGCTAACCCACTAATTTTAACCATAAATTTGAGCAAGCAGAGAAGTGGTGGAATGTAAAATTTGTTACTACCGGTTCTGTGGGCATGGCTTGGTGGTGGTGGGGTAATGTGACTGGGTGAGGGTGGCCAACTTTTTTTTTTTTACTTTTAAAAGCATTTTTTCTACTCTTCTTTGGCTGAAGAGGTTGTAAAAAATGCTTTTAAAAGTCTCTGACGATCCCAGCTGAGTTGACTGATCGGCAGAGGATTTTTTTTAAACTTTTAAAAGCATTTAAAAATGCTTTTAAAAGTAAAAAAAAAAGCCTCTGATGATCGTGCGGCTCAGCTGGGCATAGGGGTAGGGGGTGGGGGATAGGGATTTTTGCTACTGGTTCTCCGAACCACCCACTGCCATCGCTACCGGATTGGGTGATCCGGTCCAAACCGGGAGCATTTCACCCCTGAAGCAGAGAGATCAGAGAGAGATCAGAGGGGGCAGTTAGTATTATACAATCAACCAATGGAACGGAAGTTGCCTCCAGAAGCTGTGGGAGCTTCAACCCTGGAAGCTTTCACGAAGAGACTGGACTGCCATCTGTCAGAAATGGTGTAGGGCTGGGATGGCGAACCTATGGCATGTGTACCACAGGTGGCACATGTGCCATATCTGTGGGCATGTGAGTGTTGCCCTACCTCAGCTCCAGTATGCATGCGTGAGCTGGCCAGCTGACTTTTGGGCCTTCTGGGCCCACCAGAAGTCAGGAAATGGGCTGTTTCCGGACTCCGGAGGGCCTCCAGGGGGGTGGGGAAGGCCGTTTTCGCCCTCCCCAGGCTCCTGGAAAGTCTCTAGAGCCTGGGGAGAGTGAAAAATGGGCCTTCTGGGCCCACCAGAAGTTGGAAAATGGGCCTCCAGAGCATCTCTGGGGAGTGGGGTGTATGTGGGGAAGACTGTTTTTGCCCTCCCTAGGCTCCAGAGGTTTTATTGGAGCCTGGGGAGGACAAAAAATGGGCATACTGGGCCCATCGTGCCATTGTATGCCAAAAGCAGGGTGAGCACAAGGGGGGTGTCATGTGTGCATGCGTGGGGGGGGCATGGGTGGCATTGAATTATGGGTGTGGGCACATGCGCACGCGACCCCCCCCTGCTCCCCCCACTTTTGGCACGCAGCGGCAAAAAGGTTAGCCATCCCTGGTGTAGGGTCTCCTGCTTGGGGGGGGGGGTTGGACTAGATGACCCACAAGGTCCTTTCCAACTTTGTTAATCTGTATCATTATGGCAGATGAGCTGCCAGTTGAGATGGGGCAGCACCATTCAGAAGCAGCTGCTGTTGGGATGAGGTTAAGGTAAACCTGTTTGATTTCCCGTTTTCGATCCCCTCTCCCAAAATCTCCCAAACCTCCTGCATAAGAACCAACCTATTTCTTTGGAGAAATAAGCAAAAATTATGTCAAAATCTCTTTTGCCCAAAAGGACATGACTTCTTTGGCTTTGAAATGGGTGGGTTCACTCAGCATATTTTGCTTTCGTTTTCATAGCCATGATTTCTGGCATGGATATTGTCCGTTGACTGACCCACACGTTTTAATTAAAACTAGAAAAAGAGGCTGTTTAGATGAGCTAGCTCTTCGTATTTGCTCGTGAGCCTTGAAATAACCCCTTACTTATAACTAAGTAAGGCTGGGCTGGATGAATCAAAAGTTGGAATTAAGATTGCCGGGAGAAATATCAGCAACCTCAGAGATGCAGATGATACCACTCTAACGTCAGAAAGTGAAGAGGAACTAAAGAGCCTCTTGATGCGGGTGAAGAAGGAGAGTGCAAAAGCTGGCTTGAAACTCAACATTAAGAAAACTAAGATCATGGCATCCGGCCCTCTCAATTCCTGGCAAATAGATGGGGAAGAAATGGAGATAGTGACAGATTTTATTTTCCTGGGCTCCAAGATCACTGCGCCACACCCAAGAAATTAAAGGATGCTTGCTCTTGGGGAGGAAAGTTATGGCAAATCTAGACAGCATACTAAAAAGCAGAGACATCACCCTGCCAACAAAAGTGTGTATAGTCAAGGTATGGTTTTCCCAGTTGCAATGGAAGGCTGTGAAAGTTGGACCATAAGGAAGGCTGAGCGCCAAAGAATGGAGGCCTTTGAACTCTGGTGCTGGAGAAGACTCCTGTGAGTCCCTTGGACGGCAAGGCGATCAAACCGGTCAGTCCTAGAGGAGATCAACCCTGCTGCTCTTTAGAAGGCCAGATCCTGAAGATGAAACTCAAATCCTTTGGCCACCTAATGAGAAGGAAGGACTCCCTGGAGAAGAAACTAATGCTGGGAACGATGGAGGGCAAAAGAAGAAGGGGACGGCAGAGAACAAGGTGGCTGGATGGAGTCACTGAAGCAGTCGGCGTGAACTTAAATGGTCTCCAGGGGATGGTAGAGGACAGGAAAGCCTGGAGGAACGTGGTTCATGGGGTCGCGATGGGTTGGTCATGACTTTGCAACTAACAACAACACCTTCTAGTGTAGCTGATTCTCACTAACATACTACCTTCCCTTCTGATGTCTAAATTAAGCAACTTAGGGGTGGGAGGGGGAATTCTGGGAGTTGAAGTCCACGTGTCTTAAAGTTTCTGAGGTTGAGAAATTACTGTGCTATGTAATTGGGAAGCCAAGAAGCCTCAGGGCTGAATCCGTTGCACACCGAACCCTTGGTGAGATCATGATTACACCCAAAAGCTGTTGAATTCTAGTGCCACCTTAGGTATGAAAGCCAGATGAGTGACTCTGGGCCAATCACCAGGAGTTGGTGAGTTCTAGGCGTTAGGCATGAAAGCCGGGTGGGTGACTTTATTAACTAATATCCAGAGCATCTCAGAATAATAGAATAACAGAGTTGGAAGCAACCTTGGAGGTCTTCTAGTCCAACCTCTGCTCAAGCAGGAGACCTTCTACCATTTCAGACAAATGGCTGCCTAGTCTCTTCTTAAAAAGCTTCCAGTGATGGAGCACCCACAACTTCTGAAGGCAGCCCAATCCACTGATAAATTGTTCTCACTGTCAGGAAATTCCTCCTTAGTTCTAAGTTGCTTCCCTCCTTCATTAGTTTCCATCCATTGTTTCTAGAACTACATTCAGGTGTTTTGGAGAATAGTTTGACCCCCTTTTCTTTGTGGCAGTCCCTCAATATTGGAAGACTGCTGTCATGTCATCCTTAGCCCTTCTTTTCACTAGTCTACACATACCAATTTCCCCTCCTTTCTCTCTCTTTCCTTCTCCCTCTCTCTCCCTCTCTCCATTTTTCATCTATCATCTATATCATCTATTATCTGATATCACTATGTCACAGATAAATACCTGACCTATGCCAGTGTCTTGCCGGGCACAGGGAAAGCAGGGGTTAACTACAATACCCATTCTACCCACCTCCTCCTTTAGCCACACCTTACCTTAGACTCCACCTCCCAGGTATATAAGGGTATCCCATGTTGGTCCATGTGCTCTTCCAGACATTACCTGTAATGGACATGTACTCATATGAATAAAGATACCATCATCAGAAATACTTGTGCCTATGTCTGTTATTGGGGTCAGATCCTTGCAAACTATAACACACTATTATCAGGGGTGGGCTGCTGGGGGTTCGCAGGGGTTCAGGAGAACCTCTAGCTAAGATTCTGTGCAGTTTGGAGAACCCCCAAATCCCACTACTGGATGGCCCCGCCCGCCCACCCCTCCCCTCCCCTCCCCTCCCCTCCCCTCCCCTCCCAGGAGTCCCCACACAGCCCGTTTTGGATGCAGGTAAATGCAGGATGCGCATGGAGGCTCAGGGAGGGTGAAAAATGGGCCTACCGGAAGTTCGGGAAGGCCGGAAACAGCCCGTTTCCAGCCCCCAGAGAACCTCCGGAGCCTGGGGAGGCCGTTTTCACCCTCCCAGAGGCTCGAGGAAAGCCTCCAGAGCCTGGGGAGGGCAAAAATCCCACCCCCCTCACTATGGTGCTGGAATCTGACTAAGCCATGCCCACCATGGCCACGCCCACCCAGCAACCGGGCAGAGAAACCCTTGCTAAAATTTTTGAAGCTCATCCCTGACTATTATGGTGTTTTTATGCCACAGTGGCCTCTTTGGCCTCTGGAATAATTTATATTAAAAAAATGATTGCTGTGACTGAGAAATGTTGCTAATATCTGCATTTGATAGTTCCCCACTCCCTATTTCCTCCTTCGGCTCATTCCCCCCCCCCCCAGAGTTCCTCCTCTATTCAGCTGTCATTTCTTCTCCCTTGATGCCTCCAACACAGGCCAATTAGCTCAAACTTTTAGAAGCTTCTTGTCACCCCTCAAGATTTCGGGGGAAAAAAAAAGCATCAAAAGCTTCCGAGAAAAGGAAGTGAAGGCTGCAATGGGGGCATCAGGTAAGAAAATGGTGAAGGGAAGCCGAGTCTAATATGGCTTGGAAAACATAAAAAGACAACTGGGGTTTGGCATCAACCGAGTGACTAATAAATCTGAGAGGGTTTGCTTTGCTCATTTCTAAAGATCTTGAAAGCAACACAAATACAGCACATCTGTATTTATGGGCGGGGCTCCTTGAAATCAGTGGTAATGTAGAGAGATTCCACTTAAATCCCCTGGATGTCGACAGCTCTACAGTATTTTCAGTGTTGGAATTCAATTTTTTTTTTACTACCGGTTCTGTGGGCATGGTTTGGTGGGTGTGGTGTGGCTTGGTGGGCGTGACCTGGTGGGCATGGCAGGGGAAGGATACTGCAAAATCCCCATTCCTACCTCACTCCAGGGGAAGGATACTGCAAAATCTCCATTCCCACCCCACTCCAGGGGAAGGATACTCCAAAATCCCCATTCCTACCTCACTCCAGGGGAAGGATACTGCAAAGTCTCCATTCCCATCCCACTCCAGGGGAAGGATACTGCAAAGTCTCCATTCCCACCCCACTCCAGGGGAAGGACACTGCAAAATCTCCATTCCCACCCCATTCCAGGGAACGGATACTGTAAAATCTCCATTCCCACCCCACTTCAGTGGAAGGATACTGCAAAATCTTCATTCCTACCCCACTCTGGGGCCAGCCAGTGGTGGCATTTGCCGGTTCTCTGAACTGCTCAAAATTTCTGCTGCTGGTTCTCCAGAACCTGTCAGAACGTGCTGGATTTCACCCCTGACTATTTTATAGGCTGGTTTCGCTCAACACACTAAACAAGGTCTCTTCCTGAGCTCTTCTAACTATCGTTTTAAGCTCTATGTAAGTTAGATACTGTGGTGGGCAAGGATTTCTTAAGGTCGGTATACGGTGAAACCGAAAGAGAGAGGTTCAAGAAAGAATGAGTCCTGAATGCATTTCGATTGGCTAGAAAAATAAATGCAAAATGGATATATTGAAGCGGGAAGGAAGAATAAGGTTGGAAATCAAAACACGCCATCACCGACTTGCAATCATTGGCTTACTGACCATTCAAGTTACAATGGCACGGAAAATAATGACTCACCCTTATGACGGTTGCAGCATCCCCATGGTCATGTAATCAAAATTTAGGCATTTGGTAACCAGCATGTATTTATGATGGCTAGACTAGTGAAGAGAAGGACCAGGGGAGACGTGATAGCAGGGTTCCAATATTCCACAGAGAGGAGGAAGGGGGTCAAGCGATTTTCCAAAGCACCCGAAGGCCAGACAAGAAACAATGGAGGAAAACTGAACAAAGAGAGATTCGACCTGGAAATAAGGAGAAACTTTCTGACAGTGAGAACAATCAACCGATGGAACAGAAGTTGCCTTACCAAGTTGTGGGAGCTTTATCACTGGAAGCTTTCAAGAAGAGACTGGACTACCATCTGTCAGAAATGGTGTAGGGTTTCCTGCTTGGGCGAGGGGGTTAGACTAGATGACCTCCAAGGTCCCTTCCAACTCTGTTAATCTGTTAACGATAGTTGCAGCATCCCCACAATCACAGGATCAAAATTTGTGGCCTTCCCAGCCAGCTTCCTACAAGCAAAGTTTATATGGAAGCCGGATTCACAGGATTCATTGAGCATTTAACAGCTGCAGTTATCTGCTTCACAACGGTGACGAAAACAGCCATAAAATCAGGCACAACTCTCTTAACAAACATCTCGCTTAAGCAATGGAAATTGTGATCCCAGTTATGGCCGTAAGTCAAGGATTACCTGTATATGAAAACAAGGGAAAAGCAGAGGGAAAATCAAAAACTCCTTGTTGGGTGTCTCCATTCACCACGGATCTCATGGGCAAGTCACTTTTTTCCAGTGTCGTCGTAACTTCGAGCGGTCCCTAAATGAACTGCTGTAAATGCGATCATTCTATATTGTTTTAAACTAAGAGATTTAGACTGGGAATTAGGAATTTAGGATATTTTCTGACAGTGAAAATAATCAACCAACGGAACAGAAGTTGCCTTCGGTAGTTGTGGGAGCTTCATCGCTGGAGGCTTTCAAGAAGAGACTGGACTGCTCTCTGCCAGAAATGGTATAGTAGGTTCTCCCGCTAGGGCGAGGGGTTGGACTAGATGACCTACAAGGTACCTTCCAACTCTGTTGATATGTTAAACTTTTCACTCTCCAGATGTTTCTGAACTAAAAACCCCAGCTCCCCAAGTTACGCGTCAGGTGCAAGAAGTCAGAAACCAGGGTAGAGTTCAAAAGTACTACAGGTTTATTTCATGCTACCTGTACAGAAGAATCTGAACTATCAACGGTCAAAGGCAAATTGACACCAGATAAGAATCAATGGAATGCATGGCGGGCTGGACTTGAGTCTCTTATGCGGGCATAGAGACTCCAAACTGTTGATCAGTTGAGATCCTTTGGGGTCTTGAGACTGAAGACTTCTGGAGTGTTGGTTACTCCCGGGTCAGGTGCAAAGATTATGATTGAAGGCCCTTCTGGGATGGGTCCTTTAAACAGATATCCCATTCAGAGTTTTGCTCATGGTTTAAATATGGGGTGTGTGTGTGTGTGTCAAAGAAAGCCCTTCCTTCCTTCCTTTCTTCCTTCTGTCCTTCCTTCCTTCCTTCCTTCCTTCCTTCCTTCCTTCCTTCCTTCCCTTTCAAAGAACTTTCCTGAAATTTACAAAATTCTTGGAAATTCTTTTCTTTCCTTCCTTCCTCCCTCCCTCCCTCCCACTTTTTCTCCCTCTTTTTCTCCCTCCTTTCTTTTCTTTTCAAAGAACCTTCCTAAAATTTACAGAATTCTTGGAAAATATTTTCCTTCCTCCCTCCCTCCCTCCCTCATTCCCTCCCTCTTCCCTTCCTTCCTTTCTCCCTTAACTCCTTCCTTCCCACCCTCTCTTTCTCCCTTCCCTCCCTCTTTCCTTCCTTCCTTCCTTCCTTCCCCCCTTAACTCCTTCCTTCCTTCCCTCCCTCCCTCCTTCTCTTCCTTCCTCCCTTAACTCCCTCTCTCCTTCTTTCCTTCCTTCCTTCCTTCCTTCCTTCCTTCCTTCCTTCCTTCCTTCCTTCCTTCCTCCCTTAACTCCTTCTCTCCTTCTTTCCTTCCCTCTACAAGTGTATCTCTTGGAGTTACATTCCTGTCTGCTGCTTTTCTGGTGATGCATTGTGATCATATGCTTGTGATGTTATTCTAATAATAAATGATTGTAATTTATTATCAGGATGTCATCAAGCCGTGATGGATGGCTGCAATAGATCATTGGACAGCGACAAGCAGAATATTTGAGAGACAAATTTGGATGCACGGTCTTTGCACACTCCATGCTTAGCTACATCCAAACTCTATACGTGGTAGTACTTATGGGTTGTACATTTATCTGTATAATATACATTTAATTCACTCAAATGCACATACTGGAGGAAGATAAAGTGTTGCAGTTTCATAAAATGGCACCATGGTTTTCCTTCACTCCCCAAGGAATAAATATAATCTAATTGACCTGCTGGGTTGAACTGGATAAACTCTGAAATACACTCTGGCTCTGAAGTCTTGTGGCCAGGAACTGGCTTGGGTGTTTGATTTAGTGCCAAGGAATTGTCAAGTAATAATGTAAAAGCTCATCTAATTGTCTTGTTCTTGTCACTTTTTTCAAGAGGCAGAAACCTGACTCCCATATAACAAGTCAGAAAAGTCAGAGTGGAATGGAATGGAATGGAATGGAATGGAGTGGAGTGGACTAGAACAGAACAGAACAGAACAGAACAACAGAACAGAGAATGGAATGGAATGGAATGGAATGAATGGAATGAATAGGATAGGATAGGATAGGATAGGATAGGATAGGATAGAGTAGAGAATGGAATGGACTGGAATGGAGTAGAGTAGAGTAGAACAGAACAGAACAGAACAGAACAGAACAGAACAGAACAGAGAATGGAATGGAATGGAATGGAATGGAGTAGACTAGAACAGAACAGAACAGAACAGAACAGAACAGAACGGAACAGAACAGAACAGAACAACAGAACAGAGTGGAATGGAATGGAATGGAATGAATGGAATGAATAGGATAGGATAGGATAGGATAGAGTAGAGAATGGAATGGAATGGAATGGAGTAGAGTAGAGTAGAGTAGAGTAGAACAGAACAGAACAGAACAGAACAGAGAATGGAATGGAACGGAACGGAACAGAACAGAACAGAACAGAACAGAACAGAATAGAATAGAATAGAACAGAACGGCATGGCATAGCATAGCATAGCATAGCATAGCATAGCATAGCATAGCATAGAATAGAATAGCATAGAATAGAATGATTAAGAGGGACATGATAAGTGTTTTCCATTACTTGAGGGGCTGTCACAGAGAAGTGGGGGTTGATTTATTCTCCAAAGCATCAATGGATGAGAAGTAATGAGTGATTTTTTTTAAAAGAGATCCGACCTAGAACTAAGTAGAAAATTTCCAACACTGAGAACAATTAATCAATGGAACAGTTTCCCTCCCAGAGTTGTGGATGCTCCATCACTGGAGGTTTTTCAGAAATAGACTGGACAACCATTGGACTGGGATGGTATCAGGTTTCCTGCCTTAAGCAGGAGGCTGGACTAGAAGACCTCCTGGAGGTCCCTTCCAGTCAGAACAGAAACTTAATGTAACAGAATAATAGCTTTGGAAAAGACTTAGGAAGTCTTCCAGTCCAATGTCCAGACTAATCAGGATACCCCCTACCATTTCAGATGAAATTTCAGTCCTATGATTCTATGTCCCATGTAAATTATAATTTTTATCAAAATTCTATATCCCATTGGGGAAAAAAAAACTTTCAAAAGGCTATTTTGTCTTCCATTACGTTGAACGAGAACCGACAGAAGAATTTTCAGGGAAAATGTGCCCAGTAATACTCGAACAAGAGATGCTGAACGTTGTAGGTATCTTACCTGCAGCAGGTGGATAAGCCCCCTTCTCTGACATGTCTTAGTGTGTGTGATTCAGACCTGCTGTCAGAAACGTTGAATAAATTTGGGATGGAAGGATGAATCTGAAATTAAGCCTCCAAGCTTCTCTGAGGAAATGGGGCTGCTGGTTGTAAGGGAGGAAAACCGAATCGCCTTCCCCAGGGAATCACGCTTGTCGATACGCTGTTCTTAGCCTACCACAAAGGTGCTGAGCGTACAAGCCAACTTGTCTGGTAACGATCCTTGTTGTCTGATCTCGTTGGACTATTGATAACATATTTATTGATCAGAGAGCTGGCAGGCTTAGGAATTCTCCCGAGAGATAAAATACCGCCAGGGAGATCGACCGAGATCTTTGAACTCTGCAGCTTTGTTCCTTGATGCCACAGCAATTCAAGAGGGACCTTTTGCCCTTTCCTTTTTTCAAGCGGGACAGAATCTCCACCACAGGATTTGCTCTTTTTTAAGGGTAAAGATGGTTTGATTGGAAAGCAATCACGCCTGTAAGGAAACCAGTAATACGACTGGGAGAGCTTCACACTGCCTCACCATTCTAATCTGACTTTTAATACCCAACTCCATGTGTTTAAGAGCACCCTGTATCTGTCGCTGGGGATAGTTATCTAATTGGTAAATCACTCTGGCCATCTTGTCTTGTCTTTTTACGTATTGCCTTAAAAATGTTGAATGGCATGGCATGGCATGGCATGGCATGGCATGGCATGGCATGGCATGGCATGGCATGGCATAGCATAGCATAGCATAGCATAGCATAGCATAGCATAGCATAGCATAGAATAGAATAGAATAGAATAACAGAGTTGGAAGGGACCTTGGAGGTCTTCTAATCTAACCCGTGGCTTAGGCAGGAAACCCTACACCACTTCAGACCAGTGGTGGGTTTCAAATTTTTTTACTACCGGTTCTGTGGATGTGGCTTGGTGGGTGTGGCAGGTGAAGGATACTGTAAAATCTCCATTCCCACCACACTCCAGGAGAAGGATACTGCAAAATCTCCATTCCCTCCCCAATCCAGGGGAAGGTTACTGCAAAATCCCCATTTCTTCCTGATCAGCTGGGACTTGGGAGGCAGCGAATAGATTGGGGGCAGGGCCAGTCAGAGATGGTATTTACCGGTTCTCCGAACTACTCAAAATTTCCCCTACCAGTTCTCCAGAACTGGTCAGAACTTGCTGAAACCCACCTCTGCTTCAGACAAACAGTTATCTCTTCTTAAAAACTTCCAGTGTTGGAGGACTCACAACTTCTGGAGGCAAGTTGTTCCACTGGTTTATTGTTTTCACTATCGGGAAATTTCTCCTTAGTTCTAAGTTGCTTCTCTCCTTGATTATTTATTTATTTATTTATTTAATTAATTTTATTTATATGCCACCCTTCTCCGGAGACTCAGGGCGGCTTACAATGCGTTAAGCAATAGCCTTCATATTTTTGTATATTTTATACAAAGTCAGCTTATTGCCCCCACAAACCGGGTCCTCATTTTACCCACCTTAGAAAGGATGGAAGGCTGAGTCAACCTTGAGCCTGGTGAGAATTGAACTCGCAGTAATTGCAGGCAGCTGGATGTTAAATGCTGCCTTAGTAGGAGGCATTAGCTTCCTACGCTACTCAGGCTCTAACTAATCCAAACTAATGGATTAGTTTCCACCCATTGCTTCTTGTCCTACCCACAGGTGCTTTGGAGAATAGCTCGACTCCCTCTTCTTTGGGACAGCCCTTGAGATATTGGAAGACTGCTATCATGTCTCCCCTAGTCCTTCTTCTCATCAGATTAGACATTCCCAGTTCCAGCAACCGTTCTTCATATATTTTAGCTTCCAGTCCCCTAATCATCTTTGTTGCTCTTCTCTGTACTCTTTCTAACGTCTCAACAACTTTTTTGCATCGTGGCGACCAAAACTGGACGCCGTATTCCAAGTGTGCTCTTACACTTGGTTTGAGAATCCATTAAATTTATTTACATTATTCCTTATGTGAAAAATTTGTTTGGCACTTGTCATTTTTGGTACTCATCGGGCCTCCCAGAACCAATTAATGAAGAGAACTGAGTTTCCACGGTACCATTAACATTTAAGATGGATCCACTGCATCTACTTACCTGTTGGAATATCAGTCTAAGCAAGCAAATAACCAAAATCATAGATGTGCACTAAGAACTGATTGCAGAAGACAACTTCGTAGATTTGCAGTTTATACTTGTTTCCAGACTTGGCATCCATAATTAGAGAATGTTCACAGTCATAATTCAAATGCATTACAATATATATTGTCCTCCTGTAGCTTTTGTTCTCTTGCACTGTAACTTTCCATTATATCTAGATAATGGATAAAGACACTTCAAACTGTAAGCTGTTTGTTCCCTGAAAGAAGAGTCCCACCAACATGTAGTTATTTATGCTAATGACAATAATGAACTTTTTATACTTCTTGTCATCACAGCAGAGTGATGAGTTGCCAAAGTGTGCATTAGCCGAATGGTGACATATTAATCATGAAAACTGGAAAGCTAATTGGAACAGAGACAAATGAAAGGGCTACCGGACCCATTTCGACAGCACAGTTGTTTCTACGAAAAGAAACTTACCTTAAAAAAAAATACTCAGAGTAAGCCATTAAGGCTCCTAACCTGTGCAATTCAGATTAAACAAAGATGTTGAGACTCTAGAAAGAGTGCAGAGAAGAGCAACCAAGATGATTAGGGGACTGGAGGCTAAAACATACGATGAACGGTTGCAGGAACTGGGCATGGCTAGTCTAGTGAAGAGAAGGACCAGGGGAGACATGATATCAGTCTTCCAATATTTGAGAGGCTGCCACAGAGAAGAGGGGGTCAAGCTATTCTCCAAAGCACAAGAAAAAGAAAGAAAGAAAGACAGACAGACAGAAAGAAAGAAACAAAGAAATAAAGGAGCGAGGGAGGGAGGGAAAAAGAAAGAAAGAAAGAAAGAAAGAAAGAAAGAAAGAAAGAAGACATTTGAGTGAACCATGGATGGATGGATGGACAGAAGACATGACTAGTCTAGTGAAGAGAAGGACCAGGGGAGACATCATAGCAGTCTTCCAATATTTAAGGGGCTGCCACAGAGAGGAAGGGGTCAAGCTATTTTCCAAAGCCCCTGAAAGCCAGACAAGGAATAATGGATGGAAACTGATCAAGGAGAGATTCAACCTGGAAATAAGGAGAAATTTTCTGACAGTGAGAACAATCAACCCATGGAACAGAAGTTGCCTTCAGAAGTTGTGGAAGTTTCATCACTGGAAGCTTTCAAGAAGAGACTGGACTGCCATCTGTCAGAAATGGTGTAGGGTCTCCTGCTTGGGCGGGGGATTGGACTAGATGACCTACAAGGTCCCTTCCAACTCCGTTAATCTGTATTTGTATCTATCTATTTAACCCAGGTGAATCTCTGCCAGATCACTATTAGGTTTGACCTTCTGTTGAGATATATTTAAACTTTCTGACTTGCTTGCATTGAAGTGGACTCTGCTGATGTTCCAATAGTCTATTCTCTAGAACTTGATCCTTGAGAAGCAAGAGTATGAGGTGGTGATGGTAATATGACTAGTGTCCCAACATATCTGCTTGCTCCCTATTTACTCTAGGGATTGAGAAACTCCAAGGTCAGGGGCTTGGAGGTGGCTTAGGGCTAGGTGAGGGAGAAGCTTAATTCAGCTGAGATGGGAACAGTCTGGATAGAGCTATCAGAAGTTTTAGGAAAAGAGATTCAACAGAAGAAGTTCAGAACCTGGAGGTCCTTCTGGATTTGTTACCTTCTAGAGAAGTACAGTTAGTACAGAAGTATTATTTATCAACAATACTTAGTGTGTTAGTTGGAAATGAATCTGGTCTAGTAATCCATGATTTATTTATATTCAGTATATATTCTGTAGTCTAACTGGAGCTGCCTTGGGAGTTGATCTATTTGGCATACAATGCAAGCATTTACGTCTCCCTGAATCCAAAAGAACAAGCATATCACAATAATCTTTGGTTTATGTCCTAAAAAAAGATCATTTTTGAGACCACCTGTAATCATCTGAACTTACTGTATTTAACCATTGTCTCCTTATTTGCATCTGGACTTTTGGTGGTTGCATCTTAAACATAGGAAAGGTTGGCAAGAACAAGTTAGCAGGAGTTCCAAAGGTGACCAATGATTAAGTTTATTCTGCAATTTATCTGCTTATTTTTAGTACTAATTCCTGATTCTGGAGAACCAGTAGCGGAAATCTTGAGCAGTTTGGAGAACGGGTAGTGGAAATTTTGAGTAGTTCAGAGAGCCGGCAAATACCACCTCTGGCTGGTCCCAGAGTGGGTTGGGAATGGAGATTTTCAATATCCTTCACCCAGGAGTGGGGAGAGGATGGGGATTTTGCAGTATCCTTCCCCTGCCATGCCCACCAAGCCATGCCCACCAAGCCACACCATGCCCACCAAGCCACGCCCACAGAACCGGAAGTAAAAAAAATGGATTTCACTACTGGATTAGGGGATCGTAGTAGATTACAGGACCTAAGGGGATCTGATAGAATAGGTAATCCTAGTAGATTAGGGGACTGGAGGCTAAAGCATATGATAAACAATTGCAGGAAAAATGAAAAGTTCTAGGGGTGACATGGTAGTTGTCTTCCAGTTCTTGAAGGGCTGTCACAGAGAAGAGGGGTCCAACCTATTCTCCATAGGATCTCAGGACAGGACGAGAAGTAATGGATGGAAACTTATCAAAGAAAGATCTAACCTAGAATTAGGAAGACATTTTCTGTCAGTGAGAACGGTGGAATGGTTTGCCTCCAGAAGTTGTGGGTTCTCTAACACTGGAGGCTTTTAAGAAGAGACTGGACAACCATTTGTCTGAAATGGTATAGGGTTTCCTGCTTGAGCAGTGGGTTGGACTAGAAGACCTCCAAGGTTCCTTTCCTTTCAACTCTATTATTCTGTTAAATTTTCAAGATGAGATTGGGCAACCATTTGTCTGGAATAGTATAGGGCCGTGATGGCAAACCTATGGCATGCATGCCACAGGTGGCACACAGCGTCCTCTCTGTGGGCACATGAGCTGTCACCCCAGTCCAGTTCTGCCATGCATGTGTGCGCACCTCCTGCCAGCCAGCTGGTCATGGGTCTATGCCACACATGTCCAGGGGGCTGCGTGTGAAGGCTGCGTGTTTTTGTGTTGGGGCAGGGCATGTGCGGGGGCACACACACATGTATGGGGGACGAGGTGCATGCAGGGTGTGGGTGCGCACAAGTGCGGGAGGGTGGGGGGCATGGGAGGGCATGCATGCTTTGGGCACTCGGTCCGGAAAAAGTTAGCCATCACTGGTACAGGGTCTCCTGCTTGAACTAGAAGACTTCCAAGATCAATTATTTGTATCAATGATCTGTTATTTTGGTATGGCTAGTCTAGAGAAAAGAAGGACTAAGGATGACATGAAAACAGTCTTCCAATATTTGAGGAGCTGCCATAAAGAAGAGGCATTTTCCAAAGCACCAGAAGGCAGGACAAGAAGCAGTGGATGGAAACTAATCAAGGAGAGAAGCAACCTAGAATTAAGGACAAATTTCCTAACGGTGAAAATAATTAACTACTGGAAGGGCTTACTTCCAGAAGATGTGGGTGCTCCATCACTGGAGGCTTTTAAGAAGAGACTGGACAGCCACTTGTCCGAAATGGTATAGGGTATCCTGCTTGAATGGGTGGTTGGACTAGAGGACCTCCAAGGTCCCTTCCAGCTCTATTATTCTGTATTCTATTCTGTAATCCGAGAACGGCTGTCTCACACTCATGCAACTTTACATTTTCTCAGCTTCGCCAGATGGCTTGTATCAAAGAGCTGCACCGAGGCCAACAAGATTCGAAATTGATTATTTACACCTCCTTAAGGCTCAGCTTTGGATCAAATAGTTTGACTCCTCTTTCTTGAGAAGTTTGGCCAATGCGTGCTCCATGCATTCCAGAAAATTAGACCCCCGTATCGATCCAAGAATGCCAGAATGATAAATGGTCTCTCTTCACCAGGTTCACAAGACAACAAAAAGACCCTCACCTGTTTCCATGGCAACCCAGGGCGGCAGGGTAAAAAATAAAAATAAAAATTATAGCTTCAGACCTGGTAGACCTCATGAAAAAATGAACAGCAGAGCACATCTTTTCTAAAAGGTGATTTAGCAAAATTGACAGCTGAAGAACATTAGCTAAAGGATTTGAGCAACTCATCTGGGCAGAAGCAGAAGCAGAAGGGATCCCGCCCCCCCCCCCCAAGAGCAG
>WNWU01000025.1:13794696-13809265 GCA_012654045.1 Ptyas mucosa | reverse complement strand
GCCAAAGAGGTTGTAAAAAAAAATGCTTTTAAAAGGCTCTGACGATCAGGCAACTCAGCTGGGATCGTCAGAAGCTTTTAAACGCATTTTTTTCTACAACCTCTTTGGCCGAAGAGGTTGCAAGAAAAGAGGCTTTTAAAAGTTAAAAAAAAAAGCCTCTGATGATCGCGCAGCTCAGCTGGGCATGGTGTGTGTGTGTGTGTGTGCGCAGGGAGTTTTGCTACCGCCCGCTGCCATCGCTACTGGATCGGGCGATCCGGTCTGAACCAGGAGCATTTCACTCCTACCTAAGAGGATATTTTAGATATCCAAGGAACTTGTGCGGAAGATATCAAGAGAACTATAAAAACACCAAGACTGCCGGGAGAAATTCTTTGAGATAATGAAAAATGATCAAAATGTGAATTGTCGACTTCCTTCCTTCCTTCCTTTCCGGAGGTCAGCTAATGTGATTTAGATACCCTGTGAAAAACCAGAAACATCTAGTGAAGCAGAAAACAACGATACTGCAAATACAGATCCAGCAGCTGGGTGCAGGCTTACAGGAAGGCAGCAAATGAACTGTATCGGTTTTTTGACAAGCCTTTGCCATTTTTAATTATTTTCATATAAAAGAGTGGAAAAGGATTTTTTAAAAACTGAAGCATAATGTTAGAATGTTACAATAGAATAGAGCTGGAAGGGACCTTGGAGGTCTTCTAGTCCAGCCCCCTGCTCAAGCAGGAGAACCTATACTATTTCAGATAAGTGACTGTCCAGTCTCTTCTTAAAAACCTCCAATAATGGAGCAACCACAACTTCTGAAGTATTGGTTAATTGTCCTCACTGTTAGGAAGTTTCTCCTTAATTAAGGTTGGGTGTGGTCAGGAGGTGTGATGGGCAGCACTCCATCTCCTGCACCTCCCTGGGAGCAAAAACGGGCCACGGGCGGGGGGGGGCGCCGTACCCTCCCGCACCCCATTTTGGGCCTAGTAGGCCTCCCTGCACTTACCTGGGAGTCAAAACAGGGTGTGTGGGAACTTCTGGAAGGGGCAGGGGGGGCGTGGCCAGCCAACAATTTAACAATTGGTTCAGCCGAAGTGGTGCGAACCGGTTGAATCCCACCACTGGATCTATGGAACCTGACAGAGTCGCTAAATGAAGGACTACCTCTATTGGTGAAGCTTTCCGTTATGTCGTCAATGAACTAGTTCATAAGTGGAGATTGAATACAGGTCTTCAATCCAAGACAAATAGAAAATGTAGGTCATTAACCCAGAGGTTCCCAATCTTTTTCGGTTTGCGGCTCCCATAACACTTCGGATTTTTTCCGCGGCTCCCTTAATAGGTACATCCGATTTTTTTTAATTTTTGACTTTTTAAGGATTTGGAAATCTACTTTTTAGTTCGTTAAGGTTAGGTTATTGAAAAATAAATTAAACACGAGCTTTAAATTCACAATTTATTGAACATCGTTTAATGATTTGAAATTATTAATGGGATGGATGGGCTTGTTCGCTGCACAACTTCTCAAATCTTGGAATAAAATTGGAAATGGCGACTCTCATTTCTTGCTCGACGTTAATTTTCGAGCGATATTTACTTTTTATTACCGCGACTGCCGAAAATCCAGCTTCGCACAAATAGGACGTTGCAAAAGGAATTAATATTCTTAGGGCTTTGCAATTAAGCAGTGGGTATTCCTCTTTTACTGATATCCAAAAATCAGAAAGTTCCATGCTAACAAATTTTAACTTCAATGTTGTATCGCAAGACAACTCAATAAGAGATTCTTCTTCTGTAGAGGTAAATCCTGATGGAGCCTTGGCTCTAAATGGGTCTTGAATCCAAGTAAATTTTTCAATGTTATCTGCTTCAAAGTATTTTTCGAACCATTTGATAAGCTGAGATAGATGATCTTCAAAAAGAGATTTTAAATTGCAAGACAAACTGATTTCATTGGAGGTTAAAAACTGGTGCAACAAGGGAAAGCAATCATTAAGATCATCTTCATTAATTTTTAGTTTCCATAGCTGTAATTTTTTTCTGAAAGCTGAAATCTTTTCTGTTAACTTTAAAATGTGCATATTGCGTCCTTGTAAAGAGAGATTCAACGCATTCAACTTTTCAAAGATATCACATAGGTATGCGAGTTTAATCAAAAAGTCTGTTTCTACAAAGTGTTTGGCATACTCATGTTTTTCTTCTTCAAGGAAAGTGTATATTTCTTGCTGTAATTGGAACGTACGAGACAATACACCCCCGCGAGAGAGCCATCGTGAGTGGCAGTAGTACAACAAAGATGTGTATTCAGCTCCCATATCTTCACACATTCTTTTAAAAAATCTTGCTTTCAGTGGCCGAGTTTTTATATAGTTTACTATATTTACCACACGTTCTAAAACTACATTTAGTGGAGGACTTATATACTTTGATGCAAGTGCTTCTTTGTGAATGATGCAATGGGTCCAAACTGAATCTGGAGCTTTCTTTCGAATAAGCGCCTGCAATCCTCCATAAGAGCCGGACATCGAACGACCACCGTCAGTACAGACGCCAACGCACTTTGTCCAGTCTAAATTATTTTCAACCATAAATATATTCAGGATCTCGAACAAATCCTGAGCCTTTGTACTTCCAGTAATACTTTTACAAAAGAGAAGGTCCTCAACGATTGAATTACCATCTAAGAATCGTACGTAACAAATCAAGTGTGCGTCCTTATTATTGTCTGTGGCCTCATCGAGTTGCAGTCCATATTCACTTCCTTTTAATTTTTCAATTAATTGTGCATTGAGATCCTCCCCCATGTGCTGAATTCTGCGACTGATTGTATTGTTAGACAAAGGGACATTTGAAAGTAGTTTCCCCGCCGACTCACCAATCATAATGTTCACTAAATCTACAGCAGCCGGTAGAATGAGTTGCTCTGCAATAGTATGGGGCTTTTTACACTTAGCAACTCTATATGCAACTTTGTATGATGCTAGCAAAGCATTATTTGGTATTGACATATGTTTATAAATGCTGCTTTTTTGTTGTTTTAATTCAATTAACTTTCTTTTAAAAAAGTTGCGAGGTTTACCAACAAAGTTAGAATGGTTGGATTCTAAATGTCGTTTTAACTTACTTGGAAGCATACAGTCCGGTGCCAAAACTTTCATGCACAATACACACTGTGGTCTCTCTTTATCATTTTCGTTTATTGATGTAAAGCCAAAATCCAAGTAACTGTCGTCATATTTACGACGTTTTCGCTTCTCGGAACCCTTGCCACTAGTTTGTGGAACTTCGTCTATAGATTTAGCACTATCTTGATTATTCAAGTTTAATAAGAATTTGTCCATTTTAGGGTGATCAGAAAAATAGCTTTTGAAAAGTAACTTAACCACCACACTATTAAGTTAGCCCAACAAACAAAAACTTATGCGAGCACTGAGAAGGTGATAACAAACGAATAGAAATCCGACTTGTAACTGCACATGCGCACTAGACGTTTCAGAAATGGCGCATCAGCGTTAGACCCAGCGGGCGCAGCGGCGCCCTTATGACGATAGCGCGGCTCCCCAGGGAGCCGCGGCTCACACTTTGGGAATCACTGCATTAACCAATAAAAGTATATTCAATAAAATGAACAACACAAAACTACCCCCAGCAATAAGAATTATTGGCAACCATTTGTGGATGGAGCTAACACCTACGATAACAAAATGTTGCTTCTCTTAGAGAAATAAATTTATCTTGGATGTTTAAGAGATAATCCAAGACAGGTTTGCATCCTTCATCTTAATCTGCTCCAGAAGTGGGTTTCAGCAGGTTCTGACCAGTTTTGAAGAACTGGTAGGGGAAATTTTGAGTAGTTTGGAGAACCGGTAGTAAAAATTCTGACTGGCCCTGCCCCCATCTATTCTCTGCCTCCCAAGTCCCAGCTGATCGGGAGGAAATGGGGATTTTGCAGTATCCTTCCCCTGGAGTGGGGTGGGAATGGAGATTTTACAGTATCCTTCCCCTGCCACGCCCACCAAGCCATGCCATGCCCACCAAGCCACCAGCACCACAGATGCTGAGAAGAAATGGATTCAGAAGCCAGCTGCCAGAAAGTGGAATTCTTTTAATGTAGGAAGGCAAGAAGCAAAAGTGACACAGCTCAAGCGTTCCTGACTTGCAAGCAAATTGGGGAGGCAAACCCATGCTTTCTTATACTTGATTTTCCTTTGAAGCTCCTACAGTTTGATGGGGTTTTTCGTATGTCTCTGGTTAAAGTGATTGCCCTGAATCTGATCTTCCTGCCTTCATGGGTTAATCCTGTCTCTGAACCTTTGTCTTTCCTATCCTGGGGTTTAATCCTGTCAGGGAAGAGGAAAAGGTGAATTATTTTTAGCTGGTTTTAAGTATTTTCAGGATCTGCTTTGTTATTTCTAGTAATAGCTTTTGACAGTCTGCCCAGACTTGCAATTACTGTATTTTTCGGACTATAAGACGTACCAGAGTATACGACACACCAATATTTCGAAGAGGTAAACAAGAAAAAAAATGTTTTTGCCCTCCCCCAGCCCCAGGAGCACTCTGCAGGCCTCTCAAACCCTCTGTGTGCAGAGGGTTTGGGAGGCTTGCAAAGTGCTCCTGGGGGCTGGGGACGGCAAAAACGTGATGCGTGGGGGGGTTTGGGAGGCCAAAAACGGGCCAGTATTTTTTGCGAAAACAGGTCCGTTATTTGTAAAAATGGGGCATGCAGAGGGTTTGGGAGCCCTGCAGAGTGCTCCTGGGGGCCGGGATGGGCAAAAATGCCCCCGTTTTCACGAAAAACGGGCCCTTTTTTGGCCTCCCAAACCCCCTGTCAGCCTTGGAAGCCATATTAGACCGGAAGCTTCAATGCTGCCACCTCCTCATGTGTGGGAAAGTAGGAGGGGGGGATTTAGGAGAGGGGAATTAGTAGACATAATAGCATTCTTCCTATCTGTCAAGGTCAGGGTGATCCAGCATCTGGAGGAGGAGTGGTCAGGGGCTGGGTCGAGGTGGAACGGACGTTGATTGGAGCATGTGATCGACTGGGGAGAAAGGGGGTGGTTTTGGGAGCTTCGTATTATTGAAGGAAAGCCCGGGCTTTTCAGATTCAGGATTTCCCAGATGTGCCAGTTTGCCTATTCTAGTAAAGAGAACTTTGGAAAATGCTTGCTTCCACGTCTTTACTTGGAATTGGGGTTTTTCTGGAACGCTGACACCCTCAACATGTCGCGTTTTTTCCTTCCCCAGCCCCCAGGAACACTCTACAGGCCTCCCAAACCCTCTGTGCATCCCGTTTTTGCGAAAAAGGGTCTGTTTTTGGCAAAAACAGGACGCATGGGGTGGGGTTTCGGGAGGCCAAAAATGGCTGTATTCAGTGTATAAGACGCACCAACATTTCCACCCTCTTTTGGGGGGGGGGGAGAGTGCGTCTTATAATCTGAAAAGTATGGTATCTCCTGAGCGCTTGCCTCCAGATCTTTACTCCGCTAAGGGAAAAGGCTGTTTTTATTTTTCTGCACTGTTTTAGGGGTTCCCGGCATTGTCTTCTTTGGGGTGCACTTCTCACAGCAGCCACAGCTTTCTCTGGAGAAATTTGGGTCCTGGCCCCTTTCTAAAATATTTCATACACACCAATATCCATACTTCTAGATTTAAATGATATTTCTGCACTGTTGGCACGAGCTCCTTTGTTTTCATGGTATGATAGGGTTGGAGGTCTTCTAGTCCAACCCCCCCAAGGCAGGAGACCTCATACCATCTTGGACAAACGGTTACCCAATCTTTTCTTGAAAATCTCCAGCAATATAGCAACCGCAAGCTGTTCCATTGATTAATTTTTGTCACTGCCAGGAAATTCCTCTTCATTTCTATATTGATTCTCCCTGTGATGAGCTTCCACTCATTGCGTCTTCTCAGGGGCTTTAAAGAACAAATCAGGCCCCTCTTCTCTGTGACTGTCCTTCAAATCCTGGAAGGTGTTTATCATGTTCCCAAAACCCTTCTCTTCGTTAGACTAAACATAAATAGTTCCTCTAGACCAGTGATGGTGAACCTTTTTGGCACTGAGTGCCCAAACCGGAACACATGTGCATGCACATGCATGCGCTCCAGTGGTGGGTTTCAAAATTTTCTACTACTGGTTCTGTGGGTGTGGCTTGGTGGGTGGGCGTGGCTTAGTGGGTGTGGCAGGGGACGGATACTGTAAAATCTCCATTCCCTCCCCACTCCAGGGGAAGGATACTGCAAAATCCCCATTTCCTCCTGATCAGCTGAGACTTGGGAGGCAGAGAATAGATGGGGGCGGGGCCAGTCAGAATTTTTACTACCGGTTCTCCGAAGTACTCAAAATTTCCGCTACCAGTTCTTCAGAACTGGTCAGAACCTGCTGAAACCCACCTCTGATGTGTGCGCGCCGGAGTGCTGGAAATCTGAAGACCAGCTGGCCGGTGCGCACATGCCTGTTTTTTGCTGTTTTTCATGCTGTTTTCAGGCCATTTTTTGGACCATTTTCAGGCCGTTTTCCGGATCATTTTCCAGCGCTCCAGCACACATGAAGACCAGCTGGCTGGAAACCAGAAGAGCAGCTGGGGATGACATGTGTGCCCGCAGAGAGGGCTCTGTGTGCCACCTCTGGCACGCGTGCCATAGGTTTGCCATCACAGCCCTAGGCATTCATCATAAGATTTAGCCTTCAGATCAGAGGTGGTATTCAGCTGGTTCAGACTGGTTCACCGAACTGGTAGCGAAAATCATAGAGGAAATTATGGGTGGGCCCCCCCCCCCCCCCCCCCCTGCCCCCCCGCTCTGTGCCATCCTATTTAGGCATGTTTTTGAGATCAGGCGCATGCACAGAAGCAAAGCACATGCACGGAAGGCTGGGTGCATGCATGGATGGGGTACATATGAGCGGCCTCACATTTGCGAACTGGTAGGGAAAGTAAGTGAATACCAACCCTGTTTCAGACCCCTCCAGATTTTGTCTAATGTTAGCGAAAGATCGTAATTCACACATGCACGATTTGTACTATCTTCCACTCTTGGACATTAGACCCTATTTTATTTCTTTATATGAGGATCAGTGGCTACTCTGAGAACTCTGGAATGGAGTGGAATATTCTTTATTGGCCAAGTGTGATTGGACGCACAAGGAATTTGTCTCCAGTGCGTAAGCTCTCAATATACATGCAAAATGATAACTCATAGATCGTAAATCATGAGATACAATCATAAATCACAAGATAGAAATGATGATAAATCATAAATCATAAGATACCAATAGGAGAAGGTAAATGGGAAAGATGGGAAGAGGAGAAAGTTGAGAAGATAAGAAGGATAATAGTAATACAGCCATACTGCATCGGTAAATATCTTTAGGCCTAAGACAGTGCTGTGGGAATTAAGTGTTCAGCAGAGAGAGAGATACAGAGAAGAGAAGGGAAGGGAAGGGAAGGGAGGGGAGGGGAGGAGAGGGGAGGAGAGGAGAGGAGAGGAGAGGAGAGGAGAGAAGAGAAGAGAAGAGAAGAGAAGAGAAGAGAAGAGAAGAGAAGAGAAGAGAAGAGAAGAGAAGGAGAGCAAGAAAGGGAGAGGGAGAGGAAGAGGAAGAGAGTAAATGAGAGTGCGTGAGAGAGACAGACAGGGGGAGAGAGAGAAGAGATAGAATAAAAGAAGGGAGGGAGAGAGAGACAGAGAGAGAAGAGAAGAAGAGAGAGGGAGGGAGGGAGAGAGAGAGAGAGAGAGAATGAATGGGTGGAGCACTGAGAAAAAAAATGAGTGAAAAATTCAGTGAAAACTGAATTTGCACAATAACTAATGGAATTTGCACCCGAGAGAGAAAGTAAACTGCTGTGAATAGCACAAGCAATGAAAGGAATATGAACAGAAAGGAACAGTGAGAGTCAGAATCTTCCTATTTAAAAATAACTAAAAGCCAGGACTTCCCTAAGTCCAGATTCTGGCATTAAAAAAAACAAAACACAAAACAGAATTGCTAGAGTTGCCAGTTTCAAAACAACCCAAGTGACAGAGCAGACCGAAGGAACCTTTGGCAAATCCAAATTAATTTATATAGCCAACATTTTGCCTTTCTAGGGGATAATTAATGAGCTGACAAGCAGCATAAGCTCATCTCTGGAATAATTTGCCACACAGAGGGCCCTCATCTGCTTAGCTGCCTCCAATAAACATTGCTGAGAATATTTATATAAATTTGTCATAATAACCTGGCAGGCATCTTGGTGCATCTATTAATCTGTTACCTACACTTAATTTGCTCTTATCTGCCACTGTTGAGAAACAGAATCAGTTCATTAAACTGGGGCATTGTGTGGTTTCCCCCCCCCTCTCTCCGGGAAGACAGAGAAGCATCCTTCCTAGGTTTCTCCATGGTGTTGTTTTGTAAGCCCCAAAAGAGCATTTTAAAAAGCTCTTTCTGGGACTTTCTGCCTTGGGTTTGAGGTCCAAATGATTACAGACATTTAACCAGGACACAACATAAACCAACATGGGTGTGTTGGAAGAAAGAGCCATCTGGTTCAGTTCCAAGCCGGTAGAAGGACACTTGGAAACATGGAGGCTGATTGGAAAGATGGCTTAATGATGACCAGAACCACCAAGCACATGGTCTTGGTGCAGCTGACCACACAGAGTTGAGAGTGGGGAGTATTTATATCTTCTTTAAGCTTTGCACTTGAGCTTCCTGTTCCTGTGCAAGAACATGTATTGTATTGGCTGTTGTAGGGGTTATGTAGGGGTCATAGCTAACTCTATCGGTTGTCTGAGCTCCCAAGTTTGGTTGAAGTTTGCTGGGGGTGATGCAATGAAGGGGGCTTGTGTTCTGAAAGGGTGTTGGGTAATTCCTATTGTGGCTTAATCACTTTTGTCCTATTTTGGCTCTTGAGTGAGGGTATTTGCTTATGAATAGAGGTATAAATAGGGATGCGGTGGCTCAATGGCTAAGACACTGAGTTTGTCGATCAAAAGGTTGGCAGTTCAGGGATTCGAATCCCTAGTGCCATGTAACAGGGTGAGCTCCCGTTACTTGTCCCAGCTTCTGCCAACCTAGCAGTTCGAAAGCACGTAAAAAATGCAAGTAGAAAAATAGGGACCATCTTTGGTGGGAAGGTAACAGTGTTCCATGCACCTTTGGTGTTTAGTCATGCCGGCCACATGACCACGGAGACATCTTTGGACAGCGCTGGCTCTTCGGCTTTGAAATGGAGATGAGCACCGCCCCCTAGAGTCAGGAACGACTAGAACATATGTGCGAGGGGAACCTTTACCTTTGTTCTGTCCCCGTCCTCCACACGCATAAACCCACACAGACAGTTGAGAGTTAAATAATTGGCACACACAAACGTTCCGTTATCAGAGGCTTGGCAGCACTACGGGAACCGGCTGCCAAGTTCTTTACTATAACAAGAAGGGGGATGTTCCTCCACCAGATAACAAATACAATACACACTGGCTGGGAAAAAACAGTCCAATTCACAATCCTTCAGCAGACTGAGGCTTTGCACCAAAGGAACTTGCAAGAATTAACTTTGTCCGTCACAGAATCTAAACGGCCACCCCACTCCTTTATATAGCCTGTGGGGTGTGGTCCAGTGACTCAGCTTAATCCCTGGCACGCCTCCTCCTCTGCTGTGATCGTTTAGCACGCTGTGATCGTTAGACGCTGACGTGGGTCCAGCCACAATTTGTCTCCCTCATCTGCTGAGGGCTATTAAGAAAGGTGGGGGCTTTTAAAAGTAAGCCTGCTTCCTGCCTCTCAAAAAAACCATGTTTCTCCTCTTCTCATCCAGGGAAATATAATATTCTAACTTTTTAATATTTCTCGAACTATTTCATTCTTCTAGGAGAGGGGTGGGTGCTAACTTCCTACAGGTGTCTGTAGGACATGGGGCTCTATTGCGAATGGCATCACCAGAAAAATTCTGCATTTTTTTCTTTCTCTTCCAGTTCTGATTCAGTTTAATTAAAGATTTTTCCCTTTTGAAATTTTGTTCAAAAGAGAAGAGAAATTCTCTAGAGGTGGAGTAGGTGTTTCTAAACTTGTCTATTTATAAGGAGGCGAAAAAAATCTCTAGGTGAATGTCCTCTTTTTTCACTGCATAATCCTTTCGTAAGTATATTGTAAGCCTCTGGGCTCCCCCATGTTTCCATTCAATCCTAAGGGAATTCAGAATTTTCTTTGGACTTGATGGGATGCATGTAATCATAGATAGAAAAAAATAACAGAATAACAGAATGGAATAATATAGCTGGAAGGAACCCTGGAGGTCCTCTAGTCCAACCCTCCCCACCCAAAGAGGAGACACTATTATACCATTTCAGACAAATAATTGTCCAGTTTCTTCTTAAAAAACCTCTAGTGATGGAGTACCCACAACTTCTGGAACTCTGGAACAGAACTATGGAACAATGGTTAATATCTGAATGTAGAGATATAGACAGAAGTATATGGTACATTCTGAATGAGGACAATAATTTTAAAAAATGCAAAAAGGCCTTAGGGTAAAAGGTAAACATTTTGTGTGTGTGTTTTCAAGCCAGTGCTGATTTTACCACACTATAAAAAAGATGTTGAGACTCTAGAAAGAGTGCAGAGAAGGGCAACCAAGATGATGAGGGGACTGGAGACTAAAACGATGAACGGTTGCAGGAACTAGGCATGACTAGTCTAGTGAAGAGAAGGACCAAGGGAGACATGATAGCTGTGTTCCAATATTGAGGAGCTGCCACAGAGAAGAGAGGGTCAAGCTATTCTCCAAAGCACAAGAAAAGAAAAAGAAAGAAAGGAAGAAAGGAAGGGAGGGAGGGAGGGAGGGAGGAAGAAAGAAGACATCTGAGTGAACCATGGATGGATGGATGGATAGAAGACATGGCTAGCCTAGTGAAGAGAAGGACCAGGGGAGAAAGGATAGCAGTCTTCCAATATTTGAGGGGCTGCCACAGAGAGGAGGGAATCAAGCTATTTTCCAAAGCACCTGAAGGCCAGACAAGGAATCATGGATGGAAATAAGGAGAACTTTTCTGACAGTGAGAGCAATCAACCGATGGAACAGAAGTTGCCTTTAGAAGTTGTGGGAGCTTCATCACTGGAAGCTTTCAAGAAGAGACTGGACTGCCATTTGTCAGAAATGATGTAAGGTCTCCTGCTTGGGTGGGGAGTTGGACTAGAAGACCTTCCAATTCTGTTAATCTGTTATCTGTTAAAAGTCTTCAGCCCCATGAATTCAAACCAACCAACCAACCAACCAACCAATCCAAACTGGGTCTTCTTCCAGATGGGAAATATTCTGCTCACCCCCTGGTTTCAGTTTTGACTTCTCATTTCTCTTAACAAGTAGGTACCTACCCCTTTCTACCAAAGATGGCATTTGTTTTGGAACCTTCCAAACAAACACAGTCTCTTTTGAGTTCTCTATCAAGAAAGATTGGAAGTGATGGAACAGACTTGTGTTTCCAGAATCCAAGAACAGCTGTGGTTATAAAACTTGAAACTTGGCTTGATTTATCAGACAGAAGGGAAAACAACAGCTGCTACTGTCTCTCAAAATTTGGGGGATTTCCAACATGCAGGGCTAAATCTGGTACCGTTCATGATGTGATTTCTTTTTTTCTTCTTCTTCTTCTTCTTCTTCTTCTTCTTCTTCTTCTTCTTCTTCTTCTTCTTCTTCTTCTTCTTCTTCTTTTTTTTTTTTTGCCTTCAAGGATTTTATCTTGTCCCACATTTGGAAAGTACTGAAAGTTGGCCTAGAAAGAAATGCTTGGGATGCTAGCTTTTCCCAGCTCACAGTTTGAAAAGTCACATTCAGGTTCTATCAGCCTACCTGTTTAAAGTAGATTTTCTTACTTTGGTTTGGTTAACAGGGTTCTGCTTATCTAGTTTTAGTATGTTTAGAGAACAGATCAAGGGTCAGGACATACGCCTGAGTGGCATAGGAGGCTAATGCCTCCTACAAGGCAGCATTTAACACCCATCTGCCTGCAATTACTGTAAGTTCGAATCTCACCAGGCTCAAGGTTGACTCAGCCTTCCATCCTTTCTAAGGTGGGTAAAATGAGGACCTGGTTTGTGGGGGCAATAAGCTGACTTTGTATAAAATATACAAAAGTATGAAGGCTATTGCTTAACGCATTGTAAGCCGCCCTGAGTCTCCGGAGAAGGGCGGCATATAAATAAGAATTAAAAAAAAAAACTTCTGCAGGAATACTGAAAAACCAAACAGATTCTCAAACTTTTCAGCACCACTGTGTCAAACTAGAAACTGGGTGAATTGTAGGAGATTGGAGGTTAAAACATATGAAGAAGAGATGCAGGGATAGGGTATGTCTAGTCTAACGAAGAGAAGGACTAGGGGTGACAGGGTTCAAGAATGAGGTTTGAGCAAGCTATACATCCACAAATGTACCATTCAGCCCATGTTTAACTGCTTGTCAAGCAGAATGTCACGGGGATACTTTTGCTAGTTCTTCCAAACATCATCTTCGATCTAAGTGTCCATATAAGATAAGAGATAAGGTAAGATAACCTTTATTGACATTTTTTTTTTACTGTGAACACACTGGCATACATTAAAAATGAAATTCTGTTGCCCACTCTAAAAGAAACAAAAATATATCCATACATATATGTACATACATATATACACATGCTATATAATGTATATATATGTCAAAGAGGCAACAAGTAATCAAAATGGGGGGGGGCTATCAAATCTGGCACCAGTTAATAGTGGTATCCCCCAATACAGCATTTGGGAATGACCTTGTAGACGATCTTCATTCTGTCAAGGACCAGGAGTACTCATCTCAAACGATCTAAGCCCTAGAGCTCAGTGTAACAGCATTGCCAAAAGGGCATGAAGAATTGTTAACCTAATTTTGTGAAGCTTCTTATCCAGTAACATTGTATTGCTAACTAGGGCATACAAAACCTTTGCCAGACCAATTCTCAAATACAGCTTGTCTGCCTGGAATCCACACTGTATATCAGACATTAATACGATTGAGCGGGTGCAGTGGTATTTCACGAGAAGAGTCCTCCACTCCTCTACTCACAATAGAATCCCTAATGCCACCAGGCTCAAAATTTTGGGCTTAGACAATCTGGAACTGCGCCGCCTGCGGTCTGATCTAAGCATAGTACACAAAATTATCTGCTACAACCTCTTACCTGTCAACGATTTCTTCAGCTTCAACCTCAATAATACACGGGCAAACGATCGATACAAACTCAAGGTAAACCGCTCCAAACTCGATTACAGAAAATACAACTTCAGCAGCAGTGTGGTCAATGCCTGGAATGCATTACCTGACTCCGTCATTACATCCTCAACCCCTCACAGCTTCAACCTCAAACTGTCTACAGTGGACCTCACCCCATTCCTAAGAGGTCCGTAAAGGGGGTGTGTATAAGCGTACCAGCGTGCCTTCCGTCCCTGTCTTACTGTCCCCATTTATCTGTACTTACTTCCTCTGTTTATGTTTATGTTTATACCTATACCTGCTATCTTGTACATGTTTGACAAACTGATAAAATAAATAAATAAAATTCACACACACACACACACACACATATACAGACATATACACACACACACACACATACATACATCATACATACATACATACATACATACAGTTCATTTTGAATACACAGCAGAAAGAGGAAACTTGAGAGTTCCCAAGGTTGATGCTAATCCTTGATGCACAAGGATTTAAGTATACCTATTTTTTTTAAACAAAATCCCTACAATTTAATGCCTCGTTTCTTTGCAAGTTGCTGCAATGAAGGTTGCAGACGGTTGCAAAGAATTTGCCTTTTTGCGTGATGCTAAATCGTTTCCAGAATGCCGTGAAGCACCTGAAGAGCTCCTCTTTGCTCGCTTTTCTCTACAAGATGTTCTTCCAAAATATCAGCAGGGATGAAATCATGGTCAGCAGAGTCGTGACAAAAGCCTGACATCCATTTCCTGTGGACAGGACCGATGGGCCACCTGTTCCCTTCCACGATGGCTCTGCAAGACTCTTATTACAGCTGCTTTTCAGGCCTTCAGTTTGTGTTTGAAATAATATTTCAATGCACGGTAGACAATATGAGCAAAAACGTCACCCTTGGCCCCAGTTCCAGCTCTTCCTTGGCATACTTAACTTCCTGTGTCTGACCTTCCTCTCCTTTTTGTTCTCAGTACTGGACAGATCTTCCTTCTGCTGGCAAGTCAGGTTTTCTCTGTGTCACGAAAAGAGCCAAAGGATATATCATAAAACGATTCCCCTCCCTGTCACCTTTCTCACCTTTTCTTCGGCAATTGGCAAGATTCAGCTCTTTCGCGCTGATTTGTCAGTCTGTTTCTGGAAATCCCAAGCTCTCCGCATCTTAAAAATCGATGAGCTTGGCAATGAAAGCAAAGGGAAGCCTTGCTTCAACACAGGATGTGAAGCCTAATTTAGTGGAGAAGAAATAAAGGAGAATGAGAAGAAAAGAACCTTTTCCTTTCCTTTCCTTTCCTTTCCTTTCCTTTCCTTTCCTTTCCTTTCCTTTCCTTTCCTTTCCTTTCCTTTCCTTTCCTTTCCTTTCCTT